>CM066043.1:38647626-38783433 GCA_033557465.1 Ichthyophis bannanicus | reverse complement strand
TTTGTCTCGGCTGCTGCTTGATCACACTGACACTTGCCTTCGATGATTTTCTGGTCATGTACATTGCCCAGGCTGTGCTCATAATCCTTGTACGGTGCCAGCTGTCTATCTGCCAACCATTTGCCACTTCACTGGGTGTTACCAGTTCCCATACACACCTTTCCCTTTGAGGTACTATTTTGCATTGTTGGCTCATGTTGTGTTACAGACATGTGTGATATAACCCATCGTTTTGCAGGTTTGATCCCCACCTGGGTTACATGTTTGGGGGTTTTTGTTTTTTTTTTTCTGTTTGTGATAACAGAACCATTAGGCACCGGCAGGTTCCTTCACCTATGCACACACACTTGGATTTCCCATCTTCTTCACTGTACAGCCAAAGGGTGCCCTCTCGTGCTGCCTATTCCATTCCATCCGACATATTAGACTGTTACATATGTCCGCTCTTACTTTATGGTGTTTACATGGCATGTTTCCGCTTGGGGTTATTGGCATTGCTGCATGTTCAGCTGGTCCTGTAGCACCCCTGTTTGCAGGTTCATTCTCTTTTGTTTCTGTTTCCCAGTAGGTTTGCCCTGCTCCTGCCGCCCTTTGGGTTTCAGGTTTTCTTGTTCTTCTCTTTTTCATGCTTTAGTCCCCTGTCATACCTTTCCGTTGTGTGTGTGCATGTAGTTTATATGTGGCTCTGGTCCCAATTACAGAACTGTGCATCTGGAGTCCTGTACACACCAGATCTTCATGTGCATTCCATCATGTTTACTGTTGGAGGTTTTGCCTATCCTGGTAAAAAAAACAGACAGCCAGGCTTCTTAGTGGTGATGGCCCCGCATTATTTCTGGTAATGCGCTGCCTTTGCTAATGAGCTCAACGTTGGTGGGGTTGTTCCTACCACGTTTTGTGCCTCGATATTTTGTGCTTAATGGTCCTAGGTTTTGGATTCCTCTCTTTTCTCTTTCATTTGTTTGGCATGTCCTTCACAGCTACTTTTCATGTCCTGTGGTGGGGTTGGGCAGTCATATCTTTGCAGATCTGTGCTGTTAGCACATTGTACCCTTATCACCAGTTGTCAGCCAATCCTTCCTGTTCCTCATCTATGTGTGTCTGCCAGCTTGGTGCCGTCCTGCCCTTATGTGCAAGCTGCCTACCTCCTAGTCCTCCACTTCTACAAACCATTTCTGCATTGCAGCTCTCTTCCTTTTGGCCTCCTCCTGTGTGTGCTCTGGCATAGCACTGCTACTCCGCTGTCCGTCCTGTCATTCACACCTATCCTGCTGCCACCTCATAACCTTCTCTCTGGCTGGACAACGTCTTCCGTCCATCCTCTGGGCAACTCATTTGTTGCATGGTACTTTACCATCACTCTGTTGCAGTCGCTCACAGCTGCCCCCGATATTTTTGTCCATTTCTTTGCCAGCTGCCACATGGGCTGGAACGCCGATATGTCTGGTCCGTCAGCTCAGATCCTACTTTCCTGCCATTACTTGTGCATTGTCTTTCCTTGCTAGCTCCTGTGCAGTGTTAGGGTTACAAATCTGTGTTCGGCCCCATGACCTTTCTTGCCTTTTTCAACCTTGGGGGACCCTTACTATGGCCTTAGCCACCATTTTTGGAGTCACCTATACATCCTTTGTGGCAAGGTTATCCCCACCTTAGCTTTCATTCCAGCTTATGGGGTTCCTACTATGGTGCGTTGGGAGTTGGGCAACCTTATCAAACCTGTGGTCTGGGCCTCTGGGCCCCTTTACAACCGCCTTGTCTGACATTGAGGTTTAGGATGTGCCTTCCTGTGCACACTAAAAGGTGCATTAAGTTTATTGCACTGGGTTTTCAGGAATTTTTTTTACAGTCAACACAGATTGTTGTACGGTTTTCACAAGCCGTAAAACGTAATTGCCTGCGGCCAACCTTATTTTTTCCCAGCCCACTGGTGGATTGCACACTCACTGACCCCGGTTTCACCAGGCATTGCAAATAACCATTGTGCTAACAAACCTCTATTCTTACTGTGATTGCAGGTCGCATATGAAGATTAATGTTAACGTTCCGACGTAACGGCACGGGCTCCCTTTATCGCTGCGATAATAGGGCGCGGCGCCGTATCGCGCGTAATGGCGCGGGGCACGTTATCTCCGTAATGGGCGCGGGGCACGTTATCGCGCATAATGGGCG
Source organism: Ichthyophis bannanicus (assembly GCA_033557465.1). Taxonomy (NCBI): domain Eukaryota; kingdom Metazoa; phylum Chordata; class Amphibia; order Gymnophiona; family Ichthyophiidae; genus Ichthyophis; species Ichthyophis bannanicus. Next base: position 38,781,264 of record CM066043.1, on the reverse strand, counting down.
CGGGCACTTGATTCGCGCGATAATGGCGCGGCGCCTTTTCGCGCTGATATGCGCGGCGCATCTTTATCCGGCGAAAGGGCGCGGCGCACTTTTATCGCGTGCATAATGGCGCGGCGCACTTTTAAATCGAGCGATAATGGTCGCAGGGTCGCACTTTATCGCGCGTAATGGTCGCAGGCGTCACTTTTAAATCGGCGCGATTAATGGGCGCGGCGCACATTTAGTGCGCGCTAAATTGGGGCGCTGGGCGCACTTTATCGCGCGATAATTGGCGCGGCGCACTTTATCGCGCGGCTAATGGGCGAGGCGGCCTTTATCGCGCAGATAAGTGGCGCGGCGCACTTTATCGCGCGATAATGGGCGCGTCGCACTTTTATTCGCGCGATGACGGCCGTGTACTAACCAGAACGCCCACTCCTTTTATGGGGGCAATTCCTTCACATTTCCGCCGCGCACTTTAAGACGCTTTAGTAAAACTAACCGCCCAAGACAATCTGAAAAATAAAATAATCATACAAAAAACCGTTAGAGTTTTTAGGCTTTTGGCACTGTGTCAGCTTTGGGAATGTTAATTTCTTAAACTTGGTATAATTGCTCAGTACTGGATGAACAGCTTCTCCTTTTTCTTATTTCTCCCCGTTACCTACACTGCTTGCAGTCTCTGGCCTTCTTGGGGTTTTTCTTTTCTGCTCAGAAGTTTGGCTGCATGTTTCTGTTTATAAGGTCCTGGTCACTTGATTCTGTTCTGGTCGAGGATCACTCTCTGTGGTCTCAGGGATGGCTGTTGTGTAGTGTGTTCTGTGTAGAGATCTTGCATAGTCATGTCACTTTCTATTTTTTTCTAATAGGATATGTCTTAGTGGACTGGGCTCTGCTTATCAGTATTTACAGTGGTGTGTGAGTTCTGGAAGTTACCGTAGTTTTGGTTCCTGCATATTTTCTACTTAGATTCCACGGATAACCAATGGATTTCCCCAGGTCCTCCCTTAATAATGTGTGTCTGGAGTTTTCTTTCCATAACTTGTCCAGACTGATTCATGTTTACCCGGGTCCATTCCACATTTTATAGGCCTCTATTGCATCCCCTTTCCAACCCTCTTTTCTTTATTTATTTATTTATTTGCCTGCTCTTCTCATACCGCGCTATTCTGCATCATTGCTGTTTACATTGAACAAACTGAAATTACAATTGAACAGTCATTATAACTTGGAGATAACGAGATTGTACAGGGAACATGGGCTATGGAGGGTTTAATTGGCTTGCCCAAGACCACCAGGAGCACCTGTTTACTTTTCTCCAGTAATTTCGATCCTTGTGTAGGAGTTGTATAAATTCTACCCAGGCATCCTCCGCAATGCGGGGAGTGCAGGGATCTGGGTGGAAAGATGGCCCACACTTACTTGAGTGTGTTTGCTGCACTGCTCTGCTCTTCTAATTTCATCATGGGGGGGTCCGGTGCCTGTCCCTCACCAGGCCGCAATTGTGTGATAATAGCCACACACACCGTGAGCCAACCCGACAAGGGCCCACGGCAATAATTAGTTGTACAAGCACAGACAACACAATCAAGTATTGTTCCATCGCTGTCACCACATGGGGGGAACTGCTGCATTAAGGAGTAGTGACAGCCCCATGACAAATGGGGGACCCTCAGCAAAATTGTTGTGGTAGACTGTGTGTAGACTAGGTTTTAGTTATTTCTATATTCTCGTTCCTGGCACTCACACAAAGAAGACTCCTAATCTACCCCATTATAGCTCGTTATCTCTCTCAAAAGATCATCTAAAGCAATGAATACAAATAATCTGCAGAGTAAATGTCAGTGTGAGGTAATAAAGTAATCCGGAGATAATAAAATGAGGACTCATCACCTCAGACCTCAGATCTCTCCCGAGAATCAAAAGAACAAGGACCATCATGGCGTCCCGCTTCTTTCTTCCCAATGCTGCTGATTGGCCCTGGTGTTTTCATAGACTGCTGTTTGGCTGAGGAAAAGGAGGTTGATCCAAGTGCGTGTGACATTATTTCAGCTTAAACAGGCCTTTCAAAGAGCTCGAAAAGTTAAATTTCTTTCTTAGGGCTTCGGAGGTACTAATAATAATACAAATGCACCATATTTTAAAATGTAAATGGCCTTCGTATTGAGATCTGATCAGAGCAATCGGACATGAGGGCTATAGGTCTCTCCAATTTCCCATGGGACCAGCAGAACTAGAGGTGTAGCCCACAGCAGACTCTCTCGGAATCGCTACAGGCAGTCAGAGGATTGTTGGGTGAAAAATAAAATAATAGTCAATACTGCAAAGAAAATCATATGTATTTGAACTGTTCTGTCTTTCAAAAGTGAGTAGTTCTATAAGGCTGAGAATACCATAATGCATTTCTGTTTACAATTACGTTTCCTTCATCAAAGTTGAACTGATACGTTTAAAAAAGATTCTTCACAGTTCCTGATCTTTATTTTTTCAATTTCATCTTATTTTTTCTGCCTTTTCTTTTTCTATGCCTAGCGCTCTCTGAGGTCGAAAATTTAATTTGTAATGTCTTATATGGGAAAGATCTGTAATTAATGTGCAGAGAGCTCTGATAGGCTGAGACTGATGTCAGTCATCACTGTCCCCTGTGTACAACATCCCTGTGTTTACACCTCCTCTTCCTATTTCTTCTGGTACTCTGCCTTTCAAGTCTAAGGGGAAGCCGATTTTACATGATCGTGGTGCTTATATGTTTCTTTTGCTGAATTGTGAGCTCCTTTGTAAAATAGAAAATAACTTTAACATAGTAACATAGTATATGACGCAGATAAAGACTCGTATGGTCCATTCTAGTCTAGTCCCTAGGCCCAGCAAGGCATCAAGAGCCGGTGCACGCTGCCACTCTGCAGGTCCCTCCTCCAACTGCCTTTTTTAGTGGTGGACCCCACCGCTGAGGCGCTCCTGCAGGTCACCCTATTTGGTTGAGATATGCTGTTGTTGTTGTATACAGTGACATCGAGTCGGTATCGACTCATAGCAACCCTGCTGGATAGTGTCCTAAATTGTGTTTCGGTTCTTCAGTCCAGGTCGCTCATTTTGCTGACAGACTGTGACCTTGCCAAGCATTATGTCTTTCTCTAAGGATCTCTCCTCTTTCGCATGATGTGTCCAAAGTATGAAAGTCAAAGTCTTGCCATCTGAGCTTCTAAAGAAAAGCTTAGGTTTTGATCTCTACTGACTGGTTTTGTTCTCTTCAGGCAGTCCATGGTAGAGATATAACAAATGTTCTGTTTATTTTGATTTTAATATCCTTTTGGCATAAAGGGGATTCACTGTGTCTGTCCCATGATTTGTTGAATTCTGTCCACTGTATTTGCCCCCACCACTTCCATCTGGAAGGCATTCCAAGCATCGCCAACCCCTTTCAATGAAAAAGTATTTCCTGACATATGCCTGTCAGTTTAACCCCCTGCAGCTTCATGTTATGCCTTCACGTGTTACAGCGTCCCTGTCTTTGGAAGAGGTTTGTTTTGTTCATTAATACTCTTTAAGTATTTAAAGTTCTTGAATCATATCTACCCTGTCCCTCCTATCCTCCAGAAGTGGTATATATTTAGGTCTTCAAGAGTCTCTTCTCTCTTCTCATAAGTCTTCTGATGCCGGCTCCCAAATCCTTTTCGTTGCCCTTCTCTGTAACCGTTTCCATTCTTTTTATATCCGTTGTGAGATATGATCTCCTAAACTGAACACAATATTCCAAGTGAGGCCTCACCAGCGACTTGTACAGTTGCCTTATTACCTCTTCTTTTCTTTTCTGCTGGTAAATTCCTCTGTGTCTGCACCCCAGCATCCTTCTGGCTTTTGGCCACCGACGTGTCACACTGTTTTGTCATCTTGAGATCCTCAGAACATCACGTGCACTCCTAGGTCCTTCTCCTGGTCCGTGTACACCAACCTTTCGCCCCCTACTGCGATACAGTTCCATTGGCCATTTCTTCCTGCTTCCCAAGTGTATGACACTGCACTTCTTTCACAGTAAATCTTAACTGCCAGGCATTAGAACCATTCTTCCATGCGTTTGTTAATCTTTCCACATGTTATCCACTCACCTCAGGAGAGTCCCACTCTGTTGCAAATTGGCATATCATCTGCAAAAAGACAAACTTTTCCATTCAGGGATCCTTCAGCAATATGCACTCACAAATACATTACACAGTACCGGTCCCATGATTGAACCCTGGGGCACACCGCAAAATCATCTTCCGTTCATCCGAATGAGTTCTGTTTATCATCACCTTCTGGCATCTGTCAATTAACCAATTTCTGCTCCAGTTCATCCCCTTGGGACCCATCCCCAAGCTTTTGAGTTTATGTGATAAGCCTTCTAATGATGAAACAGTATTGCAAAGGCTTTGCTGAAATCTAGGTATAGATGACATCCATTGCATGCCCTTGATCTAGTTCTCTGGTCACCCAGTCAAAGAACTCACTTCAGATTTGTTTTTGACCAAGAAAACCATGTTTCCCTCCTCGATTCTGACAACCTGTTGGTTTTGAGAAAGTCCCATATTCGCTCTTTCAGGAGTGCCTTCATTACTTTTCCCACCACCGCTTAAGGCCTTACCAGCCTGTAATTTTTCACTTCTTCCCTATTACTGCTTTTGTGAAGAGGTAACCACATCCTCCCTTTCTCTAGGCCTGTGGAACTTCTCCTGTCTCCAAAGGTTCTAGTAAAAACATCCTTTATAACCGCCCTGCAATAACCTCTCTGAGATCTTTTAGTATCGTGGGAGATGTCCCATCTTGTCCCATGGCCTTGTCCACTTTCAGTTTTGCAAGCTGTTCTAACAGATCGTCTTCTGGTGAATGGTGTGGTATCTCTACTCCATTCCCATTTGTATATTTGTCAATCACAAGTGGACCTATCTCCAGGATTTTCTGTAGTAAAAACATACAGAAGTATTTGTTTAGCATTTTCACTTTTTCAATGTCACTTTTCTACAAATCGGTTCCTGGCACTTTTTGAGTCCTGCAATTCCACCTCTTGGATTTCCATTTCCTCCCTCTCCCAAATATACCTGAAAAATGTTTTGTTGTCACCCTTCGCCTCTTTAGCCATCGTTTTCTTCTGCCTTTGATTTTGCTATCCTTATTTCCTCTTTTTGTCTCTTTTTAGTTTTATTTCCGTTTTTTATTCCTTTCTGTGTGCCTCTGTTTTGTGACCTTCTGAATTTTGGGAAAGCTGTGGGTTTTTTTGCCTTTTTTTGTGCAGCCACTGCTTTGAGAGAACCAAATAGGTTTTCCTTTTCCCCTCTTATTTTACTTTTACTTTCCTTACATATGTATCTGTTGCCTCCTTTTATTGCCCTCCTTTAGTTTAGCCCATTGCAATTCCACTTCCCTTATCCGCCCCCCCCACATCCCCCTTCCACTCTGCCAACTCCTCCTTCAGGTACTTTGCCATTTTATTTGAATCTCGGACTTTGAAACTTACTGTGATTGGACCTGTTGCCATTGGCTTTTATCTCAAAACACACCATGTGAAGATCACTGCTGGTTCTCATGGGCACCCGCCCAGATATTCAACCTTCCTATCCTCCTTGTTGGTGCATAACTAATTCAATCATTGATCTTTCCCTGGTCGATTCCATCACCATTTGTCTAAGTAATGCTTTCTTGGAAGGCAACCACATTTTTTTTTTACTTCTTTTCAGATTTGCAGAAGGTAATACTCCAATCCCCATTCGGGTTAGATGAAAGTCACCCTTAATTATGATCACTTCCCCCATTCAAGGGCTATCTCTGCAATATCAAATAATCAATTCGCTATCTATTTCTTCAGTTTGAGTTGGAGGCCTTGTAGACTACACTAGTATGGGATTATAGTTGCCATCTCGCCTTTTCCAACACAATCCAACAATACTTCTTCTTTTTTCCCCATGTCTCCTACATTTTTTTTTTTTTGTTTTGTTCCAAGCCAAGCCCTTTTTTATATTGCTTATTGACATATAGAACTACTTCTTCCTTATTCCTATACTGCTCTATCTTCTTCTAAACAGATATAGACAGCGATGGCTATATCCCATTTTTTTTTTTTTTTTCATGCAACTCGTTACAACCATGGGGTATATTTTACTAAACCGTCCCTAATGTGCCGAGGCGATCAATGTGAAGGATGGCCATATAAGGAGTGGGCGATCCACGTCTAAAAACAGCCCGATTTAAATTATCGCACGATAACGTCATCGTGAGCACGCGATAGATGGAGCCGTGGCACATTAACGTGCAGTTAGCCTTAATTTAGGCACGCTGACCTGCAATCACAGCAACCAGAGGTGTAGCAATGGTTGGTTAAGGACATTTGCTGCTGATACAGTGGTCATGAGTTTGACTCCCAGTGGGCTTCAGGTAAAAGGTTGGCTGAGGAAACCACCTTTTTGCTGCTTGTTAATAGCCATACCACATTCCCAAACTATTCCACACTGCCAGCCAACAAAAATAAAAGACTCACCCCCAGTGCCTGCAACCCTAATGCAACCTTTTAGAGCGCACCATAAGGCACATCATTAAACGCACCATGCTCATCCAACGGCAGGTCATAATGTGCCCCAGCGCGCCGAGCAGGAAAAGGTTGGCACCCTCCAAGGACATGCATATAAGGCGCCCCATAACGCTGGCCCAAGACCTAAGGTGCCATGAACAGATGCCCCAGGGACGGTGAGGGTGACACAGGAGAGGGTAACCCCAGTGGCACAAAGGTGCCCCGAGGGTCACAAATCATGGAATTGTAATGTGCTCAAAACACAGCTGTAAACCTAAACACTGCACAGAGCACCAAGGAAAGGCAATGCACAAGTGAAGGGAAGGATGTAGAGAGGAGAGCAGAGCTCATGGACCAGCCAACATCTGCGTGCAGCCCATGTGGCAGCAGGTAAAGCGGGACAAAACATATCGGGGGGCAGCTGTGTACGATTATGTACAGGGTGATGGTAATGTACAGTGCAACAATGTCGAGTGTGGTGGCAGAGGATGGGGATACGTGTCCACCATCGGAGTTTAGAGGGTGGCCCGGATAAGTGCAATGACAGGAGGACAACAGAGGAGAGCAGTGGCCATGCAGAGGCAGGACACAGGAAGGGGGTAAGCATGAGGAGGCCGCCAATGCAGGATAGTGTGGCAGATGCAGCACCCTGGGGGGTTAGCAGCCTGCCACATTCGGGCAGGACGCCACACAGCTGGCACACACAAATAGACGGACAAAGGAAGGATGGGCTGGCAACAGTGATGAGGGTATAATGTGGCGGTCAGCAACAGCATCTGCACAGATATTCCTGTTCACACGAATGAAACATGGTTGTGTTAGGACAGTCATAAAAAAAAAGTGGAACAAGAAAAGGAATTGAACCCATGGACCGCTGCTGACTGAAGTCATCTGCATTACCCTATTGTGCTACCTTCCACTATAAGAGATACTGTAACAACAATGGCTTTCTACATGAAAGAGTGCAGTCACCATAAAACTTTTCATGCTGTGGCTACCACGGATAGGATATAAACCAACCAGTTTCACCATCAATAATGCGGTAATCTTTCACAGGCTAAGACTTCAGCAGTCTACATCTGCTCACCAGATGGGGGTCATGCACCTCTATAAGCATGTCAGCTTGGTAGGGGGGAATGACCGGCCATGGTTTTTTACTGGCACCCCCCAGAGTACCCACAAGGCCATTGCCAATGTGGCGTGTTTTGGTGTTCACCCTGAGGGTGAGGTGGAGTGGCCAGCACCAAAAGGTCTGTTAGTACCCGGATTGGTTGAGGTGGCCAATTGCTAGCAGGTCTCCATCAGTGCTAGTGTGTGACAGGGATTTGTGGCAGACCACCCTTAGGAGGGCTTTGTCCATTTGTAAATTGTCAAGTCCATGTATGGCTCCTTGTGGATTGTGATGCACAAAACATAGTGCATATTCCCCTGTGCTTGCTATTGGTCACCTTTTTGAGGAGCAAGGAGTGCGTCACAGCTACACATGGCAACAATGAACTTAGCAAAACCCTCCTCTCTGGGTCAGGCTGGGGGACATGAAATCTGCCCCCCAACCGAACTGCATGCTTACCCTTTGCAAGGGGGGCAATGGGAAGCGTACTGAGTACAGCCTTGTTACCAACAGAAACCCCAGTCCTGGTGGCAAACGGACAGCTGCTGCAGATTTATGCACTTGGGACAAAGTGGGCACCTGGATCAGATAGGTAGTGGGCCCAGTCAGCTCAGCGGCCCCCCACTACGATCTGACAATCACCCAGCAGGAGGAGGTCAGTGTGCACCTGCTGCACCCTGCAAGTGTGGTGCAGCCTACCAGATTCTAACTGCAGACAGTCTGCTAGCTAGTATACATAGTACATATTCCTTGAGGTAAGTTTGTGTCACTCAAACAACTGGGATGTCAAGCACACACACCAAACACAGGTTATGTCAGTGATTGGACCCCATAAAAAGGAAACCCATAGATACCACTTCAAGAGAAATACTGCAGAGCACTATGGGGGACCTAGCCATGGAAGCCATTGTCCACTGCTCCCGCATTGGACGGGTGATCTGCTGTGGCCAGCTGCCTGCTTTGCCCCCCTCCGCCACCATGCACCCCTCCACCCACCATGCTTGACATTTGCCCTTATGCCGGTGGTGCTGGTGGTGCACAGTCCCAGGCCAGCCAGTGTGCAGATAGGCAACATGCCTATGGTTGTGTGTTCTCGGGTAGGGGTGCCTACATTACATGCACACTTTCCCCCGGTACCAGACGGCCAAATGTTCTGTTACCCCTTTGTGGGGTACCTGCTGGGAAAATAATCCCCCTATGGACACTGTGAGAAACACACTCATGCCCATGTTTGACTCTCATCAGTTGCTGTCTGGCTGCTCTACAGGCTTCAGCATTCCTATGTTGCCTACCAAGGCATTCCCTGCCTAGTCCACATTGTGCCCCAGCTGCACCGCACAAGCAGCCCTCTGTATCCCATTTTCCAGCATCTGTACAGTTTGCCCTTTCCTACGTGCCCACTCTGCTGTTGTCGGCACATGTGCACTGCCATAACAAACCTGCCCAAATATAAAGGGAAAAACCCTGATCAACCACATATTTCAATGGGGGATCATTTCACTTTGTAGGGGGACAGAGCATAGACCCTTCCAAACTGATATCTTCATTTTTTATGCTTTACTCAGTTAGTAGTGGCCTTTATGTTTCTGCATTAATATCACTATTTGGCCAGCCTAGTTATTGGGATTTTAAATGTGGTTCGAGGTCATTTTCTATGTTTATTTGCCTTTTTGTTCTGGTGCACATGTATCACTACTATAAGTTTTTGGGTTTCCCTGGCTTTACTGTACATTGCTGGCTGAAATGGCTTCTCTTTCCCTGCAAATGTGCCTAGCGCGAGGGTTTCACTCAAGCTAATTTTCCTCTAATTTTCTTTTCTGCCCTTCATTTTCACAGCGTTAGTGTGGCAAGGAGCCCCACTCACCGCCCACTTTCCGCCCGTTTTGACCCCTTCTCTCCGCCCTCTGGGAAGCCTTACTCCACCCTTCAGAGCCGGATTTCACAGCGGTTAGGGTGCCCTTAACGCCGCAAGCCACGTTATCCGCGTGAAATCATTATCACCGCGATCAACATCACTTAACGTGCGGCGATAATACCACCGCTACTACGTTAAGCACGGTTTAGGTAAAACATACCTCTTATATATATACTGTTACATTTAATTGTTTATATGTTTATATGTAACTGAAACTTTGTGTGCCATTTGTGTAAAAAACCGCCTTTGATTTATTGGAAAAAAGTGGTTATAAAAATACAAATAAATAAAGAAAATAAATTTAATACAATTATTTTGTGGGTGTTGATTATAATTCACACAACCAACAGCAATTGGAACTGCAATTCAACGAGGCAAGAACTGACCAACAGTAACAAACCTGTAGGTTACTGCCTGCTTTTTTATTTGAAGCTGCGCGTAGAGGCCATTAGCTGATCCTAAATTGGGTTGTCCTGAATGCAGGGTGTGCCCGTGGGGATTGCCGGGCTGTGACCAAGATAATGATGGAAGTTGAGAGAGTTCACACACGATAGGACAGTGGGCTTACTTTCGGCCAGATGTACTACTATGGGGTTTTATGGAAAACAACTTTGAAACATCTACAAGATAGCATCAAGCACATGGGAATTTAACTGAGCTGAGTTTTGTGTTGTGGGAGCTTTGATGGTTGGATGGAGTTCATCTGAAGGGTGTCTGGGGTGGGGGGAAGGGGGTGTGGAATTAGGGATTGTCCTATGGAGAGTTGCAGTTTGTGTTCTTGATGCTGCGCAGTACTGAAAATTAACATATTCTGTCAGTTCCAGATTCAAGGAAATCTGAAAATTTCAAGGGGAAAATTTCAGTTTAATTTTCTTCTTTGTGGGCAGGATAGACTTCACTGTTGCTGATTTTTTGGACTGTTTCCAGTTCTGGCCAATCCAACCCAGGTCTGGGCACAATGTGATCTTGAATTCATCCGCTACCAGAAGGGGTTTTTTTTTTCCACCCTGCATTTTATATCCTCCCCTCCTCCACATTCTAACCTGATTCATTCCTCTGATTAAATAAATCCAATATGCTAACATTTATGCAAATGAAGAACCTGTGGTTCATGTAAAATGAGGCCCAGGAATTAGTGGCCACATATGGACCCTGCAGCTCTGCTCAGGCCAACCAAGCCCCATCCACCCCCCCCCCCCCCCCCCCCAATCTTTGGAATTCAACCCGTTAATTTATCTTTTTTTTGGGGGAATTTTTTACAGTTAGAAAGTGTCCTATGAGAAAATTTTAAAAAAGAAATCGAAAATGTGATTATCTAATCTTGCCCTTTTCCTGAAACCTTTACTTGGAATAGGATGTTTTCTGGCTCAGTCACTTCCTTGTTCCCCTCTTCTCCTTATGGATTCTTGGAATTTTAGGGGTATGTTTACTAAAATGGTGGCTATGTGCGCTACTGACACGTTATCGCATGATAATGTACCTTATTGCGCAATACTGGCGCCTTATCGGGGCGCAGAGGTACCTTAGAGCGCGCGATAACGCGCTCAGCGGCGCAAACGAGGCGCTGGAGGGGTTGAGAAGAAAGGCTCCCGGAGGCAGAGAGAGCGGGTCAATGGATGGTGGGGGAAAAACAAAAAACGAAAAAGTGGGTCGGGGAGAGGCTCCCTGCACACTAACGCTGTTGGAATCGGTGGCTGATGAAAACTAAACAAACCCCCCCCCCCGCCAGGGGAAACCCTGGCGTTAGAGCAGATTTAAAAAGGAATGAGAAACCATTTATGTCAGCAATGTACAGCAAACCAGGGAAACCTACAAAAAGTGAATAAGTGTGATACATGTGCACGGAACAAAAGGGCAAATAAACCATGAAAATGTACCAGAAGAGAAAAATGTAAAAAAAAAACACATAACCAATGGCTGGGCCAATAGTGATATTAATGGGAACCATCAAAAAACACTACTGAGGGAAAGCTAAAAAAAAAAAAAGATATTAATTTTTGGACGGGTCCTGATGCTCTGTCCCCAATACAAGGTGAATGATCCCAAAGTGAACACAGCGCTGATCAGGCCTGATCAGGGTTTTCCCTTTTTAATTGGACAGGTTTCCTATGGCTTTGGGTGAACATTGTTCCGCAACAGCAGGGGTGGGCATGTCGTGAACGGGCACACTGGACAGGATGCTGGACAAGGGGATACAGAGGGTTGTCAGGCGGCACAATGCTGTGGTGCAATAGGCCACGTGCAGACTAGGCCGTGACTGCCTAGGTATCCCATAAGAATGCTCGACACACAGTACGGAGCCCGCCAGAAATGCAACTGCCCACCCCCCAACTCGAGGCGCCCCCAACCTAACATGGAGCCACGAGTGTGTTTCCCCCACAGTTGTTCACCAGAGGGATAATTACCCACAGGTACCCTCCCCAAGGGGCACAGAACATTGGCAGGCGGTGCTGGGGGGGAAGCGGTGGACATCTATGCAGCACCCCTACCCCAGAACCCACACCATAGGCAGCCCGCCTACCATACAATGGATATGGCCTGAGACTGCGCACAATCACAGCACCACCAGCAGAAGGGCATGTCAGCATGGTGGGCAGAGGGTGTACCTGGTGGTGGAGGGGGGCAGACCAGCATGGCCTAGCCCTGTGTAGGTGGGTGCCATACACTGCAACAGACAGGCCCTGTCTGACGAACAGTCATGGTATCTCCAGGGAATAAACTGTCCCTGTGGCATCAGTGTGGTGCAGTACACACAGCCAGTGTGTTCAGGACTGGAAAGTAACAGGTTCAAGTCCCAGCTGCAGTTCCTGCCAACCCAGTCCCCATATTTTACCCACTACTAAAACGTGGTATTAAAGACGGAACCTTTATTGCAGAGATATTAAACATGCCCAAAACGCCTATATTTTACCCTACAGAGCACAGACGCCAAAAACATGCGCATTACCTAGAGCAGAGTCTCCCAAATGCAGTCCTGGAGGGCCAAACACCATTCAGGTTCCATGCTGTCTCTAATAAAGATGCCTGTGCTGAATTTCTATGCGCCGCCCCCATGGTATGGAGATGTATCTCATGCATATTCATTAGGGACAGCATGAAAACCCGAACAGTGTTTGGCCCACCAGGACTGGAGTTGGAACCTCTTCCCTAGAGCAGCGGCCAACATGGGCCACAAACACCCGCACCCACAGGCTCCATTATACAAAGCCTCATGGAGAGGAAGGATGTTGGGCCCAGCGTGCATATCCCAATACTATCACTTGCATACCTTAGCAATGCCACCCTAAACCTGGGAATACGGTACACATATATCAAAAGGTTGCTATGATTACTGGCAGATAGCAATTCCTAAGTTAAGCACAATTTGCTGATTGAGCTGCATCATAGCAACCTTTCTGATGTCTGTGCAGTGTGTCTCAGGTCTGGTTTCGGACAGTGTTTACCACCCCGGGGAGTGACCCCAACAGTATTGTGTACCATAGCCATGCCTGCACTGTGCCCAGGACTGGTGCGGTGGCCAGGGCTGCCAAACACCTCTATAGTTGCACAATGCTGGCATAGGTGTGGGAGTGTGTGTCTGTCTATCCAGTGTGTGGTGGCTGCAAACACCCTCCACAGCCCACACTGCTTGCACTGTTGCCAGTTTTAGCCTGCCAATGTGCATAATGAGGAGCAAGGTACTGTGGGTATAACCTAGACAGGGTGGCCTGGCCTGGATGCATCTGCACAGTGCATAGGGCAATGGCTCGGACATTGTAGTGCCCAGCCACAACCTGTACAGGACAAGGTGGCCACAGCATGTCCTGCTGGGAGGTCACTCTCACCCTGACTGAGCAGAGACCACGGCATAGCTGGGTTCCCCCATAGTGATATATTGATTTTTCTCAGGTGAAATGTATGGGTTCTCTATTCTGGGGCCTAATCACTGCCTTATCTGCTTGGTGGGTGTGCTCACATCCCAGTTTTGGGTGTGCACATTTCCTCCAGGAATGTGTGCTGTGGACTAGCTAGTAGACTGTCTGCAGTTAAATGTGTATGGCTGGAGCAACTTGCAGGGTGGCAGTGGCTGGTGACTCACTGTGTTTGCTGATGGAGAATGTCAGATGGTGTGGGGGGGCAGCTGAGCATTTATAGGCCTACTGTCCTGTCTGCCATTGCCTTATGGATGTGTACAGATTCGCATTGGCTGCCCTGTATGGTGTCCTGTTCCCCAGCGGGACTGGGGTTAATGGCCCCCCTCCCCTGCCACCATTGCAGGGGGTAGAATGTAGATCTGTTGGTGGGGGGAATCCTGTCTCCCACCATGAGCCCCAGAGGGTAGGGTAGGGTAGGGTGGGGGGTACATTATCTGCCTATGGGTCCAAACACCACCACTCTCACCCTCCTCATATCATGTTACCATGGCACCAACACAGAACATGCACTATTCTGGGTGCATCATAGCCCATAAGGGCTAGACCTGATTGACAACTACAGATGGACACTAATGTATTCTAGGTGTGTCTGCAGGAACTACCATATCACACACAGTGGCACAGATGGGTATCTTGCAACATGGCTATTCCTGCCATGAAAGGTGCTGCAGACCTGGTGCTGGCCGCCCCAACTCACCCTCAGGGTGAGGTGGGGCAGCCAGCACCAGGTCTGCACAATGTGACGGTCTGTAGCTACTCTGTGCCACTAACACACACTGTCGGCACCCCCTACCAGGCTGAGGTGCTGTGGGGGTGCACTCGGTCAGTTCCCCGTACCAGGCTGAGGTGCTGTGGGAGTGCACTCGGTCAGTTCCCTGTACCAGGCTGAGGTGCTGTGGGGGGCATACCCCATCTTGTGATCATCTGTAGACTGCTGATTTGCATGTGCTGTGCATCATGGGTACGGGTGGGTTGACCCTCTCCTGGTAACCACAGCAGAATGTTTTGTGTGGTGACGTGCAGTCCTTCTGTAGCCAGCTAGGGGATTGCTAGCAGCTGTAGCCCATTGGTTACTTTGGTGCCTGTGGAGCCAGAGGTCCTGGGTTTGAACCCACAGTGGGGTTATTTGAGGCATTGTGTATTTTTAATATAAATTAGTGCTGCCAGCAAAAAAAACCCTCACAGTGCTGTAACCTTAAGGTGCCTTATAAAGCGCCCTATAGAGGACATTATAGGGTGCCTTGGCGGACAGTGCACTTTATAATGTGCCCTCTAGAGTGCCTTATAGGGCGCCTTATGCGGCACCTTAGGTTACGGCACTGTGAGGATGTGTTTGCTGGCAGAACTAATTAAAATAAAAATAAAATGCCTCAAAAAGCACTACTTAAATGTAAAGGGTAACACCTCAGCCAGCCTTATTCATTAGGCACACTGGAGGATTGAATTCAGGACCCCTGTATCATCAGTCAGTGTATTAACCACCGCACCTCTGCTGCTCTGTTGGTTAGTCAGCGCGCCTACTTAAGATTACCGCGCGTTAGCGTGCTTAGCGGCTTCTCGCACGATAATGTGCGCAGCGCGTGTTATCGCACGATAATGTGCGCAGAGAGTGTTATCGCACGATAATGTGCGCAGCGCGTGTTATCGCACGATAATCCCATTTTGCTATTAAGACGAAATGCCACTCCTTTTAAGCGCATCCTGCACACTATCGCTGGGCGCACGTTAAGACTGCTTAGTAAACATACCCCTTAGTATTGTTTGTGGTTTATTAATATTGTTCTATTCACCCCATTCCCACAGTTTCGTTTTTTCCCTTTATGTTTTCTCACTTGCTGATTTTTTTTTTTTTAATTGTATCTGCCTTATTTTTAAATTTTGTAAACCACCTTGATGTCATATTTGTCGAAGAGCAATATATGAAATAAATTAATCAATACACGGACATATCACTCGCTGACTGGGGGCAGTTATATATGATATGAACAAACGGTGATAGAGTGAGGACGACTGAAGTCCACAATGCATCCAGGCAGAGTGGTCAGAAATACATCCCAGAGTGCAGGATTTCTCATTGGAACGAAACATACCATATCTTATAGCTTAACAACACAAGTTTGAAAAGAGTAAACGCGCTGCAGTGTGACACAATGAATCACGTTTCTCCCATTTGCCAGCGAATCAGGCATTCGGGAGGTTTACTCGGAGTGGTCATTAGGATCTTGTCACAGACTGCTGACACATGTGTGTGTCATTGGGTGTGCTTGGTGGCTTGTGTTTTTTCAGTGTGTATCAGAGGAACTGCTAGGGGCTACATGCAGTGTGGTTAGTGTGTGTGTGTGTGTGTGTGTGAGTCTGTCTGCCATAGGGACTGTTGAGGGGCTACATACATGCATAGGTGCAAGAGTGTCCTGGAGGACTATTGGAAGCTATTGTGCACGTGGTTGTGGGTATTGAGGAGCGTTCAGGGACCAGTAATGCGTGTATATGTTGTGCTGGGCTGCCCGGGCCTTGTTTCCATATCTGTCGACGGACTGTATGCTGCATGTTTAAAAAATGAACGCCCAATTTATAGTTGTGACAAAATAACACATTTCCCCTTCAACTTGACTAAATTTACATGTTTGGGGGAGGGAAGGAGTTCAAAAAGAGAAGATGAAGGGTAGTCTTCTTATGGTAGACTGGATGTATATCTATAAGATCTGTGTCTATCTTCAAGATAAATACCCTCTGTTAGAACATGGGGCAATAAGGGCAACAATCTGGAAAAGCGGTGTGTATAAATGCCCGTAGCATGGGCGGGGGAAATAAGACCCCCTGATGTTGAGGCTATTAATGGAAGAGGCTGGTTTGGATTTAGTGGTGGTTACAGGAGACATGGTTCATTGGCAAACCCATAGACTGGAGATGTAATTATACCGGGCTCTACATTTATTCAGGAAGGACAGGCTAGGAAGATGGGGAGGTAGAGTGGCACTATATGTCAAAAATAATATTAAATATTCTATAGAATTACAGGGCTTAAAAGGAAGAGAGGGGGCAGGCACTGTGGGTTAAACTAGAAAGAGGGGAAAGGGAAATCCATTGGCATTGGAGTTATATACAGATTCCTGTCTTCAAAGGGAGAAGAAGTAGACCAAAAGATTTGAAATAGAAGACATACACAGGATTTGCCATGAAAGGAGAAGTGATGCTGATAGGTGATTTCCAATATGTTGTATGTTGGATTGGCACATCTGCGTTTTACTGCTGTGGTGTCATCTAGAAGTAAGGAGATCCTGGATTCTCTACAGGTAAGAAAAACTCTTTATTCAGGCAATTAATAACGGAACCCATATGTGGCTGGGGCCATAATGGACTTAGTGCTTATCAATGAACGGAAAGTGTTTCTGATGTTCATAGTGGGAAGAATCATTCTCACATCCGGAATCACCATTAATTATTTTTTTTTTTTTTTTTTTTTTTTTTTTTTTTTTTTTTTTTTTTTTTTGTTTTTTTTTTTTTTTTTTTTTTTTTTTTTTTTTTTTTTTTTTTTTTTTTTTTTTTTTTTTTTTTGTTTTTTTTTTTTTTTTTTTGTTTTTTTTTTTTTTTTTTTTTTTTTTTTTTTTTGTTCCACCACCAGGCTAATAAAAAAGCCATTTCAAAAAGTGAGGGGTTTTAGACTTTAGAAAAACTAACTTTGCAAACATGGGACAATATCTCATATAGTCGTTAGTGGGATGGGAATAGCTGGGGGATGTAGAAAAATAGTGGGCAAAAATAAAAAGGGATATTTTAAGTTAGAAAGGGGGATATTTTTGTTAGAAAGGTAAATAAATGTAAAAGGAAAAGGAAGCCACCATGGTTCTGAAAAGGTGAACAAAAAGAGGGAGGCCTTCATGAAATACAAGAGATCACCGAGAGAGGAAGACAGGCATCTATATTTGGAAAAACTTAGAGAGGCTGGCAAAGTAGTCAGGAAAGCAAAGGGACAAACAGAAGAAGAAATAGCCAATGTAATAACATGCGGGGATAAGACATTTTTCAGATATGTTAGTAGAGGAGGAAGGACAAAAGTGGTATTGTCAGACTCAAGTGTGCAGAGGAGGAATATGCAGAAACTGATGAGGATAAAGTGAAATTGCTTGACAAATATTTCTGTTCTGGGTTCACAGATGAAGGGCCGGGAGCAGGAAAACACCCACAAATAGGAACCAAAGTGACGGGGATCTTGAATTATTTTCAGAAGACTGTGTTTGTAATGAACTAGCTTACAACTAAATGTAGACAAAGAAATGGTCTTGATGAGATCACATCCAAGAATACTTATGGAACTCAGGAACATTCGAGCAGCTCCACTGACTGACCTTTTCAATGCCTCGTTGGAGTCGGGAGTGGTGCCAGGGGATGGAGAAAGGCACATGTGGTCACTTTACACAAACAGTGGGACGTAAGTTTGACATTGATAACTACAGAACGGTTAGTCTAACCTCTGTGGTTAGTAAATTATTGGAAAGGATACTAAAGGAGAGAATAGGCGAGGTTTCTGGAGCCCAGTGGATTACAGGATCAGAGACCAGCATGGATTCACCAGAGGCGGTACCTTGTCAGACAAATCTGATAGATTTCTTTGACTAGGTGACCAGGAGTTGGACTGAGGGACAGCCCTAGATGTGATGGATTTAGATTTCAGTAAAGCCTTTGACACCATTCTGCACAGGCAATTTATAAACAAACTGAGCACCTTCGGGATGCACTTTAAAGTTACTGATTGGGTTGGAAATTTGTTGCGTGGGAGACGACAAAGGGTCCAAGTAAATGTAGCTCACCCGGAGGAGAAGGATGTTACCATGGTGGTGTGCCGCAGAGATCTGTCCTTGGTCCGATTCTGTTTAACATCTTTGTTAGTGATATTGCAGAAGGACTGTTGGGTAAGGTTTGCTTGTTTGCAAATGATACCAAAATCTGCACTAGAGTAGATATACAGGAAGGAGTCGATAACATGAGGAGGGATCTAGCTAAGCTTGAAGAATGGTCTAGATATGGCAACTGAACTTTAATGCTAAAATTATGTAGGGTCATGCATTTAGGCTGCAAAAATCCAAAGGAGCTGTACAGTGTAGGGGGTGAGGAACTTCTGTCCACAAAAGAAGAGCAGGACCTGGATGTAATTGTGTCTTAAAGTAGCTAAAACAGGTAGAAAAGGCAACTGAGAAACCCAGAAAGATGCTTGGGTGGAATAGGGAAGAGGAATGTCCAGCAGAAGAAAGGAGGTGAGCGTGCCTCATTTGGAGTATCATGTGAAAGTTTCTGAAGACCGCACCTTCAAAAGGGTATGAGCAGGGTTGGAGTCTGTGCAGAGGGTGGCTACTAAAATGGTTAGAGGTCTTCATTATGAAGTATATAGGACAGACTTAAAGATCTTATTATGTATACTTTAGAGGAAAGATGGTTAGGGGCAATATGACAGAGACAGAGACTTTTAAATAATTCCATGGCATAAAACACTCAGGAGGGTTCCTCTTTCAAGCTCTGCTACGAAGAGAACACATAGGTTGAGAATGAAAGGGGATAGACTCAGGAGTAATATGCGGAAATATTTCTTTATGGAAAGAGTGGTAGATGTGTGGAATAGTCTCCCAATAGAGGTGATGGACACGAGGATCGTATCTGAATTCAAAAAAGCATGGGGACAAACAGAGGATATCTGAAGGTAAAAAGGGGGCTGTTGAAGTTGATATGGAGAGGGCCAACTACATAGGCCAAGTGGTCTCTTTCTGCTGGTCATGTTTCTGTGGTTTCTATATGTGTGCTGGGCTGGGGTTGTTCATATCTGTCATGGGTCTGTATGTGCATTGTAAAAAGAACGCATTTTACAGGTGTGACAAAAATAACACATTTCCCCTTCATTTGCTAAATCATACATGTTGGGGGAGGGAAGAGTTCAAAGAGAGAAGATAAATGGTGTCTTGTTATGTAGCTGATATTATCTATAGATCTGTGTCTATCTTTAGATAGTACTGTGAGCATATGTATGTGTGGTGCAAGGATGGGGACTCTGGGTATGTGTGTGTGTGCTTTTACAGCAGATTGGAGTGCCTGTGTGTAATGTGGAGAGGGAATGCCTGCGTGTGTTTGTGTGTGCAAGGAGAGGTGGTGTGTGGTCTGATGCTTGTCTGAACATACATTTGGTCGGGGTGGGGTGATTATGTGTCTGGGGAAAGAGAGATTGCATCTTTTGGCACATACATATCATGGCCTGCCCATGCATTCAGTATTCAGCTTACAACCCCTTGCATTCTTTCCTTCCCCATCCAAGCCCTCTCTTGCTGCCCTCCCTCTCTAAAGCCCTTTCTAACCTCTGTCCCTTTCTCCTTCCACTTGCACTTTCACACCTTGCTCACCATCCCCCTCCATCCATCTTCTTTTTGCAAACGTACTGCCACTTTAAATTTCTATCACCTCTGCTGCTTAAATTTCTGTCACCTTTGTTGCTTCTCTCTGGCCCCAGCTCCTCTTCCGGTAGTGGTCTTGGTCACGATCGTAGCCTCCCTGTTCTTCCTGCTTTGCTGGGGAGGCTAACATACAAGTGCTTATGCATGCGCAAACAGACATGTATACGAACAGAGACTTTCTGCAGGTGATGCCTCAACAATAGGCGAAACACGCCTACAAAGACCATCCTTCTTCTGCTTCCCCTTCTCTCTGGAAGCCAGATCAGTAGCAGTGAT
Source organism: Ichthyophis bannanicus (assembly GCA_033557465.1). Taxonomy (NCBI): domain Eukaryota; kingdom Metazoa; phylum Chordata; class Amphibia; order Gymnophiona; family Ichthyophiidae; genus Ichthyophis; species Ichthyophis bannanicus. Next base: position 38,761,097 of record CM066043.1, on the reverse strand, counting down.
GGTAGAAGTGCAGTGTGGTAGGATAACAAGCCCAAGTCTCTCTTACTGATTCTCCAACCTCTCCTATATGTCATGATTATTTGGTACACACCATGGAGAAAGCCATCAAGGAGACAGGACACACAGGCTATGCTCAACCCTGCTGAAGGACAGAAAAGAACCAGGGAAGAGGGGAAAGAAGAGGTCGGAGAGGAACCTCAAGGAGAGGAGAGAGAGGAAACCCAATAGCAGGATGACATGGAGAGGGCTCTAGGGGTAGAGGAGATAGAGAGGAACGTTGGGAAAGGCAGGGGATGGAGAGGAACAATGCGGGAGACAGAGACAAATTTAAGGATAAGTGAAAATAGGCAAGTACCTCAGGGTCATGAGAGGGAGTTGGGAAGAACCGAGAGAAATGAAAAGGGACAGGCGTAGCAGAACCGAGGAGGAGTAGAAAGGAAGGAAACAGAGAAAATACAAACAAGGATAAGGGTGAAAAGGGTTTGGGATCATGATGCATTGTGCCAACTGCGGTCCGTTTTTTAAATAATTCCAGTTCTTCCCTCGTGGTACTAGGGATGAAATTCTGCCTAAATTCTTTCCTATACATAGTAAGATAGAAAACCAGGACAAAACTGTGCACCCTATTATTACTTAAGGAGGAGAACATTGGGCATCCTTCTTGAAAATCGGGTCTGATCCTGTATTAAAACAAGACAGCCGCCCCTTCCTACATGATATGGATACCAGACAATATAAAAACAGCACTGGCAAAAATATTGTTCTAAATACTAGGTTGGCAAATAAAGCAAGAAAATCCATGAATCTTACCTCCTCTTCTGTTCGACTCTACTTCATTCCTGATGTGTTATTAGTGTAGCCTGGGTCCAGGCTACCAAATCTGGGGGTACAGAAAAGAAATTTCTATAATTCAACACTTCAGTCCTGATGGACAGATGGAAGCCAACTGAATCAAAGCCTTCAGCACGTGGCTTTAAAGAAATTGTCATAAGCTGTACTGCACTCGGAAGTACTTTTAAGTACAGTAAAATCCCCAATTTAAACATTCAAACATCAAAACAATTAAAAAGACATTTAAAGAGATGAAGGTGGAGGCATTTCAAGATGGCGGACACAAGCTGGTGAGCAGTTGACTGGATGGGAAAACGCAAAGGGAAATCCCAAGTGAACACCCCCTGCTCCACCCAGGCTTCCCCCAGCTTCAATTTTGCCTAGCTACCCCGTCTTTGGAAGAGGTTTGTTTGTTCATTAATACTCTTTAAGTATTTAAAGGTCTGAATCATATCTCCCCTGTCCCTCTGCAAAAAGACAGACTTTTCCATTCAGTCCTTCCGCAATATCACGCACAAATACATTGAACAGTACCAGCCCCAGGGACTGAACCTGGGGCACACAACTAATCACCTTTCTTTCATCTGAGTGAGATCCGTTTGCCATCACCTTCTGTCATCTGTCAGACAACCAATTTCTGATCCAGTTCGCCACCTTCGGGCCCATCCTCAAGCTATTGAGTTTATTGATAAGCCTCCTATGAGGAACAGTATCAAAGGCTTTGTTGAAATCTAGGTAGATCACATCCATCGCATGCCCTTGATCTAGTTCTCTGGTCACCCAGTTAAAGAACTCAATCAGATTTGTTTGGCAAGATCGTCCTTTGGTAAAACCATGTTGTCTTGAGTCATGCAATCTATTGGTTTTGAGAAAGTCCATTATTTGCTCTTTCAGGACTATCTACATGTTCAGTAATTTTTATTCTTTATAATGGTTGCTACCATTTTGCTTGGTACCGATGTCAGGGCTCACCGGTCTATAGTTTCCAGAATCACTCTTACAGCCATTTTTAAAAATAGGCGTTACATTGCCCATTCTCCCATCTTCAGGTACTACAGATGATTTTAATGATATTTCACAGAATACTAATAGTAGGTCTGCAGTCTCATTTATCAGTCTCTTAACACCCTTCAGTTTATCAAATACTTGTGATGCATCTTCCTGGTTTATCAATATTTCTTTCAATTCTTCTGATATGTCACCTTTAAATACCATTTCAGGCATGAGTAAACTTTCCTACATCTTCTTCAGTAAAGGCTGAAGCAAAGAATTCATTTAATCTCTCTGCTATGGCCTTGTCCTCCCTTAGTGTCCCTATTACCCCTCTGTCATCCAATGGTCCAACTGACTCTCTCACAGGTTTCTTGCTAAAAATATACTTGAAAAAGTTTTTATTATGCATTTTTGTTTCCACAGTAAGCTTTTTTTTTCAGATACTCTCTTGCCTTATCAATGCTTTGTATTTAACTTGCCAGTGCTTATGTTGTTTCCTGTTTCCTTCATTTGGCTCCTTTTTCTTTTTCCTGAAAGATGCTTTTTTGGCTACAACAGCCTCTCTGACCTCACCTTTAAACCATGCTGGCTATTTTTTGGCCTTCCTTCCATTTTTCTTAAAATGTGGAATACATCTGGTCTGGGTTTCCAAGATAGTATTTTTAAACAACGCCCATGCTTGATGTAAATCTTTAACCTTTGTGGCCACTTCTCTTAGTTTTTTCTTAACTACTTCCTCATTTTATCATAGCCTCCCTTTTCAAAGTTAAAAGGTAGTACTGTGGATTGCTATGATCACTATTTCCAAGTGGCACCAACACCCTTATCTCTTGCACCAGATCCTGCATTCCACTAAGGACTAGATTCAGAATGCCTTCCACTTTTGTTGGGTCATGAACTAGCTGCTCCAAGAAGCAATCATTTATTTCATCTAAAAACTTTATCTCCCTAGCATGTCCTGCTGTGACACTGACCCAGTTGATATTGAGGTAATTGAAATCATCCATTATTACTATGTTGTAACTTTGCTTAGCTTCCCTGATTTTTCTTAACATTTCATCATCATTCTGGCCAAGAGTCAGTAGTACACCCCCATGGCTATCACTTTCCTCTTTTTACATGGGAGTTTTATCCACAGAGATTCTACAGGGTATTTTGTTTCATGCAAAACTTTAATCCTTGTGACAGAGACAATGTAAAGATGTAGGGATGTTACCCACGACTGAAGTGGTATTTAAAGGTGTGGAAGAATTGAAGGAAATATCGATACATCGGGAAGATGTCTTACAACTATTAGATAAACTGAAGAGTAGCAAATCACCTGGGCCGGATGGTATACATCCAAGGGTGTTGAAAGAACTGAAATTTGAGATTGCAGACCTGCTATCAGTAATCTGTGAACTATCATTAAAATCATCTCTAATACCTGAGGATTGGAGGATCGCCAATGTAACACCAATTTTTAAAAAGGGTTCGAGGGGTGATCCGGGAAAACTACACAGACCCGTGAGCCTGACATCAGTACCGGGAAAAATGGTAGAAACCATCATAAAGAATAAAATTACTCAGCATATAGATAGTCATGACCTAATGGGAGACAGCCAACATGGCTTTAGACAAGGAAGATCTTGTCTTAATAATCTGTTATGTTTTTTTGAAGGAGTGAATAAACAGGTGGACAAAGGTGAGTCGGTTGATATTGTGTATCTGGACTTTCAGAAAGCCTTTGACAAGGTCCCTCATGAGAGACTTTTGGCAAAACTAAAGAGTCATGGGATAGGAGGCAGTGTACTACTGTGGATCAGGAACTGGTTAAAAGATAGAAAGCAGAGGGTAGGGCTAAATGGCCAATTTTCCCAATGGAGAAAGGTGAATAGTGGTGTACCCCAGGGATCTGTGCTGGGTCCGCTGCTTTTTGACATATTCATAAATGACCTGGAAAGTGGAATAACGAGTGAGGTTATCAAATTGCTGATGACACAAAACTATTTAAAGTTGTTAAAACCCAGGAGGATTGTGGAAAATTGCAAGAGGATATTGATAAATTGGAAGACTGGTCATAAAAATGGCAGATGAAATTTAATGTGGAGAAGTGCAAGGTTATGCACCTAGGGAAGAACAACCCAAACTATGGTTACACGATGCAAGGTTCCACATTAGGAACCACCACCCAAGAAAAAGATTTAGGCGTCCTTGTGGATACCATGTTAAAACCCTCGGCCCAGTGTGCAGCGGCGGCCAAGAGAGCAAATAGAATGCTAGGTATGATAAGGAAAGGAATGGAAAATAAAACAAAAGATATTATAATGCCTCTATATCGTTCCATGGTGAGGACCGCACCTTGAATATTGTGTGCAATTCTGGTCGCCATATCTTAAAAAGGATATAGCAATTTTAGAAAAGGTTCAGAGAAGAGCCACCAAAATGGTAAAGGGGATGGAAGGCTACTCCTATGAAGAAAGGCTAAAAAGGTTGGGGCTCTTTAACCTGGAAAAGAGACGGCTGAGGGGAGATATGATAGAAGTCTATAAATTAATGAACGGAGTGGAACGGGTAAACGTAGATCGATTGTTTACCTTATCAGAATATAGAAAGACTAGGGGACATGCAATGAAGCTACAGGGTAAACTATTTAAGACTAATAAAAGAAAATATTTTTTCACTCAACGTGTAATCAAACTCTGGAATTTTGTTACCGGAGGATGTAGTAAAGGCTGTTAGTGTAGCTGGGTTTAAAAAAGGTTTGGACAAGTTCCTGGAGGAAAGGTCCATAAACCATTATTAAGAAGGGACCCAGGATATCAATGCTTGAACCAATACAAGCATTGTGGAACCTGTGTCCCTTGGGGAAACTGCTAGGTACATATGACCTAGATTGGCCACTGTTGGAAACAGAATACTGGGCTTGATGGACCTTGGTCTGACCCAGTATGGCATATCTTATGTTCTTATGTTCTTATGACTCAATGGCCTCTCTAACATAGAACACAACCCCTCCTCCAATTTGATCTATCCTATCATTGCGATATAGTTTTTACCCAGGCATTACCATGCCCCATTGGTTGTCCTCCTTCCACCAAGTCTCTGAGACGCCAATCATATCTAACCTTTCATTTAGTGCTATATAGTCTAGCTCTCCCATCTTATTTTTTAGACTTCTAGCATTTGAATACAGGCTTTTCAGAGGTTGTCATTTATTCATATTAATCTGATTAGGGATAATTTGGAATATCTCAGCTCTGTACATTTGGGTTACTTTTATCTTTATTGGAACCTCTCTGTTGGGATGCCCTATCTTTGCTCTTTTGCTAGCATCCTTCAAGGATTCATTGTTCCGAACCATGTGCTCGTGGACAATGGTCCGCTTTCCCTATTATCTAGTTTAAAAGTTGCTCTATCTCCTTTTTAAAGATTAATGCCAGCAGCCTGGGTCCATCCCAGTTAAGGTAACATCTATCCCTTTGTAAAAGCCCTTACCTTCCCCAGAATGTTGCTCAGTTCCTAACGAATACAAAACGTTCTTCCTTGTACCATTGTTCATCCACTCATTGAGACTCCAGATCTCTGCTTGCCTTTTGGGTACTTCATGTGGAATAGAAAGTATTTTGGAGAATGCCACCTGCGGCGCTCCTGCCCCGCCTTAGGGCTAAAGACAGGAGCGGGGCCTATTGCCTCGTGAGGAAGGAGTTTAAAACCTATTCCCCTGGAATGCTGGGTACTGTAGTTTTCCTGCTCCTTTCGCTCCGAAATAAAGTGTAGTTGTGCGCCAGAGACGGTAAGGCTTATTTGCAAGTATTTTTATTATGGTTAAGGTTATTCTTCCATCGCATGACAAATTCAGAAATATGAACAAAACAGGTGCTTTAGCACAAACAGAAAGAACTCAGGTATAAAGTCAACTTAAAGTAGAAATTCAGTTTTACTTTTAAGCAGTTTACTCAGCTCTGCCCCAAGAGGTCATTCACTTTAAATGCAGCCTCTTTTCACACACTGTTACGTTCACAGTGCTGGGGCACTTCAGGTGCAGGTAATTAAAGCTTTCCTAGCATGGCAGCAAAACAGCTCCGTAGTATTCAACTCATACACGGCATAACCAGTTTCTTCAGTTTGGTATTTCCACACAACAAATAGTACAGTCCATGCTCTCACAGTCAGGTAAGTCAGAATTATCTTGTACTAATTCCTCAGACTGTATAGAATTATTAGCTTCCTGCAATACTGGCTGTCTGTTTGCTTGTAGCTTTAAAAACTCTTTAAAATCCTGGAGGAGCAATTCAGCCTGTTGTCTGCTAGATAAGGAATTGTTATCAGTTATTAAACTTCCCTCTTGATTAAGGCTGTTTCCCTTTTCCTCTCTCAGGTTAAGTGAATAAGAGTAACTCTTAGGCTCTTTTGTTAAGGTTTCAAATATAGCAGAGTTGGGTTTACCTTCACTCTGGAAAGTCTTTGGCAAATCGCTTACTTGTTGCCAAGCCCCTCTTATCCTAGGTGGCTCAGATGTCCTCCAGCTGAGAGAGTTCCCGTGCCTCTCTGGGCCAAACTGTAATTCCCAGCATGAGTTCTTTTTCTCTCTTGCCTGCCGTGAAGGCTTCCTCTCCCAGGGCTCTGCCTTCCTCCAGGTGTCTATTCCAGGGCTAAGTCCACTTTCCTCAGGACTTCCATTTATTGCCTCTGAACATATTTCTTGCAGGTCTTCTTCTATTCATGGCTTCAGCAAAACAACATGTCAATAAATCACAAAAAAACAGAGGTCATGTTCATGTCCAAGAAAGCCAATTTCATCCCGCCCACCACAGTCACACTAAACAAAACATATACGATACAAAGCCTGTAATAAAGTATCTAGGAGTCCTACTTGACAGCAACCTCAAGATGGACAAACACCTCAGAACAGTTAACCGAGCCATCTTTTACAAACTCAAAATCCTTCAACCACTCCGCAATATCCTCGAGAAATCCGACTTTAGGTCTGTTGCTCAAGCACTAATCATTCCCCACCTGGATTACAGCAATGCCATTCTACAAGGGCTTCCAAAGAGCAAAACTAAGCATCCTGCAAATGGCTCAGAACGTGGCTGCAAGAGTCATCATGGAAAAAGAAAGTCACCGACCACATAACCCCAGTTCTAATGGATCTGCACTGGCTCCCAGTGGCCGCGCCCGCATCATCATCTACAAAACTACTCATCACAACATTTAAACTCATCAATGGCATCGCACCATCCTACCTCAATAACCTAATCACTATTCAACCTAGCAACAGGAGCAGGAGAACTATGAATCTCAACACCCTATGTATCCCGACCAGCATAAGATCTGTCAAGGCCGAAACAAGCAATAGGGCGTTCACATACTCAGCGCCAATCCAATGGAACCAACTACCGCATGAATTAAGGCTCACAAACAACCTGAACGAATTTAGACGAAAACTGAAAACCTATCTGTTTCAAACCCACTACAACTTGATCTAACTGCGATACCCTACCTCAACCAGATCTCCTCTGCCGCACTCGGCAGCATATAATCTAATAGTATATAGTCATGTATAACTTGTACACCTTGGCAACTAATTCCGTACAAATTGTATATAACCATGTATAGTCTGTACACCTTGGCAACTAATTCTGTACAAATTGTATATATGGGGCCCCTCCCCCAATCTACTGAAATCAAATGTATACCTTGATCTGTGTGCTTTAATCAAATATGTATCGTACCAAATGCTTGTCCCGTGTTACGTAATCATTGACTAATCAAAATGTAAAACTGAAATCTCAATGTACGTACAATACATTATGATTCTGTAAAGTAAACTGCTGCTGATCGTAGGAAGCAGCGGTATACAAGTGTTTAACTAAATAAATAAATAAATATTGCTTCGGCTCAGTCCTTGGCTGCTAGCCTTCTCTCTCTGACTGCTGCTCCTCTCCCACTTCTTCTTCTCTCCCTTCTCTCCCTTAGCAAAGCCATACTCCGGTTTAAAACCAGGTTCTCTTCTAGACATGCCCCTTCCAAGCACTGGGTGTGCCCAATCAGGACTGCACGACTCCTCCCCTGGGCTGGTATCCATGCTCAGCTCAGCAGAACGAAGTCTCTCTTTCTTTCCAGCACTGTCAATTTGGCATAAATCCTGTTGCCCTTCAGGATTTTCATCTGTCTCCATAGCCTCAGGAGGGCGCTCTTCACCACACACCCTGGAAGTTCTGGATTTCAACTTCCTATCTAAAAGCCTAAATTTGGCTTCCAGAACCTCCCTCCCATACTTTCCTATGTCATTGGTACCAGCCTCTACCAAGACAGCAGACTCCTTCCCAGTACTATCTGAAATCTTGTCTTGGTGGTACATGAAATCCACTACCTTCGCACAAGGCAGGCATGTTACCAGGCGGTCCTCACTCCCACCAGTCACTCAGCTATCTACATGCCTAATGATTGAATCACCAACTATTACAGCCGTCTTAACCCTTCCCTCATAAACACATGGCCCTGGAGAAACCTCCTTAGTGTGAGAGGATTTTACATCAACTGGAGGACAGGTACCAGCTACAGGATAACTTCCTGCCATACCAAGGTGATGTTCTTTTTAATGCAACCTTTCTCTTTCATGGCAACTGAGACGCTGCCAGACTGGAGGTGTGACTTCAGTACTGAAGTCCTACCTCCCTGTAGGTCTTGTCTATTTACCTCTCTGTCTTCCTTATGTCCTCTAAGTCTGTCACTCTAGCTTCCAGAGATTGAACTCATTCCCTGAAGGCAAAGAGCTCCTTGCACCTAGTGCACACTTAAGACACCTCATCAACTGGGAGAAAATCATACATGTGGCACTCAGTGCAAACGACTGGATAACCCCCATCTTGCTGCAGGACTGCTGTCTGCATCTTAGTTTTAAGATTTTGTTTTGCTATTTAAATTGTCTACTTTCTTAAAGTTGCTAAGGATACTTGTACTGATACAACTGTACCTAATAGGTTTAAGGGACTTAGATCACCTAAAGATACTGTAAATGAATCTATTCCTGGTGAGGATAGCTAGCTGCACCTGAAGTGAATTTGGCTACTTCTTCCTCTTTAATAAGTTTAAAGAGCCTATAAAGCTAAGATTATACCTGGGGTAGGTGGGAGTCAGGGTGGATGAGGGAGAAGAACACCTAGTAAAAGCTGGTTTGCCACACAGTGCCTTGACCTGTGCTTCTGAGATAATCTCTTACCAATTTCCTGGGTAATTCACACAGCCCTTCGTTTGATAGAGAGAGCCTTTCAAATTACCCCTTTGACCTGTCACTTGGCTTTAACACCTATTTAGAACAGTTTCACAGGTCTTTTGCCCACTAACCTGAAGGCCTCTTTGTAAAGGTCTCTAGAAACAATGTATTTATTTCTACTGAAAGAATGCCCTATTCTTTCTTCTATGCTAAGCTCTCTGGGGTTAGAGACTGAGGTTTAAATTTGAATTAGAAGCACTCTGGGGCTGCTGACTGAGGTTTAAATTTAAATATCTCTCTCATGCCCCCTGAACCTCCCCTGAATTATTAATGATATCTCCTGTCATTAGCACTGTAAATAAGTTATCTTTCTTAAATTATGTAAATGTTTGATTTCTGCGCCTGTTACACGGTTAAATGTTCAATGTATTTGTTGTTGCAGTTGTAAACCCCTATGATTACCGGAAATAGGAGTGTAAAAACTCACAAATAAATAAATAAAAAGCTCTCTGGGGCTATTGACTGGGGGTTAAATTTAAATTAAAAGCTCTCTGGGGCTATTGGCTGAGGTTTAAATTCAGCTAGAAGCTCTCTGGAGCTACTAACTGAGATTTAAATTTAAATTAATAGCTCTCTGGAGTTACTGACTGAGGTTTAAATTTAAATTAAAAGTTCCCTGGGGCTACTGGCTGAGATGAAATTTAAATTGGAAGCTCTCTGGGGCTACTGTGAGGCTTAAATTTAAATTAAAATCACTTAAGCTACTGACTATGGTTTAAATTTAAATTAAAAGCACTCTAGGGCTACTAACTGAGGTTTAAATTTAAACTAGAAGCTCTCTGGGTCTACTGACTGAGGATTAAATTAAAATTAAACTCTCTCTAGGGCTACTGATTGAAGTTTAAATTTAAATTAAAAGCTTTCTGGGGGCTACTGAGTCCTGAGTGAGTTAGCAAATGCACTGCATTCTAATACATATATTTATCAGCTTTACCCTGGAAAGGTCAGGGCTTTTCAACCTGGAAAAGAGATGGCTGAGCAGAGATATGATAGAGGTCTATAAATTAATGAATGGAGTGGAACGGGTAAACATAGATCAATTCTTTACAACATATAAAAGTAGAAAGACTAGGGGACATGCAATGAAGCTCCAATGTAACCCATTTAAAACCAATAAGAGAAAATATTTTTTCACTCAATGCATAATCAAACTCTGGACTTTGTTACCGGAGGATATAGTAAAAGCTGTTAGTATAGCTGGCTTTAAAAAAGGTTTGAACAAGTTCCTGGAGGAAAGGTCCATAAACGATTATGAGAGGACCCAGGTAATTCATTGCTTGCCCCAATACAAGCATTATGGGACCTGTGTATCTTTCTGGGAAACTGCTAGGTACTTGTGACCTGGATTGGCCACTGTTGGAAAAAGGATACTGGGCTTTATGGACCTTGGTCTGATTCAGTATGGCATTTCTTATGTTCTTAACCCAAAGAATTACCTTTTACCCAAGATGTGGAGAATTTCCCAGAAGTAAATAAATACTTACAAGTGCAGATTTCTTTCTAGCTGTAGCAGTCCCTTTGGGTAGTCCTTTAGTAAAGTCAGTAAAGTCGCAAATAAGAAAATAAACATTTCAAGTGGGAGGCTGGCTAGTTCAAATGAAGTGTCAAATGAGGAAATATGCCAAATAAATAAATCTTTACTGATTCTGAAGGAATATGTATGGGCATATGTGTATATGAATGTATGGGGAATCAGACTGCAGGAGTTAATGCACAAAGCAGGGCTGATGCAGGAAGCAGCTGAGCCTGGGCAAGCATGGAGAGAGCTCACAGGAGATAAGGAGATAAAAAGTTTTATCCAGTTAAGTAAGTTCAAAATGGATACTAAGGAAACTTTAAAGAAAATGACCTGTTAAATTACTTTTATGTGTGTAAAGGTCTGCTAGGTGTTTTAGACCAATGAAAGTGTGCTGTGTGAGTTGAAATGAGGTTGTAAGGGATCGTTTTCCAGACAGAGTCGAGTGTAAGAACACTTTTACAGAGAGGGTAGAATCCACATGCAGGAACGTTAGCTGGAGGTTTTTAGGAAGAAGATTCTTGATGGGGAAAGATGTGCTAGAGTGGTCTCTGTGTGGGAGAGTTGTGAAAGGATTTGTTTGATATAAAAATTGTAAGTAACTGAAAATTATTTGCTGGAAGAATGTGCAAGGAGCTTGCATAAAAGCTGGACAGAAAACTTAAAAATACTATAAATGTAAGAACTTCTTTTTATTTAATGACTGAAAGCAGGCTGAGAGGGTCCTGAATCTCACTCAACACTTTTAAAACCAAGCTGAATGAGGATTTGAATTGATTGGTCAGAGAGTGAGAACTTGAATTGATTTATTAGAGTGAGTATAATTTTTTAGCACTGTTTTGGTTAACAGCTTAACAGGGTGTGACTTGGTGAAGGAAAAGTAAGGTTGAAGGTATAAATTTCCCAGTGTAGTGAAAAGAAAAACCTTAAAAGTAAGCTCTTTTAAAACAGTGTACTGCTTACAGGATTTATTGAATCCTGAAAACATATTGAACTGTTTCAGGGAGGAGGAGAGTGTATGCTTAAAAGAGTGAAGGACCTGAATATGTTTTTAAAGAAAGAAAAAGACCACAGTGCTCCTTGTGGTCTTGGGCAAGCCACTTAACCCTCCATAGCCCATGTTCCCTGTAAAATAGTTATCTCCAAGTTATAATGCCCTGCTCAATGTAATTTCAGTTTGTTTAATGTAAACCGCACTGATGCAGAATAGCGCGGTATATAAGAGAATGTAAATAAAATAAAATTAATTAATTAATTAAAAAACATTGCCTTATTTAAAGAATTAAATTTACAGGTAATTGGTATAGCTTTCCTGAACTGACTGGCACATGTTGTTGTTAAGTGCAGAAAAACTGATTTTTGCACAAAGAGTTCTGTGGGAGGGAAAGACAGGGAATCTGATTATCTTTTGTTTTTGGGAAAAGCAAGTTTCACAAGTAACAGAAATAGAAAAACAAGATAAAAGACAGGAACACTTTCTAGTTACTGCACACACAGCTAGGGAGGTAGTTTCTTTTACTGATTTTTTTTTAAGACAGGTATTGGAGTAGGAATCCTAACTGCAGCTGAACATTGCTGGAGCAGAGGGGATCCTAAGGTGCCCACCATCAAGAAAACAGTAGGACCTGAGAAGATTTGACATAAGTGACTGACACACCACAGGGACTATTATTTTGGCAAAACACGAGTGCACTAGTAGCTGAATTTTTTGAAAAAAAAGTATCTTTACCTGAATGATAATACCCATTCAACTCCAAAGTTACAGATAAAAGACTTTTCTTCTTCTAAAGAGTAAAGCAATCTCAAGCTTTAAACTGGTTAACTAATATTTGCCTGTTTTTGAAAGAAACAATGTTGTACCATTATTGAATAGAAGCACTGTAAGAATTGTCCACAGAAAAATCCTTGACTACTTTATAAATACTGTTACTGTTTATTTCGAAAATATTGAATTGACACTTTTAAAATTAAAATGAGAAATTTTTAAAGAGTTAAACTTGTTCAAGTGATTTCTTGTGAGAGAGTTCTCACCCCTTTGGTAAGTTCTGATTTGAATTTAAGGTTCAAGAAGTTCTAAAGTGTATTAAGAAAAAAATAAATATTTTCTCTGTAAGCTGGGAGTTTCCATTGGTAACTCAGTCACCCATGACACTCATAACATCCAGGCAAAGTAGGGCAATGCTCTTGTGGTACCCCTGCTTTACATTTATAAAGATCTCTAATTAAGCAAATAAATCCTAAACTTGTTTGTATATTGCAGAACCTGATACCAAGCCCCAACCAAGAGCTCCCCGCTGTGTAGTTAACGGGATATTTAGACCGCGATGTGGCTTCCCAGGAATCAGTAAGGGACGATGCCGGAATATAGGCTGCTGCTATGACAGATTTCAGTGCCTCCGTCCTTTGTTTTGGAGAAGGTAACGTACCTGTGCTATGACACGTTTTATTTCCTTTTCTCTTGGCTATCATTTAACCCTCCATTGTCTCAGAAGAAATGCCGGGTAAAATCTACTTTCTGTCACACTGCCATGAAAACCCCGCAGTCAGCATTGACTTAAGGCACACATTGCAATAATGTAAACCATTCTGATATTGCATGACGGGTGATATAGAAAACTATAAATAGACATAAACACAGTGAGATATGTCCCTCATTTTAGACCTGCATTTACACTCTGGAAAGCACCTAACTGATTCAATCAATCTAGAGAAAACTGGGTGCATTTTGTTGCTTGCTGCAATCCATACTTAAACACCCCTAATTTCAAAGAGAATGATATTCAGATTTATCCAGGTAACTTCGAGAGTTACCTGGGCAAAAGTTCCATTATCACTCCTTCTACCCTAGTCACTGACTCAATTATTGTCTGACCAAACTGTTGAAAAGTAAAAAAGTGAGTTAATTGTAGAGAAATTGACATGCTAATTGCTTTCAAAGCAGAAAAAGGCACTAAAAGGTAGCACACTTTTTACTTCACAATTAGTGCTGAATCTTATTTTATTTATTTATTTAGCTGTATTTATATCCTGCTTTTCACTGGGTCAAAGCAGTCAATTGGGGGATACAATTAACACAAGGGGATATGAGACACATATGCTAATACTTACAGGGAACATGGGCAATGGAGGGTTAAGTGGCTTGCCCAAGACCACAACGAGTGCCTACAGGACTAGAAATCCCAGTCCCTCTGGCCTGAGATTGCTGTCCCCAAGTGGGACTTGAACCCCCAGACCTCTGGCCTGAAGTACCTTGTCCTAACCACTAGACCACTCCTCCCTGCAACTTTTCTTTTCTTCAACTCCAGAGGATAATAAAATTTGAACTTCCCAATGCCCACAATGCAAAATCACCAGGACGTTCAATAAATTCAGTCACCAAGCAGAAGGTGAATGGAGCAATTGGAGCAGTAATTGGGCTTGAAAAGCTAACGACTGGGGGGAGGGGAGTGGAGGCACCAAAAGGGGTTGATTATAGATATTGCAAAGATTACCACAAAGGGGGAGGTGATCATATTGGGTGACTTTAATCTACCCAATGTGGATTGGAGTATTCCTTCTGCAAATCTAGAAAGAAGTAAAAAATAAAAAATTGTGGATGCCTTCCAAGATGCGTTACTTAGACAAATGGTGATGGAACCGACCAGGGAGAACTCCGTGCTGGACTTAGTGCTCACCAACAGAGATAGCATGTCAATTGTCTGGGTGGGTGCCCCTGTGAGCAGCAGCGATCATCACACGGTGTAGTTTGAGATAAAAGCCAAGGCGGAGTCCGGTCACAGCAAGCTCAAAGTCCTAGACTTCAAAAACACTGACTTCAGTAAAATGGCCGAGTACCTGAAGGAGGAGTTGGCAGGGTGGGAGGGGATAAGGGAAGTGGAATTGCAATGGGCTAAACTAAAGATAGCAATAAAAAGGGCAACATATACATATGTAAGGAAAGTAAATAAAAATAAGAGGAAAAGGAAACCTATTTGGTTCTCCAAAAAAGTGGCTGCTCAAATAAAGGCAAAAAACACAGCTTTCACAAAATTCAGAAGCTCGCAAACAGAGGAACACAAAAAGGAATACAGGATCAAACTAAAAGAGACAAAAAGAGAATAAGGATAGCAGCATCAAAGGCAGAAGAAGAGATAGCTAAAGATGTGAACTGTGGTAACAAAACTTTCATCAGGTATAGTCGGGAGAGGAGGAAAATCAGAGGTGGAAATACAGGATTCAGAAGTGCTGGGAACGGACTCATGGAAAGTGACATTGAAAAAGCGAAAATGCTAAACAAATTCTTTTGCTCTGTTTTTACTAAAGAAAATCCTGGAGAAGGACCACCTGTGACTCCCAAATATAAAAATGGGAATGGAATAGATACCACACCATTCAAAGAAGATGATGCGTTAGAACAACTTCTAACAACTTGCAAATCTAAAAGTGGACAAGGCCATGGACTGGATGGAATCCATCCCAGGATACTGAAAGAGCTCACAGAGGTTCTCGCAGGGCCATTAAAGGATGTTTTTAACAGATCCTTGGAGACAGGAGACGTTCCTCAGGACTGGAGAAGGGCTGATGTGGTACCTCTTTACAAAAGTGGTAACAGGGAGGACGTGACAAACTACAGGCCAGTAAGCCTTACCTCGGTGGTGGGAAAAGTCATGGAGGGGCTCCTGAAAGAGCAAATAGTGGACTTTCTCAAAACCAAAAGGTTGCATGATGCCAGGCAACATGGTTTTACCAAAGGACGAGCTTGCCAAACAAATATGATTGAGTTCTTTGACTGTGTGACCAGAGAACTAGATCAAGGGCATGTGATGGATGTGATTTACTTAGATTTTAGCAAAGCCTTTGATACAGTTCCTCATAGGAGGCTTATCAATAAATTGAACAGCCTGGAATGGGTCTCAAGGTGATGAACTGGATCAGAAATTGGTTGATTGAGAGACGACAAAAAGTAATGGTAAGCGGAACTCACTCAGATGAAAGGAAGGTGATTAGCGGTTTGCCTCAGGGTTCAGTCCTCGGACCGGTACTGTTCAATATATTTGTGAGTGATATTGCTGAAGAACTGAATAGAAAGGTTTGTCTTTTTGCAGATGACATGAAAATTTGCAACAGAGTGGAGGGAGAACATGAGGGAGTGGAGAACATGAGGAAAGATCTACAAAAGCTGGAAGAATGGTCTCATGCCTGGCATTTAAGATTTAATGTGAAGAAGTGCAGTGTCATACACTTAGGAAGCAGAAATTCAAGGGAAATGTACACGATAGGGGGTGAGGAGTTGGTGTGCATGGACTAGAAGAAGGACCTTGGAGTGATTATTCTGTGGATCTCAAGGTGGTGAAACAGTGCGACAAGGGGCTGGCAAAAGCCAGAAGGATGCTGAGTTGCATACAAAGAGAAATTACCAGCAGAAAGTAAGAGGTCCTAATGCCACTGTACAAGTCACTGGTGAGGCCTCACTTGGAATACTGTGTTCAATTTTGGAGACCATATCTCGCAAAGGATATAAAAAGACTGGAAACGGTTCAGAAGAACGTGTCCAAATTGATTTGGAGCCTACGTCAGAAGACTTATGAGAAGCCAGCATCGGAGGTGTGTGAGCGGGAGCTCCACCTCTTTCCTTTCAGCCTGCCCATACCAGCAGCCTTTAATGGCTTTAAAAACTGTCACTTCCTATGGCGCGCAGAGACGGGGAGAGCAGCAGCCAGCCAGCATCGGAGGTGTGTGAGTGGGAGCTCCACCTCTTTCTTTTCAGCCTGCCCATGCCAGCAGCCTTTAATGGCTTTAAAACCGTCACTTCCATTGGCGCGCCCGCGCCTTGCGGGTCTGCGTCTGAGGGCCCTTTGGTGTGGCCCTTAGGCGTAGGACCGTGCGGGGCCGTTTAAAATGCTGCTACATTGGTTCTGCTTGCTGTGGAGATCGGAGCGGTGGAGGGGTGATGTCGACAGCGGAGGTTGTGAGTGGGAGCTTAAACACCTGGTGGTATGATATCTACCTCTTCAGATGCTATGTGGAGCATTTCTTCCTGTCTCCTCTATTCCTTTAACTATCACTGTATCTCTTATTCTGTCCTATCTAATTAATGGCGTTCTTTTCATATTTTCTGTAACTTTTATGTAATATTGTAAACCGCTCTGATGCTTTGGCTTGAGCGGTATATCAAATGTAATAAACATAACATAAGAGTCTTGAAGACCTAAATATGTACACTCTGGAGGAGAGGAGGGATAGGGGAGATATGATTCAGATCTTTAAATACTTAAAGAGTAGTAATGAACACACAAACCTCTTCCAAAGATGGAGAAGCTGTAAAACTAGAGGGCATAACATGAAGCTGCAAGGGGGTAAATTGAAAGGCAATGTCAGGAAATACTTTTTCACTGAAAGGGTGGTGGATGCTTGGAATGCCCTGCCGATGGAAGTGATGGGGGCAAATACAGTGACAGAATTCAAAATGGCATGGGACAGACAAAGTGGATCCCTTTATAGCAACAGGGTAAAATCAAAATAAACGTAACTACTCTTATATCTCAACAAATAGGGGTTCCCTATTCGGAGCGGTGGGTACACCCCTAAACAACGGCATGGGGAGGGATGACCTGCACGGAGCGGCAGGTGCACCTGCTCTTGCCATCTTGCTGGGCAGACTAAATGGACTATTATGGTCTTTTCTGCCGTCATATACTATGTTACTATATCAAAGATATATCGGCTACTAAATCAAGCGGATGGGAGGGAGGGGTTTAAAGCCTGGGGGGAGAATGGGAAGAGCAAAGGTAGCACAGAGTGTTTCAGATGGTAGGGAAGGGGGAGGATCTGCAGTGATTCAGGAGCACTGTTGGAAGATGTCAAATAGAACTTATCTGACACCTCAAAGGGTGAGCGGGTGGAGAGGGGGGTTAGTCCTTTGTGCTGGAAAGGATGTGGACAAAGAGAGGAGTATCTCCATATGTGGTGGGAATGCCAGTGAGTGAGGGAGTGTTGGAGGGGGTGGAGGGTTTCTTTAAGGACATGACATGTGTGTTTGGATTGTAGACCAGATACTTTGCTTCTGTTTTAATGGGATGAGGGTAGGGACAGAGGTTTGAAGAAGTTGGCGACACATGTGGCGATAGCGACCCAAATGGAGCTGGTCAAGGTGTGGCATAGTAGGATAATTCCCACAATTTTGAAGAGATTACAATACATGTACTACAATGATGCATGCCAGGAAATAGAAGCAGAATTTATTAGGGGAAGAACAAGGTCAGCTTTCCTAAAGCTACAAGAGTTAGAGAAAATATTCCAGCCTCGAATTGGAATGTTACAAGATGCTCAAGGATCCATGTTGAATGATGCTGAGAAGATAAAAAAAAGCTGGAAAGAATATAGAGAACCATTATACCATAAAGGTCAAGTGGACCAACAGTCATTTCAACCTGTATCTTATTATCTGGAACCATTCGTGATATAAGAAGTAGAAGAAGCATGAAAGCTTTATCAAAGAACAAAGCACTGGGCATTGATGGCATTCCGACTGAAGTATTACAGCAATCCAATGCAGCTATTACCATACTTACAAGGCTCTGCCAGACAATGAGGTAAGAGGGTGCAGAGGGTTCCCCGCAGCCTGACCCTGGCCATGGTAGACACGATTGGATGTTGAGCGATGGGAAACGGGGCACAGCTGGGTCTGCCGGGGCTCACAGCTCCTGAATGGAGTCATGGTGCCATGTCAACAAGTGGGCCAGAAATAGGGCATAGCCAGGCCATCCAAGATCTCTGCACCCGATTCTGATCCCACAAACCCGAGGGATTAGAATTGGGTGTAGATCCGGGCTGTCCAGATTTTGGATATCCAGATGACCTGGACGTGCCTGAATAGAATGGGCCTCCATGCATCTTATTTGATTACTTACATCCAAAATAAAGTTCAGAAGTAAAAAAAATTCTGTAAAAAAAATTTAGCGCAGATTTCAGCACTCTTGTATTACAGTGACTTAGACATGAGATGCTGAGGGAGGCTACTGTAGAACTTCCTGCTATTTCCTCTCTTCCCTAAGAAAAACTTTACTGAATGGTTCCCTGGCCTAGCTGAGTTCTCCTGTACACTCCCCCGCTATACTATACCTGCTTAAGTGAATATCAATCTGCTTTCCCGACTGGACAAACAGCCCTAGGAAAACTTCAGTGTGTAAGCAGTGTGTATTAATGCCCATAGCATGGGAAATAAGATCCCTGAAGTTGAAGCTTTGGTGGGAGTGGCTGACTTGGATTTAGTGGCAGTTACAGAAACATAGTTCACAGAAAACCATGACTGGGATGTAACTATACCTGGCTATACTTTATTCAGAAAGGACAGGGTAGGAAGAAGGGGAGGAGGAGTGGCACTATATGTAAAAACTACTATTAAGCTTTGGAATTGCAGATCTTAAAAGGGATAGAGGAGTGTTTTTGGGTTAAACTAGAAAGAGGGAAAGAGAAATCTATTTGCATTGGTGTGATATACAGACCTCCATCACAAGAGGAAGAGGTGGACAGAGAGTTAATTGAAGACATACGCAGCATTGCTAGGAAAGGGGAAGTGCTACTGATAGGAGATTTCAATATGCCAGATATGATTGGCACATTCCTGCTGCAGTATCATCTAGAAGTAAGGAGATCCTGGATTCTCTACAGGGAGAACTATTCAGGCAATTGGTAACAGACCCCACATGTAAAGGGGCCATACTGGACTTGGTGCTTACCAATGGTGAAAGTGTTTCTGATGTTGTAGTGGGAGATCATTTTGCATCCAGTGATCACCAGATGGTGTGGTTCAGTATTAGGACTAGGGCTGTTAGAATCCATTCCAAGGTGAGGATCTTAGACTTTAGGAAGACTAACTTTGCGAAGATGGGCCAGTATCTCAGGGAGTCGTTAGCTGGGGGATGTAGAAAAACAGTGGGCAAAACTGAAAGGGGGTATTTTAAAGGCAACCAACCTTTTTGTTAAAATGGTAAATAAAGGCAAAAGGAACAGGAGACCGCTATTTTTTTCGAAGGAAGTAGCTGAAAAAGTGAAGAAAAAGAGGGAGGCCTTCATGAAATACAAGAGATCACAGAGAGAGGAAGACAGGCATCTGTATTTGGAAAAACTTAGAGAAGCTAGCAAAGTAGTCAAAAAGGCAAAGATTCAAAAGGAGGAGGAAATAGCCAATGCAATAAAATGGGGGGATAAGACATTTTTCAGATATATTAGTGAGAAGAGGAAGGGCAAAAGTGGTATTGTCAGACTCAAGGGTGCAGGGGGTTGAATATGTAGAAGCTGATCAGGATAAAGCGGAATTGCTTAACAAATATTTTTGTTCTGTGTTCACAGATGAAGAACCAGGAGCAGGACCTCAGAAAACACCCACAAATAAGAACAGAAGCGAGGGACATCTTGAACAATTTTCAGAAGACTGTGTTCGTGAGAAACTAGCTCAACTTAAAGTAGACAAAGCGATGGGACCGGATGGGATACACCCTAGAATACTGAGGGAACTTGGGGACGTTCTAGCAACTCCACTAACTGACCTTTTCAATGCCTCGTTGGAGTCGGGAGTGGTGCCAAAGGACTGGAGAGAGGCTCATGTGGTGCCTTTACACAAAAGCGGACGTAAGGATGTGATTGAAAACTACAGGCCGGTTAGTTTAACTTTGGTGGTGAGTAAATTATTGGAAACGCTGCTGAAAGAGAAAATAGTGAGGTTTCTGGAGTCCAGCGGATTACAGGATCCGAGGCAGCATGGATTCACCAGAGGCAGGTCTTGTCAGACAAATCTGATTGATTTCTTTGACTGGGTGACCAGGGAGTTGGACCGAGGGAGAGCTCTAGATGTGGTGTATTTAGATTTCAGTAAAGCCTTTGACACTGTTCCTCACAGGCGACTTATAAACAAACTGAGCACCCTAGGGATGGACCCTAAAGTTACTGCTTGGGTTAGAAATTGGTTGGGTGGAAGGCGACAAAGAGTACAAGTAAATGGAGCTCACTCTGAGGAGAAGGATGTTACCAGTGGTGTGCCCCAGGGATCTGTCCTTGGTCCGATTCTTTTTAACATCTTTGTTAGTGATATAGCGGAAGGGCTGTCGGGTAAGATTTGCCTCTTTGCAGATGATACCAAAATCTGCAATAGAGTAGACACCCAGGAAGGTGTAGATAACATGAGGAGGGATCTAGCTAAGCTTGAAGAATGGTCTAGAATTTGGCAGCTGGGATTTAATGTTAAAAATGTAAGGTCATGCATTTGGGCTGCAGCAATCCAAGGGAGCAATACAGTATAGGAGGTGAAGTACTTTTGTCCACTAAAGAAGAGCGGGACCTAGGCGTGGTTGTGTCTGATGATCTTAAAGTAGCTAAACAGGTAGAAAAGGCGACGGCAAAAGCTAGAAGGATGCTTGGGTGCATACGGAGAGGAATGGCTAGCAGGAAAAAGGAGGTGATAATGCCTCTGTATAAATCTTTGGTGCGACCTCATTTGGAGTATGCTGTGCAATTCTGGAGACCGCACCTTCAAAAGGATGTGAACAGGATGGAGTCGGTGCAGAGGGTTGCTACTAAATGATTAATGGGCTTCATTATAAAGCATATGAGGACAGACTTAAGGATCTTAATATGTACACCTTAGAGGAAAGGCGGGATAGAGGTGATATGATTGAAATGTTTAAATACCTCCATGGCATAAATGTTCAGGGAGAGAGCCTCTTTCAATTGAAAGCAAGTTCTGCTACGAGGGGACATGGGATGAGGGTGAAGGGAGATAGATTCAGGAGTGATATGCGGAAATATTTTTTTACAGAAAGAGTAGTGGATCCATGGAATAGTCTCCCAGTGGAGGTGGTAGAGATGAGGACAGTAACTGAATTCAAAAAAAGCATGGGACCAACACAGAGGATCTCTAATGGTAAGAGGTGGACTGTTGTAGTTGTTGTTATGGAAGGACAGACTAGATAGGCCATGTGGTCTTTTTCTGTCATCATGTTTCTATGTTTCTTGCTCCCAGAAGAATATTCACTTTCACTGCACTGGATGGGAAACATTTTCAAAGGGGTTCTTGCCAGGCAAAAACATCCGTTTACTCCCGGAAGATCCTCTGAAAACTGCTCTATAGTCTCTAGTCTCAATTACTGCACTTCTCCTCTCAAGTGCCTCATCAAATTGACTATTTCCTTGTCTGCCATCCCTGTAATATACACACCATAAGATTCTTCCATCTGTTGTAATGGAAACAATCAAGTAACGTTATCGATATTCTTTATGTCTGCAATTACTTTCTTTTTCTTACAGATCCAGTTGAAGAATGAAGGCGGCGCTCATCTTACCAGAAAGCCCCTCAATCCACTGGAGACTTGAAAGGAACCTAATGATTCCTCAATAAGACAAAAATTATACATAAAAGAAAATCACAATAAAATCCGTTATAGCAGATTACTTGTATTTCTCTTAAATTGATAAATAAATTGTTCTGACACTAACTATGTAAATTTACACAAGTCAGTTATTTAAATCCATGTGATTTCTCCAAATTTTAGTACCGAGGATGAAATATTTCCATGCTCCTTCACTGAGGCCTTGCCTTTGGTCCAAGTCTGTCTGCATCAATTCCTCTTTACTGATGTTGGTTAAACTTTTCTATGGAGATTTCTGTGGTCTTTGTTGAAATGTGAGAATATTAGATACACATTTTGAAAGTAATTGAATTTTATCAAGTCATTATAGCATGTATGAAGTTAAATATGCACATAAAATGACTCTTAAAATATTATCTTGGACATAAAAGTAAGCATGGTGCCATCAGTGTGCATAACTTTCCTGTAAGTGTTCCTGAGGGCCTGGTCGAGATGTAGAATAGGCAGAGTCGTGAAGCACATGCATAGCTATAAAAAAACTGCAGTACTTGCATGCATGTGGACATTTACACCTGTTCCTGGGTAGGATATATGTCTATAACCTCAAATCTGGAACCTCTATCTACCCACACTTGATGCTAAATTTATGCTTGTATTTTACAAAACATCATAGCACCTATGTGTCTTTATTAAAAAAGCTAAAAATGGGTATTTTCCTGCCCTCTAACCCCAGGCACCCTTTTATAAAATTACCTTTTTTATGACCCAAAACAATTAAGGATTTTTCAGAGAAACAAGATGGCAGAAAAAGACCATACGGCCTGTTCAGTCTGCCCTTTCATAGCAATTACTAAGCTCTACAGTCCCTTTTTTCTCTATAGAGATCTTCTGTGTTTATCCCATGCTTTCATGAATTCAGATATAGTCCTCGTCTCTACAATCTCCACGCATCTACTACTCTTTCTATAAAGAAATATTTCCGCATATTTCTCCTGAGACTATCTCCTTTCACTTTCTTCTGAAGCCCCATCGTTGTAGAGCTTACATTCAATTGAAAGAGGCTCTCCTTCTGTGGATTTATGCCATGGAGGTGTTCAAATGTCTTTATCATATTGCCCCTCTTCTGCCTTTCCTCCAAAGTATGCATATGGAGATCTTTTAAGTCTGTCCCCATATGCCTTATGACGAAGCCCACTGTCCATTTTAGTAGCCACCCTCTGCATTCTGTTTATATTCATTTGAAGGTGTGGTCTCCAGAATTGCACACAATACTCCAAATGAGGTCTCACCAAAGATTTATACAGAGGCACTAATACCTCTCTCTTCCTGCTGGGCATTCTTCACCCTATGCATCCAAGCATCCTTATGGCTTTCACCGTCATCTTTTCTACCTGTTTAGCCACATTAAGATCATCAGAAAAAGTCACCCCTAGGTCTCACTCTTCTTTAATGGACTCCAACCCCTATATGACCCGATTCTGTAAGGAGACTAGTGGGGCTGTATGTCCTGGTGGGACATGCAGCCCTGCTAGATGCCCTGACTGAATTCTGGCAGCCCTTCTCACCTCACACACAGAGCTGCTGTGTGGAGAGAGCAGGATGGGGGTGGGGTGAAGGTGGGCCAGGCACCGGGATGTACAGGGCCAATTCAGGTCATGGCCCTGTATGTCCGTAGAGCATCAGGGGGTTGCACAGCTTATTCCACCTCAAAAGTGGAATAAGCGCTGGACACCCATGTGCCCCAGCCCGGCAGCCCCCATCTCAACAGAGCCACTGCAGGTACTGCTCCACTACTTGATCTCGGCTACAGCAGACCCACCAGGTGTCAGGTGGCAGGAGATCTGGTCGGGAGGAGGAGGGGGGTCTAGTACCAGAACAGCAGTGGGAGAAGAGGAAGGCCTGGCTGTCCTGCCAGCTGTATGTCCCCCGCGACTGCGGAAGGAGCATGCTGAGCCATTCCATTGCCCAATCCAGCTACCATTGGAGCAAGATGCTCCTGCGGTGCAGAATTGGGTACAATGGGGCCTGTCCTGGTCTGGGACATCTGGACAGCCCGGACATGCCCCTTCCTGAATCAGGCGCAGACTGTAATACTTCTTGGATTTTTGCAGCCCTAATGTATGACCCTGCATTTTTTTAGCGCTCTCATCTGCCAAATTCTCAACCATTTTTCAAACCTTCACTAGATCCCTCCTCATATTATCTACACCTTCCTGGGTGTCTACTCTTTTGCAGATTTTGGTATCATCACAAAGAGGCAAACCTTACCCGACAGCCCTTCCGCAATATCACTAACAAAATGTTTAAAAATAATTAGACCAAGAACAGATCCCTGCGGCACACCACTGGTAACCTCCTTCTCCTCAGAGTGAGCTCCATTTACCTGTACCCTTTGTCGCCTCCCACTCAACCAATTTCTAACCCAATCAGTAACTTTAGGGTCCATCCCTAGAGTGCTCAGTTTGTTTATAAGTCGCTGGTGAGGAACGGTGTCAAAGGCTTTACTGAAATCTAAATACACCACATCTAGGGCTCTCCCTCAGTCCAACTCTCTGGTCACGCAGTCAAAGAAATTAATGATTTTTGTCTGACAAGACCTGTTTCTACAATAAAATTATCCTTCCTCGGGTCCTGTAATCTGTTGTATTCCAGAAACCTCATTATCCTCTGTTTTAATAGTATTTCCATTATTTGCTCACCATAGAGGCCCGATCAGATTAACTGGCCTGTGGTTCTCAACCTCATCCTTATTTCTGCTTTTGTGTAGAGAGACCACATGCACCCTTCTGCAGTCCTCTGGGACCATTCCTGATTCCAAAAAAGCATTGAAAAAGTCAGACAGTGGAGCCTCTAGAACCTCTATAAATTCCTTCAGTACTCTCAGATGTATCCCATCTGACCCATTGCTCTGTCTCCTTTTAGCTGAGTTAGCTCCTCGCAAGCACAGTTTTCTGAAAATTGTCCAGAATCCACTTCCCTTCTGTTCCAATTTTCAATGTTTTCTGAGGTCCTGCTCCTTGCTTTTCATCTGTGAACTCAGAACAGAAATATTTTCTAAGCAATTCCACTTTATCCTCATCAGCTACTACTTACATATTCCTCCTCTGCACCCTTCAATCTGGCAATACCACTTTTGTACTTCCTCCTCTTACTAACATTATTTGAAAAACATTTTGTCCCCCGATTTTTCTGCATTCACTATTTTTTCTTCCATTTGTATCTTTATTTTCCTGACTACTTCCCTATCTTCTCTTAGCTTTTCCCCTTTCTCTTCTAAGCCATGCAGTTCTGTAGCTTTAATATTTTTAAATACAGTGCCACTCCTCCTCCCTTTCTTCCTACCCTGACCTTCTTGAATAAATTATAGCCCAGTATATTACATCCCAGTCATGGTTCTCTGTGAACCCTGTCTATAACGTCCACTAAACCAAGTCAGCCTCTTCCATTAAAGCCTTCATATCCGGAATCATATTTCTCATGCTATCGGCATTAATACACCCCACTTTCCAGATATTGCTTTTTTTGCCCATGTTAAAGGTGTTTAATGTTTTACTTACCTGAAGGCATTCACTTACCTGGGGGTTTTCTTAATCGCTAACAAATCTTTCAAAGCTTTCTTTAGTAGGTTAGTCAGTTTGCAGTGAAAGACACGTCAACCCTTCCTGGATAGATAGACACTATCTCTGCTCCACATCCTCTGAATAATCATCCCATGGCCCAAGAAACCAAAATGCTCTCAATGACACTATCCATGCAGCAATGCTTTCATCTCTAGAATCTGAGCATCTCTGCCTCTGCCTTTACCCTCAACAGGGAGGATTGAGGAGAACACCACCTGTGCACCTATCTGTTTCATCATCTCTCCCAGAGCCATGAAGTCACTCTTGACTGAGAGATACCTAGCAGTATTATATGTGCCAACATGGATGAGTACCATCAGATAATAGTTGGGAGACTTGAGTATCGGCAAACTCTCCATAACATCTTGGATTTTGGCACTTAGCAGAAAGCACACCTCATGGGACATCAAGACTGGATGGCAGATGGATAACTCAGTAACCCTCAGAAGAGAGTCATCAACCAACTCTATCCTTTGTTTCCTTGTTTCTGCATATTTGGGGTACTTGAGCTCTGGTTCTTCCCATTCTTGGGATGTTTTTACCTCCTCCACTTCCAAGGCTGCATACCGTTTCTTCAATTTGAGGATGGTGGAATTGGAATGTCGATTCTGCAGTCTCTGGTGACCCGTGTCCAACTCTCTTCTTTATGTAGCATACCATCTTCACCTCTGTCAGAGAGCTTGTATACCTCAAGAAGCATCTTATCAATGTAATTCTCGCTGTCTCGAATGCTTCTCATCCTCCCCACCTCTTCTCGCAGCTCTTCCAGTTGTTTCATGAGGGCTTCAGCTTGAAGGCATCTTGCACATGGAATCAGTCCCTCGACTGGGATTGGGCTGTCCATCTGCATAGAAGCAGAAGCTGTAATGGGGGCAACGGCTTTGGCAACACAATTTTTCCCAACCATAGTTCAGTTGTTGGAGCTCTGGTATCTGTTATAGGAAATAGAAAAATGCCTACAATGTCCCTAAATTTTCCTCAACTGTCCTTTAAAAGAGAAAGCAGCTAGGCTGCTTTATGCATGATCTATTTTATGTCCATGTGTCTAGTCCTGCTTGTGTGCTAAACAGTTATGACTTTAAGCTACTAACATTTGATATATGTGTCTGAAGTATACAGTCTAATGCACGCCCTATGTAAAATTACTTAATTGAAGCTTCTCCAAATATATGAAAGTGTTTACTTTAAGCAGATATCCAAATGTGGAATTATTTACTCCCTAGATTTTTCCTTCCAACCAATAACATATCTGATTTCTTTGTCAATAAGCTAATTGGTGGGTTGCTAAATATAGCAAAATTACTTATTTGGGGTGGGTGGGCGCCGGGTTGGAAAAGGAGGGATCTAATACCTAAGGAGGGCAGTGACTTCAAAGAGCTTGCCTTCCTCTTTGAACCTGAAGGATAGAGAAGACAAAAAATAGCAGCAGAAAAATCCCCTTCGGCAAAACAGGTCTAACCCTGATATAGCTGTGAGAGTTGTCAGTATTTGCTTATTTTCTACTGTTTTCTTGGGGGTGGAACTTGACCAGGAATTCATTTTATTACACATACACCTGAGGTAGTCTGTATTAAAATTACTATTTTTTATTTTGTTGTTATTGATGTTTATTGTCCATTTTCTTTTCTGCACTTCCCTAATTATACTGTAGGCTACCAATACTGAACAGAATCAATCCAGAACTGATTCCTGTGGCGCTCCACTAGTCACTTTTCTTTCTACTGAGTGAATTCAGTTTACCACCAGCCTCTATTGTCTGCCAGCCATCCAATTTCTGATCCACTTCACCAACTTGTGTCCCAATATCAGGTTGTTCAATTTATTCATGAGCCTCCTATGAGGAATAGTGTTTAGCACATGCTCTCATCTAGTTATCTGGTTGCATCCACAAAGCAGATGAAAAAGCAATAGAATTGTAGGTGGATACATCACTAGGATATATTCCTGCTACCCATGGTCAGCAAGAAGGTGCAAGTGAGCCAAATCGTTATCTAGAGGCAAAGTGAAGGGACCCAAGAAAGCTAACACAATGTGGGCCCAGCACTTTATGTGAGATGCCACAAGGATCACCTTTGCTGGCAGTTTTGTTTAATATTTACCTTTTGCCTCTTCGTCATGTATTAAATGAATTGAGTATTAATAGGATCTATGCTGATGATATTATTTATTCCTTCCCTGGAAGGATAATATGGACTCTGGAATCATATTTTATCAATTTTATTCAGGCCACTAAGAAGAAATTTTGTATCTTAAATTTGGAACTAAAAGTGGGATTATAAAAGGGATGTCTAAGAAGAAACTAGGAGGTTCAGAGTAGAACATAAGATCATAAGAAATGCTATACTGAGTCAGACCAAGATCCATCAAGCCCAGTATCCTGTTTCCAGCAGTCCCCAATCCAGGTCATAAGTACCTTGCAGGTTCCCAAAAGGCACACGGATTCCACAATGTTTGTCCTGGGGCAAGCAGTGGATTTCCCGGGTCCTCTTTAAAAATGGTATATGGACCTTTCTTCCAGGAACTTCTCCAAATCTTTTTTAAACACAGCTACACAAATAGCTTTTACTACATCCTCTGGTAACAAATTCAAGAGTTCGATTACTTGTTGAGTGAAAAAAATATTTTCTCTTATTATTCTTAAATGGGTTACATTGTAGCTTCGTTGCATGTCCCCTAGTCTTTCTATGTTTTAACAATGTAAACAACAGATCTACATTTATCTGTTCCACTCCATTCATTAATTCATATACCACTATCATATCTCCCCTCAGCTGTCTCTTTTCCAAATTGAAGAGCCTTAATCTTTTAAACCTTTCCTCATAGGGGTATCATTCCATTCCCTTTACCATTTTGATGGCTGTTGTCTGTCTAGCAAGGAAGCAGGGCTACACACGGGGACATATCATAGTGCTGTTAGAACACACATGAAAGAGGTTAGCTGCATTTTCTCTTCAGGACAGCTGAGGAAAAGTTAAGGACTTTGGTAGGTCTCTCCCATTTACTTCAACAGATACCAAAGCTTCACTAACTGAATGATGGCTGGGAAAAATCATATTTCCAAAGCTGTTGCCCCCATTAGAGCTTCTGCCTCTGTACAGATAGACAGCCCAATGCCATTTGAAGGACCGGCTCCATGTGCAGGATGCCTGCAAGCTTAAGCTCTCATGAAACAAGCGGAGTCGCTCAGAGAAGAGGCGGCGAGGCTGAGAAGCATTCGAGAAAATGAGAAGTACATCAATGAGATACTTCTTGAATCATTCAAGCTCTCTGATAAAGGTGAAGATGGGAGGCTACAGAATGAACAGAGTTGGACATGAGTCACCAGAGCCTGCAGAATCAACAATCAAACTCTTCTAGCCCTCCAACTGAAGAACAGGTATGCAGCCCTGGAAGTAGAGAAGATGAAAGCATCCCAGGAAAAGGAAAAGGAAGAAC
Organism: Ichthyophis bannanicus; assembly: GCA_033557465.1. NCBI lineage: Eukaryota > Metazoa > Chordata > Amphibia > Gymnophiona > Ichthyophiidae > Ichthyophis > Ichthyophis bannanicus. The sequence continues at coordinate 38,732,099 of CM066043.1, read as the reverse complement.
CAGAGCTCAAGCACCCTAAAGTTGCAGAATCGGTGACCACAAGGAAGCAAAGGGTAGTGGTGGTTGGTGACTTTCTTCTGAGGGGTATTTAGGCATCCATCTGCCGACCACATTTGATGTCCAAAGAGGTGTGCTGTCTGCCTGGTGCCAAAATCCAAGAAGGGATGGAGAGTTTGCCGAGATCAAGCCTACTGACTATAATCCGATGTTGTTCATCAATGTCAACACAAATGATACTGCTAGGTATTCCTCAGAGCATATCAAAAGTGACTTCATGGCTCTGGGACAGACAGTGAAGCAGAGATGTATGTAGATGGTGTTCTTTTCAGTCCTCCCTGTTGAGGATAAAGGCTGAGGCAGAGAAACTCGCATCTGGGAGATGAATGCATGGGGGCATGGATGGTGTCATCAGGAACGTTTTAGTTTTTTAGACCATGGGATGATTTTTCAAGGACTGCAGAGCAGAGATGGTGTCCACCTATCCAAGAAGGACCAAAGTGTATACTGCAATAGACTGGCTAACCTACTGAAGACAGCTTTAAACTAGATTCGTTGAGGATGGGTGAAGAAAGTCCCTAAGTAAGTGAAAGCCTTTGGGTAAGTGAAACATTACTGTAAATACCTCTGAAATGGGCAAAAGGTGCAACATGTGGAAAGTAGAGTGCATAAATGCCTGGGAAATAAGATCCCAGATGTTGAGGTTTTAATGGAAGAGGCTGACTTGGATTTAATGGCAGTACAGAGACATGATTCATGGACAACCATTACTAGGATGTAATTATACCAGGTTATAGTTTATTCAGGAAGGACAGGATAGGAAGAAGGGGAGGAGGGGTGGCACGATATGCAAAAAATAATATTAAAGCTTGTGATAAGGAAGCTTATCATAGCTCAGGGAGAAATGATAAAAGAGGAGAATTTACTCTGAATAAGGGACCTGTGCTGGCAGGTTATAGAAATAAGACAGCTTGTTTCCCTAAAAGGACTACATGATCCAGAATGCAACTGTATAAAGAAAGTCCCTAGGGGAGCTAGAGTGGAAAAGCATAACTCTAATCAGAGAGAGCATTATGTCATCCCTAATCAAACAGCCTCCAGGAGAAAGCTTAATCCAAAACACCTGAAGAATGCAAGGGTGGAGTTGCAATCTAAGCCCTTTAAAGCTAGAGGGGAATCTTCAGGGAGAGAGAAACGGACGGAGAAGGAGAATCAGACGGAGACTTGGAACCAGAACAGAAGGAAGAACAACCGGTGCCAGAAGGAACAAGGACAAGGAAGCAGACGGTCCAAGAGAGGAGTTCAGAGAAATTCATATGCCTGGAGAGATTCCTGGAGGAAAGATCCATCAGAGGACTGGAGAAAGCCAGAGGTCTGTAAATCCACAGCCAGGGACCCTCAAGCAACACCTAGGAAGAGGTCTGTTGCAGCCAAGGAGGAAAGGAGCCCAAATACCTCTTGGGGGACGTCTGGAGAAAGGATGCTGAGGTGCAGAGATACCAACTGGAGGACAGGACACAAAAGCTCTATTGCATACTGGCCAGAATACCAGAAGAAGCAGCCTGATGCTTGCCTGGATTCAGGTAGGAACTATGAACGTTTCTCTAGCTTTGAGCAGTGCAAACAGCAGGGAAACAGTTTCTCTCCTTGTAGAGGTCAGTTTCAAAAGCCCTCTCAGCCAGACGGAGAATCTGAATGTATGCAATTTCAAGAGCAAGGTTTAATATCTGATACAGAAGATAATTATTTATTTTATTTATTTATTTAGTGTACATTTGTATCCCGCTGCTTCCAGCGATCAGCAGCGGTTGCTATACATGGTAAGGGTGGCTGTACCGGCCAGGAATTAGAAGGATATACATTGTGATTGGGAGAGAGAGATAGTACACAGCAAACACAGGGTTACAGATTACAGTTGATCGATGGGAAACACTTCACACAGGATATATTATGTACATATTTACACGTAAACTGAATGCATTTCTCGTTGTGAGGTTACATGGGGTACAGTGGTTTTCCCACGCATGGTAGACAATCGGTAGTGGGATACAGTGGTAGTGGGGTACAGTGCCTAGGTTACATTGTAATGCGATTGGAAGAGGTGCGTCTTTAGTTTTTTTCTGAAGTCTTTCAAGTCACAGTTTGCACGCAGTTCGCATGGCAGCCGGTTCCAGAGTAGTGGAGCTATAAGTGAGAATGCTCTTTTACTTGTACATGCATTAACATTTCTGATGCACTTTGGGAGACAGAGGGTATCGAGGTTTACTGTTCTTCTACTCTTGTTGTTGGGTAGATTGGAGATTAGGCTGTTGAGGTGTGAGGATTATATGGATTGTTCTCTGAGTAGGTTGTTATTTTAGGAAAGTCCTAAATATAAGAGAAAACATCAAAAGGAGTTAAATTAGAAAAAGGGAATGGGAAATCCATTTGCATTGGTGTGATATACAGATCTCCTTCACAGGGAGAAGTGGATTGAGATTTAATAGAAGACATACACTGTATTGCCATGAAAGGAGAAAGGAGAAGTGCTACTGATAGGTGACTTCAATATGCTGGATGTGGATTGGTGCATCCCTGCTGCGGTGTCATCTAGAAGTAAGGAGATCCTGGATTCTCTACAGGGAGAACTATTCAGGCAATTGGTAACAGACCCCTCACGTGAAGGGGCCATACTGGACTTGGTGCTTACCAACAGAGAAAGTGTTTCTGATGTTATAGTGGGAGATCATCTCGCATCCAGTGATCACCAGATGATGTGGTTCTATATTTATTATTAATTTATTTTATTTATTTACAGTTCTTCTATACCGCACTTTTTCGTATCAGTGCGGTTTACAAATAACAGAAATATTGCCACAGACAAACAACCATAGGCTTACATTATAACAGGATGTATAACTTGGGATAGAACAGGATAAACCCATTCAAAAACAAGGGTCTTAGATTTTAGGGAAACTAACTTTAATGAAATGGGACAATACTAAAAGGAGTCATTAGTGGGAAGGGAACAGTGGGGGATGTAGAAAAGCAATGGACATAACTGAAAGGGGATATTTTAAGGGCAACAAATCTTTTTGTTAGAAAGGTAAGTAAATATAAAAGGAAAAGGAGGCCATTATGGTTCTCAAAAGAAGTACCTGAAAAGGTGAAGAAAAAGAGGAAGGCCTTCATCAAATACAAGAGATCACAGAGAGGAAGACAAACATCAATATCTGGAAAAACTTAGAGAAGCTAGGAAAGTAGTCACAAAAGCAAAGATACAAAAAGAAGCCAATGTAGTAAAATGGGGGGGACAAGATATTTCTCAGATATGTTAGTGGGAGGAGGAAGTGCAAAGGTGATATTGTCAGATTAAAGTGTGAAGGGGGGAATATGTAGAAGCTGATGTGGATAAAGCAGACTTTCTTAACAAATATTTTTGTTTTGTGTTCACAGATGAAGGGCTAGGAATAGGACCTCAGAAAACATCCACAAATAGAATAAGTGAAGGGGATCTTGAACAATATTCAGAAGACTATTTGTGAGGAACTAGCTAAACTAAAAGTAGACAAAGCGATGGGGCTGAATGGGATACATGTGAGAATACTGAAGGAACTTGGGGACATTCTAGTGGCTCCACTGTCAATGCTTCTTTAGAGACAAGAATGGTCCCAGAGGACTGGAGAAAGGCACATGTTGTTCTTTTACACAAAAGTGGAAGTAAGTGGTGAGTAACTTAATAGAAACACTGTTAAAACTGAGGACAGCGAGGTTTCTGGAGTCCAATGTATTGCAGTATCCGAGGCAGCATGGGTTTGCCAGAGGCAGATCTTGTCAGACAAATCTGACTGGATGACCAGAGAGTTGGACAGAGGGAGAGTCCTAGATGTGGTGTAGTTAGATTTCAGCAAAGCTTTTGACAGTGAGAGGCAACAAAGCATACAGGTAACTTGAGGAGTAGCCTAGTGATTACAGCAACTGCTTAGTGCCTACAAGATGAAGGGTTTGATTCCCACTAGCACTCCTTGTGACCTTGGGAAAATTGCTTTACCTTCTATTGCCTCAGAAAAGAGTTGGCAATCTACTTGCAGGGATACGTTACCAAAAAAACCAAGTGGTGTGCCCCAGGGATCTGTCCTTGGTCTGATTTGTTTTAACATCTTTGTTAGTGATATAGCGGAAGGGCCGTCGGGTAAGGTTTGCCTCTTTGCCGATGATACCAAAATCTGCAATAGATCAGTCTCCCGGGGGCGGGGGGGGGGGGGCGTGCTCATAAGCCCAATGTAAAATGGCAGCATCCTAGCCCAGCTCCTGCCCTATCAGATCCCTAAGAATGGTCTTCTCATGAGGTTCCCAGTCAAAACCCACTGAACCGCGGTATTTTACCTGTCCCACCAAGGGGAATATGAATCCGGCAGGAAGAGACCCACAATCGCAGTGAGGAAGCTGGACCCAGTCTGTGTTTCATGCTCCATGCTCTCAGTGCAGTGGTCTGGACTGTCTGCATGCATTTTTGTGGCTGCTGGCTCTGGGTGGCTGTGGGCTGCTGAACTGCGGTGTCGCAGTGTGTGTGATTGTCCTCATTCCACCCTGCTGGGATCGGTCCGCTTCCTGCACGCCTGACTAGCCCGGGTACAGCAGCCTACCAATATGAATTCCTGAGAAAGTGCTTGAGGGAATTGTCTTAGCCTGCCACTTGCTCCTCATCTTGTTTGGTGCTGCTGAGTAGGTCAGTGTAACTCTCCGACGTTTTCCCGCTGAGCCGATATGTTCCCGGTGAGACCCCTGCAGACACCTCTGTAGCGCTGCTACCACCCCACATGCTGCTGAAGCACGCAGGCTGCATTTCACTGTTAGCGGGCTTTTTATGACTTCCTGTGTTGTATCCGGCCTCTAGGACCTGTTGTCGGCCTCAGCCTCCTGCACCGAATCCTGTGCCTTTTTGCTCCCTGCAGTTGCTCGATCCGTGCCCTCTTCTGGCCCTGCCACTGTGAAGGATGGGGAGACCTCTGTGCGTGGTTCATCTCTCAAGGAAAAGGTATTCAGCCTGCCTCCTCACCTCGATTAATGGTTTCAGTTTAGAAGCCTGAGATGCCCTGCAGATTGGTGTGGCTGGAGCTCCATCTATTGGTGGAATTTTGAATTACTGTTGTTTGCAAAATCTAGGCAGCATCCCTAACTTAGTGATTTCTGATTGATAGTGGGATTTTGCCTTATCTCTTAACATGTCCTCTAAATTTTCCAGGAAAGGATACAAAGCAGAGATGGATAATCCCTCCAAAGTCCAGATTACTCCACCGAAAGCTCCCCTTTGTGATGATAATGCTGCTACACAACCAGCTACAAAGGCAGACCTTATGGAGATGCTTGACTTCACCAAAATAATTTCAGATCTCTGCTCCGACATTAAAGTGCTAGATGACCAGGTTGCACAAAATGAAATAAACATCGGGGAGCAGATTTATGCCACAGCCATCTTTCCGTCTAAAATCAATTTACAAGCGACCTTAAAGAGCCCCAAGTTGAATTAGAAAACCGTCAGCGCCACAACAATGTAAGAATCCTGGGTGTGCCAGAGAGGCCAGGGAGTCAGGAGGATACTATGCAGTTAGTTCAAGAAATTTATCTGTGCTATGTTCCTGGAGGATTAAGCCCAGTAAGGTTAGGGCGAGCACATCATGGAGCAGGGCAGCGATCAGGGGGAGATGTGAGACCTTGCCCAATTGGAGCCTGCTTCAGCTTTTTTGAGGAAATGATGGCCTTACTTCAAAGCCTTCATGGCAGGAGGACAATTTCCTTCCATGAGCATGAGATCCAGATCTTCCAAGATTTGTCTTCATATACGCTGGAACTGTATCGTAATGTCAAACCACTCATGCAATGGTTACAGAGGAAAGCAATCCGATATAGGTGGGGATTTCCCTTCATGATCCACTTTGAATGGAGCAATGTTACTCATAAAATTACTGAACTGCCGGACTACCTGGAATTTCTTGATCAGGTTCAGGCAGAGAATCATCGCACAACGCGACATCGAAGTGACCAGAGGGAGTGGTAGGTATCAACCCCTAAAGGCAGCAAGGTGCCCAGATCACGACGTCAATCTGAGGCAGATTTGGAAGAAGCGCAAGCTAAAGCAATGGATTCTACTGCTTCTACTTGAGGGAGGCTACTTCCTATATTCTAGGACTGTTTTCAAACGTTTGTTGATTTCAGAGGCCGATGCTTAGCATCTCTTTGTACTTATTACTAATGTTATGATTGTTTATAACAAAGTTTATGGTTTATCTCCGGGGGTTAGGGTCACATACATATCTCTTCTTCTACTAACTCCCAGAGGGCGACCCCATTAAGTTACCCACAACTGCTTAAGACACCCACAGGGATTGCCTCTTTGAGGAGTTCTAAAGTCAAGAGGGGAGATAATTGAGGTAGTTGGATTCAGGTACCAAGAACCAGGTGGGTGGTGATCTCTATCTTTGTAGAAGATTTTATACATGGCATCTAGGGTGGGGAGAGGGATCTAAAGGTCCTACTTCTTTTTTCTTCCTCTCTTCAGTGTTTTGTTTACCTCTTTAGCTTCTCATTACTTGGGTACGTTTCTGTCCTTACAGTACTGGATTGACGGGATTAGAGACGGGGGTGGGTCGGAGTGGGGGTGGATGATTCCAGGATGAAGGTTAGATGGGGGACTATATCTTGTAGGCCAGTGTAGCAAGATATAGTCCCCCATCTAACCTTCATCCTGGAATCATCCACCCCCACTCCAACCCTCCCCCTTCTCTAATCCCTTCAATCCTATACTATAATCATCCTGGAATCAGCAAGGGGGTGTAACAGCAGTGGTATAAGTGCCCGATTTGTTTTTGCCCGCGGTGGTGTGCTTAGGCTCAGCGCCACAGTGGGGATTTTCTTTGGCACCGTTCCTGAGGTTAAATGACTAAAATTATCACTTGGAATATCAGGAGGCTTCATGATCCCATTAAACAATGATGAGTTCTTGATCAGATCCATCGTGCCTACACAGAAGTGTTTTTTCTTCAAGAAACCCATCTGGCCCTGCAAGTATATCTCCAGATGGATTCCTCAAAGTTTCCGCAGGTTTTTGCTTCCAATTACTCTTCGCACCGGCAGGGGGAGGTGGGGGGTACTTACTATGTTCTCTAGTACTTTCCCTATTCAGTTGATTAGCCAATACAATGATCCTTTTAGATGTTTCTTAATACTAGTGGGTACCGTGCATGGGACCTTACCTTTGTTAAAATCTACACCCCCCCTACAGAGATAGCGCAAACTTTACAGGAACTCTCTCCGGAGATATTGGCCCACGCACAAGGGGAGATTGTCATGGGAGGTGACCTTAATTGTGTTTTTTCTGAAGTAGACCACACGGGATGCGGCAGTGCTGCTTCTCTCAATCCCCCTCAATTAACAGTTCTAATGGATGAATGGCATCTCTGCGATGCTTGGCACTTGTTACACCCGGGGGAGCGGGACTGTACTTTCTTCTCTTCCATACACCATATTCATTCTCGCCTTGATTACTGGTTGATCTCTTGCTCCCTTCTAGCATCCATGCCTCGAGTGGCAATAGGTTCGATGGGACCTTCGGACCATACCATGCTTTCCTTAGAGTGGGATATGGTGGATGAGGATTGTCCTCAGCATTCATGGTCCCTCCCCCAACACTTATTAAAAAATGCAGATTTTATGAAGACGATTTTTACTGTGTGGAGAGAATATCTCGCTTTTAATGATAATGGGGATACTTCCACCTTTACTTTATGGGAGGCTGGAAAAGCGGTTTTGCGAGGACAGTTGATTTCGCTGGTGACAGCCTTTAAGAAGCAAAAACTTCATCAGCAGGAAGAAGCATCTGCGCACTCTGATTAAGCATTTTGAAGTGTGTCATCGGCAGAGAGGCTGCGCCTCTGTGTGGCGTCAGTCAGGCCACGGGGAAGGTTAGCAGCTTTAGAAACTGAAGGCATTGCTTCTTGGATGATCAGGACTCGACAACAACATTATGAACATAGCACCCAAGTGAGCCATTTGCTATTGTAGCAGCTAAAACGTCAACGTCAAAAACACAGGATCGTTGCCCTGAATTCCTCATGTAGCAAGCTGATACATAAATCATCTCACATGGCTCAAATGCTTGCCCAATTTTATAAAGACCTTTACACTTCACAACTGACAGAGCCTGAATCTCAGATACATCACTGGTTGTAGGAGGCAGAACTACCTTGTTTATCGGCAGAAGCCCAAGTGTCTTTAGACAGCCTCATCAGTGGGTTATTAGCAAATTGAAGAATGCTAAGGCTGAGGGCCCCAATCTTTTTCCAGCCAAGCTTTATAAGGCTCTTTTGGATCAATTTGCCCCGGTGCTCACCCGAATGTTCAACGAAATCTTACCCCAGCATAGGCTACCTCCCTCCTTTTATCAGACGACCATCAGTGTGATCCCCAAGGATGGGAAGGACCCTACGCTCTGCAGCAGTTACAGAACGATTTCTCTGCTGGAATTAGACTATAAAATTTTCACAAATATCTTATTGGCTCATCTGGACAAGTTGATATATATTATCATACACCCGGATCAAACCAGGTTCATCACAAAATGCTATGGATTTGAAAGTGTCCGGAGTCTGATTAATGTGATGTCTGAACTCCGGAGAGTTCCTGGGGATTTTGCTGTTCTGTCACTGGACGCGGAAAAGGCATTTGATAAGATTGAGTGGCACTACTTATTTCTCACTCTCGAACATTTTGGACTCCGTCCTTCTTTCCAAGGGTGCAATGAGGCGCTATATACAGCTCCTACCACATCGGTACTAGTCAATGGTTGTCTCTCATCGCCTTTTGTTCGCCTTAGCCAGTGAACCATTAGGTGCACATTTACGTAAGAGGACCTCTGCACTTGGTATCTCGCTGGGTGAGCATAAACATATTGTATTGCTCTATGCTGCCGATACGTTAATATTTGTAAGAGACCTGTACTTCTCCCTGCCACTTATTGCAGAGCTCCTCCAAATCTTCTCTGATATCTTGGGTTTTGTGGTGAATCAGCAGAAATCGGTCTTGTTACCCTGCATTTCCACAATATCCGGGAATAAGCCCCCTGTGGTGGGTGAATTCATGGTGACCATACAGTTTCGATACTTGGGGATTGCGATTCCCCGTGACCTCTCCAAGCTATATGCACTTAATTATACTCCTCTTCTAAAGACCGTAAGCAAAGATATCTTGTCCTGGCAATCCCACTTGATCTCATGGCTTGGACGCAGCAATACTATTAAAATGCTTCTGCTGCCTAAGATATTATTTTTGTTCACACAACTGCCTATTTGGTACCCTAACTCATTTTTTACTACCGTCCAACGTCTCTTTACAAGATTTATTTGGCAAGGTCAATGGCCACGGATCTGCAGGTCTTCTATAATGCTTCCCAAATGTTCTGAGTGATGGGTCTCCAGAACTTGGAAGTATTCTATCGATGCTCCTGTTTGCACATCTTACATTTCTGGGCATTAGATTCCCGCTTGGCTTGGGCATCCTTAGAGACCATATGGATAGCACTGATTCCGCTTGTGGCTGATCCATTTCTGTCTGCATAAGCAGACCGGCTCCGACTACTTTCTCATCCTTTTCTGGGCCCAGTCTGAAAGGCTTGGACTGCTCTGTGCAAAGCACAACACTTGTCTCTGCAATATTTGCCATACACGGAGCTTGCCACATTTCCATTTATTAGAGACTTGGGGGTGCGAATCTCCTTACGCTTATCAGTGCTGTTTGACCAAGGGGTTTTTGTATCCAAGACACGTTTTGAGCAGCAGACAAGAACGATGTTCACTCTTTTTCAATATTTGCAGATAAAACACTGTTTTGAATCCACCACCCGTGTCTCTGGGAATGATTACTATTCAAGACAACGTGTTTCCAGTCTCTTCTTCCCTGAATCTATTGCGCTTTTGCTGCTTCAGTGCTGGAGGATCTCTCGAGGACCATTTGCGGGGTTAGATGGATTTCAGATCTTCCTAACAAACCAAAAGACTTCTGGATGGAAGTCGTTTACTATTTGCATTCCTGCTCTATCTCGCTCTCTCTAGTGAATACACAACTGCACATCCTATTCCATATGCATATTCTTCCTATAGAGCTTTATTGATGGGGTCGGGTGAAGGATTTTCTATGCTGGCGACTTTGTGGGCATAGAGGAGATTTTTATCATATGTGGTGGACTTGCCCCAAAATTCAAGAGTTTTGAGCCAAGGTTTATGACCAGATTATTCAAAAGGTAGAGGCTTCCTTTCCATTTACTATCGACACTTGTGTTTTGGGGTATTTACCATCTGATTCTCTGTTGCCCCACCAATCCTGTCTCATTAACTGTCTGCTTTTGGCAGCTCGGTCTGTCATTAGTCAATACTGGAAGAGAACCTATGTCTCCACCCTGGATGAATGGTTGGTAAAGATTTGGGACATGTAGGAGAAACTTACCACTGACATTCGTGGCAATCCAGAATGGGTGCGAGATTTGTGGACTATATTTCTACCCCTGAGGTGTTGGTCCCTGCTGCGGCTCTGGGCTGGAGCTACATCACTACCATGCTTACTTTGATTCTGGGGGCTGCACCCCTTTGTAAGACCCCTTTTGAGCTTCTAGCAGTTGTAATACTTCCTTTCGGTTGAGTTCGTGGTATCCTTCTTTGCTTCTCATCTCTTATGCTGGGGGGGAGGGAGGTGGGGGGGGGAGTTGAGAGGGGTTGGGGGGAGGTTAGGGCTGGGTTAGAAGAGTGATTCTCTTGGATGAATATGAATAATTGGCCTGATATACAGACTGGAAGATATGTTTAGGTCTAATTTTGTCTCATAATTCTATTCATGGAATTGCGTGGGGAGGTGGAACTGCACATGGGAGTGGTTGCGTTATCTCTTGGCACAGTTGTTTATTTATTATAGAGAGACTTTTATCTCATTTTCAATGCTTGATCTGTATGGAGTCACTGCTTTGTATTAAGTTTTACTTTTGACTTGAATAAAATGTTTGCACAAAAAATTGAGTAGACTCCCAGGAAAAAGTAGATAACATGAGGAGAGATCTAGCTACGTTTGAAGAATGATCAAGAATTTGGCAGCTGAGATTTAATGCTAAAAAATGCAGGGTCATGCCTCTGGGCTGCAAAAATCCATGGAAGCGGTACAGCGTAGGGGGTGAAGTACTTCTGTCTATGAAAGAAGAGCATGACCTGAGCGTGATTATGTCTGATGATCTTAAAGTAGCTAAACAGGTAGAAAAGGCAATGGTGAAAGCCAGAAGGATGCTTGGGTGCATAGGGAGAGAAAAAAGCTATATAAAATGATATAAAAGCTCTGTTTGATTCCATTCCCCATAATCTGATCATCAATAGACTTTACGATATAGGACTAAGAGGTAACATTGGTTTAAATCCTATTTTCTTAATCATCAACTTCATGTAAAGACAGGCTGTGATAGATCAGACCCTTATCTTCAGTTGCAAGGCATCCCCCAGAGATCAGTTTTATCCTCCCACTGTGTGCTATTATAAAGGCTCACAATATCATGTTCCATATTTAAGCTGATGATATCATATTGTACACTCCAATAGACATCACTAAGCCTTTGGTCAGCAACATTGAGAATTGTTTCATTGCTATCGCTCAGTGGTTGTCAGCTGATAGTCTTATAATTAACCACAGTAAAACAGACGTATTATACATCAGTACAAGCAACAACTTCATTCCTCCGGAGTCTATCACAATCAACTCTAAACTTCTTCAGGTTAAACATGAAGTCCATAATCTAGGTGTCATCATTGACCAATAGCTCTCCCTCTCATCTCACATTAGCAATATTACAAGAAAAATATAACACAAACTAAAATTAATATGGCAGCTCAAATCATGACAGGAATACGACTTCCGCACCGCTCTTCAAGCCCTTATTTTCCTTCACATTGACTACTGCAGCTTTACCCTTCAAGGCCTCCCAATTACTACTATTCACCCTCTACAAACAGTTCTAAGCACAGCGGCATGCATTCTCACCAACACTTCAAGAGTGTAACATATCACGCCCATCCTTAAACAGTTGCATTGCTTACCGGTACTTCAGAGAATAACTTACAAATGCTTATATATCATCTACAAAGTGTCTCATAACCTGTCCTCAATCTACCTTCATACACTGATTCAAGAAATTCCAAACAATAGGAATCACAGAACACACTCACTCAACACCTTATGTATCCCTCATCTGAACACTGAAGCATCATGTATCGCTTCAAAGACGTCTTTCTCCCTCGTTGCCCCTGCACTATGGAATGTTAATCCTGATCACCTGCATGCCATTAACGACCTTATAACCTTCAGGAAAGGGCTAAAGACGCTACTCTTCACCGAATGTTTCTCTATCACTGCATCTACTTAATTTACTGCTCTTTGTTTATATTCCTCCATGTAAATCGTTGTGCAATGAATTACATTGGATTCGTCATTGTCTTTTCACGAACACGTGTCAAACTTATTCCGTTGTTCTTTCTTTACACTGCGTCAATTACGTTCAGTCCGCTCGATCTTGTCCCCAGACTCCCTTACTACTCTGTTACTGGCATTAGTCATGTCCAGATTGGATTATTGCAATGTGGTTTTTGCCATTCTCCCTGCTTACCAACTTAAACGCCTACAACTTTTACAGAATACAGCCGCCCGACTTGTCACTTTTGCCCGGAAATCAGATCATGTAACTCCTCTTCTGTATCGCCTACACTGGCTTCCGCTTCATTTTCGGTTTAAATACAAGTTTCTTATACTACTACATAGTCATCCATACTTCCAACCCGCAGTACTTAGCGAATCTGGTTTCCCTTCACACTCCTTATCTTCAGCTCCGTTCTTTGTACGCTAACCGTTTGTTTCTTCCCCCACCCGCACGAGCTCACCTTGAACAGACACGCCGTGCCGCTTTCTTTTTCTTGGGACCCTCACTTTGGAATTCTCTACCATCCTCTCTTCGCCTAGAATCCTCCTATCAACATTTCAAAAACCTATTAAAAACACATTTGTTCCAACAGGCATATGATCTCCCTCCCAGCAGTCCTGTCTAATTTTGTTTTGTTTGTCTCTGGCTGTCTATGGTTTGCTTAGTTTTGTCTACTGTTTGTCCTGTGACCCCTTTGGTCCATCTTTCTCTTTATTTTAATGGATTTCTTTTCCTTTTCGACGCTTTTATTTTATATTATTTTATTGTAAACCGCTCTCGGGTCTCGACAAGGGCGGTATATTAAATGTAAATATAAAGATAAAGATATTAATACTACTTTTTGGCTTTATCTATCTTCTACCTTATTATCTCTAATTTTGTTTCGTGTTCCATGTTTGAGTCTGTTTGTTTTACGTCAACCACTTTGACTTGTACATACAATGGTATAGAAACTCAGCTAAATAAATGAAAATAAATAACTAAATAAGGGGGTGATAGTGACTCTGTATAAGTCCCTGGTGTGACATCATTTGGAGTACTGTGTGCAATTCCGTCAAAAGGATATAGACAGGATGGAGTCGGTGCAGAAGGTGGCTACTGAAATGATTATCTATTTCCTTAGCAATGCTTATATACCACTTTTCACTAGGTCCAAGCAGTGTACATTCAGGTATGGTATATATTTCCCTTGTCCCTGAAAGGCTCACAATCTGTGTTTTGTACCTGAAGTCACAGAGGGTTAAGTGGCTTGCCCAAGGCCACAAGGAGCACCTGTGGGACCAGAAACTCCCATTCTCTTTGGCCCAAGGTTGCTGTTCTCCAGTGTGATTTGAACCCTGATGCTCCAGCCTGAAGCAACTTGCCCCAACCAGTAGGCCACTCAGGGTTAGGAGGCTTTGCTATGAAGCAGATGAGGACAGACTTAAAGATCTTACTATGTATACGTTAGAGGAAAGGTGGGATAGATGAGATACAACAGACGTTTAAATACCTCTGTGGCATAAATGTACTAGAGGAGAGCCTCTTTCAATTGACAGCAAGCTCTGCTACGGGGGACATAGGATGAAGGTGAAAGGGGATAGACTCAGGAGTGTATGTTTATTTTTTAAACTCTGAAACAGGAGGAGAAAGAGAGTAACGCAGGGCGAGGAGAAAGGACCATGCAGTGTGTTGGGGGCATGGGGAGGGAGAGACAGGGAAAGAATGGAACAGGATAGTCCACGTCATAGGGACCAGACTAAACTACTCTTCACCTGCGGTCTTAAGGAAATTGATACTATAAGAGCCAAGATGCAATGTGGGGAAACAGGAACATGCAGTTTGTCTTTTATGTTCCTGCTGCCCGTAAAACTAACTGTTGAAATGTTAGCAATATCATCTCCCTTTTAGTATCATTAACCGATTGCACAAAGCTGGGCTTACTGTGCAGAAGAAAGACCTGGCAATCTCCTACCAGGAAAACCCAGGGCTGGGTCGCCAGCAATCCGCATGGACTCGACGGCACCCACGTTTCTCTTTTCACTGCACATATGAACTTAAAATGTTCCATTGTTATTAACAAATTGATAACAGCAACAAAAAATATTAAGGAGGTTTTCAGGGCTTTCATTGAAGCAGTACATGGTGAGACGGAGCACCGGCACCTTTTTCATTGCCTGCTAAAATCGACCCATGGTCCCCATGTGTTAAGGAAAGAACCCTGCAAATGAGTACCAGCACCATTAGTTCAAGGAAAATTCACTTATTAGCCCACTGGAGCCATGTCTCTCTGCAGCAAAATGGTCGCCTCAGTGACCTTCCACAGCCAATGGATCTCTGAGCAGTCTAGTATTTCTTGTTATATTTGTACCAGCTTTTCTGCCCAGATACAACCTTTTTTTCTCAAATTGCCTTGCTGTCTGTTACTGGGCAGACAGCCAGGATGTAGTCAGATTAAGAGGACCGTGCCCAGCAAATCAAGAAACAAATAACTGAGGAACATGTGACTATGCATATTAAGCTTGCAGGATAAATAGGTATTACAATAGCTTAGAATCCACAAAGAAGATGTGATAAGAAACAGATAGATAATGTACAATCATTTTCTCTATGCCAATTTAAGATACAGTGTGCTGTGCACGGAGCGTAAGCACATACACTAATGTGTGTACCGTGTAAACACAGAGCAAGTAAGCACACCTGTGAACCTGTACACAAGAAACGAAGGTATTTTCTACATTTTACGGCTCTAGAGCAAATGCGTCACATATATGACCGAGAGTTACACATAAGGCACATACTTCCGCACTCACAGATCACACAGAAGCAATACCCATTAATACACACACACGTGCATGCAAACTATACAGACTTGTATATAAACACCCATAAATCTTTTAATCTCTGTAGATGTAACCAGACCCTCAGTTCTCTGACCTGCCAGCATTGCTTTGTGCACTTTCTCTCATAAAGCTTTGGAATGAGGCCAGTAAATTATTTGTATGTGAAATAATGAGGTCATGATATGCAAGAGCCTGCAACCAGCTGCAATAGGGAAAACAGGAAATAATAAATCATGGTGGAAAACACCTCATGGTCAGAACTCTAACCCTTTCAGATCCAGATGGCGTGACTGTCAGGCAGCTACAATATAAGCTGATTAAAAGACTTCCACAGAGAGCTCTGTCCACACGCCTCAGCTTCAAGAGAGAGTCAGAGAACTTCTGCCCCTAATCGCACAGCTTAGACCTCAGGTCGATTACATGGAGTCTTTCAGAGAAGCCATGAAGACAAAATGCTACAAGAACGTAGCCTGGAAGGCAGGGGCGGCCCCAGGGGGGGGGGGGGGGGGGTGCGGAGCCATGTGCAGAGGTTAATTGTGGGGCCTCATTTGCATAATGAGTCTCATTTGTGTAAATATTTGCATAATATTAACGTGCTTTTAGTAAATGTGCCTCTTAATGAGTGTCTGGAAAAAGAAAGACTAACAGATTTCTACATTACTGTATTGCAGTGACAACCGTCAGGCACATTAGAACCCATAGCAAATCCACCCTATCATAACAGCACTACCAGGATTCACAAAGCGCCAAACCCTACCTATCAAAAGGCAAAACTGCAAATATTAAACCAATACATCTTAGAGAATGCCAATACATCTCCTACTGGGGAAAGAGAACAAGTGGCAATGTCAAATAGAAACTACATGAACAGAATACCTCAGCTCGGTTACACATGCAGAACATAGACCATTACCACACAAAGAGCAAGGGATCACAATTTAGAAATAGGAAGATAATAATTAAACTGGGAACCCCAAAAGCCAAGCATGAAATGTACAACACTGGAGAAATAAAACTATAAAGTAATTTCCTCTTGCACTAAACAAAAACGCAAAGATGTTAGCAATACACACTTCCCAGACCTGACATATTCCAGTTAATACATTCAAAATAAAAAGTATTTTTCTACCTTCTGTTCGGGCATTTTATTTTTCAGTTGCAATTGCTCCAGTCACTTTCTTCTGGTTTCTTCTGTCTTCTGCGAACTATCCATTTGTCCTTTCTTCTCTTTTAGATTTTTTCCATTCTCTCTCTATATCTGCTTTAACATACTGATCGTTTCCCCTTTTGCTCTTTCCCCCATTTCTTTCCTTATTCCTTTATCATCCACTCAAATTTCACCCTTCCATTCTCAATCCCCACTTACTCTCCCATTTCCCAGCCCATCGTAGACTTTTCTTCCCTCCCACATAAAATATCTTGTCCCCTCTCCATTCTCATTCTCATTCCCCATCCCCTTCTAGTCCTCCCCCAAAACCAGCTCCCTTATAGTTCTAGACCCACCCAATATCCGCTCCCTTCTAGTCCCATTCTCCCATGCCCCCACATCAGCCCATTTCCAGTCCTATCCCCCATATGCTCTTTTCCAGTTCCATTCCAGCCCCCCATCAGCCCATTTCCACTCCAGGTTCCCCCATCAGCCCATTTCCAACCCTATTCCAACTCCCATCAGCCCGCTTCCAGTCCTGTTCCAGCCCCCATCAGCCCATTTTCAGTCCTATTCCAGCCCATCACCCATTTGCAGTCCAAGCTCCCCCCATCAGCCCATTTCTAGTCCTTTTCCAGCTCCCCATCAGCCCATTTCCAGTCCTATCCCCCATATGCTCTTTTCCAGTTCCATTCCAGCCCCCCATTAGCCCATTTCCACTCCAAGCTCCCCCATCAGCTAATTTCCAATCCTAGCCCCCTCATCAGCCCACTTCCAGTCCTATATGGATTCTATTTGTCCTAAATCAGCCCTTTAGTTAAATGTTATAATTTTACCCCAATCTCAGCCCATTTAGGGGTATGTTTACTAAACCGCGTAATTGTGCGGGGCGCACTTGAGCGTGAACTAAGGTACCTTAGCACACGCTAATAGTGCATTTTTGGTGCCCCGCACGCGTGAGCACCGCCCGCACAAGAGCGCAGTGCGCTGATGTCCGATAGAGGCGTGGAAAGGCATTTCGAGGGCGGAGGAAGGCTCCCGAGGGGTGGGGGGACGGGGTCAATGGGTGGAGAGTGGGAGGGGAGAGGCTCCCTGCACAGGAGTGGGGCTGAATTTCGGCAAAAAAAATACCGCGAGTGAAACCCTCGCGTTAGAGCCAATTTAAAGGGAAGAGAAACCATTTCCGTCAGCAATGTACATCTAAACTGGGGAAACCTGGAAAACGTGAGCAGTGTGATACATGTGCACAGAACAAAATAGCAAATATAAATTGAAAATGACCACAACAAATTTCTAAAAAATTATAATCCAGCTGGGCAACAGTGATATTAATGGGCAACCATAAAAAACACTCCCAGGAAAGCTCCAAAAAAATGAAATGATTTTTGGAAGGGTCTACGCTCCGTAGACCCTTTCAAAAATCATTTCATTTTATTGGAGCCTTCCTGGGAGTGTTTTTTATGGTTGCCCAATGATATCACTGTTGCCCAGCTTGGTCATGGGTTTTTGCCCCTTTTTTCGAGGTCATTGTTGAGGCTTATTTGCACTTTTGTCTCCGTACAAGGTAAATGAGCCCACAGTAAAATTGTGCAGAGCAGGGTTTCTGACTCGTCCAGCCAGGATTCCTATCTGCAGGGACTGCACTGTCTCTGTGGCCACAGTGTGGTATAACAGACACAGCCAGTGCCTGTAAAACCAGAGGATCACAGGTTCAAATCCTGGCTGGGGCTCCTGCCAACCCAGTCCCCATAGATTTACACACCACTAAACAGTGATAGTAAAGACACTCCTTTATTGCAGAGAACATAAGCATGGTTCAAACACCCATATTTTACCCTACACCACACACACACCATAACAATGGGCATTACCTACAGCCAAGTCCCCCAAATGCAGTCCTGGAGGGCCCCACACCATTCAGGTTCCATGCTGCCTCTAATAAAGATGCCTGTGCTGCATATCTATGCACCACCCCCATGGTATGCAGATGTAGCTCATGCATATTTATGAGGGACAGCATGAAAACCCGAACAGTGTTTGGAACACCAGGACTGGAGTTGGGAAACTCTGCCGTAAAAGCAGCAGCCAACAGGGCCAGACACACACACACACACACACCCACAGGCCCCATTGGCCAATGCCTCCTGGAGAGGCAGGACATTGGGCCCTGCCTGTATCTCCCAATACTAGCACTTGCATACCTTAGCAATGCCACCCTACACCTGGGTATATGGTACAAAGCTATCAAACGTTTCCTATGATAACTGGCAGATATCAATTCCTACGTTAAGCACATTTTGCTCATTGAGCTCCACCATAACAATCATTCTGATGTCTGCGGTGTGTGCTGCAGGTCTGGTCTCTGATAGTGTTTACCACCCTGGGAGTGACCCCCAACAGTATTGCGTACCATATCCATGCCTGTACTGTGCCCAGGACTGGTGTGGTGGGTATGGCTGCTGAACACCTCTATAGTAGCACAATGCTGGCATAGGTGTGGGGGTGGTGGCTGTCTGTCTATCCAGTGTGTGGTGGCTGCAAACACCTTCCACAGCCCACACTGCCAGCAATGTTGCCAGTATTGGGCTGCCAATGTGCATAATGAGGAGCAAGGTACCATGGGTATAGGCCAGACAGGGTGGAATGGCCAGGGTGCATCTGCACAGGGCATAGGGCACTGACTGGGACATTTTAGTGCCCGGCCACCACCTACACAGACAGGGTGACCTCAGTATGTCCTGCTGAGAGATCACTCTCACTCTGACTGTGCAGTGACCACAGCATGGCTAGGCACCCCCATAGTGCTATATAGTATTTCTCTCATGTGATAGATATGGGTTTCCTTTTGAGGCCCAGTCACTGATTTATCTGCTTGCTGTGTATGCTGATATCCCAGTTCTGGGTGCATGTATCTCCACTGGGCACATGCACTATGGACTAACTAGCAGGTTGTTTGCAGCTGGTATGTGTCTTGATGGAGTGGCTTGCAGGTTGCAGCTGCTGATGGCTTGCTGCAGGACAATATCAGATGGTGGTGGGGTGCAGCTTACCATATCCAGGCCTAATGTCTGTCTGCTATTGTGTTATGGATGTGAATAGAGTTGCATTGACTGCCCTGTGGTGTGTCTGTTCCTCAGCAGGACTGGGGTTGATGTTCCCCTCTACTGCCACCTTTGCAGGGAGGTAGAATGTGGATCTATTGATGGGAGACCCTGTTTGCTGCTTTCGGCCCTGGGGGGGGAGGGGTGTGCATGGGGCCTACACCTGACTGAGACATCCAAGGTGTTTGTGCAGAAACTACCTATCTCACACATTAACACTGCTTTGGACCTCTGACATGGCCTCTTTCAGCCATGGAAGGTGTTGTGGACCTGATCCTGGGCGCCTCATCGCACCCTCAGGGTGAGCACAGTACCCGCACAATGTGATGGTGTGTAGCTACTGTGTGCCAGTAAAACACACGGTCAGTACCCCCTACCAGGCCGAGGTGCTGTGGAGGTGCACATGGTCACTTCCCCCTACCAGGCCGTGGTGCTGTGGGGGTGCATTCCCCATCTTGTGTTTATCTGTGGACAGCTGATTTGCATGTGCAGTGCATCATGGGTACGGGTGGGCTAACCCTATCCTGCTGACCGCAGCAGACTGTCTGTGTGGTGACATGCAGGCTCTCTGTAGCCAGCCAGGGGCTTGCTAGTAGCCGTAGCCCAATGGTTACGACACTGTCTATAAAGCCAGAGGTCATGGGTTTAAACCCACAGTGGGGTTATTTGATAGTGTTGTCCAAAGCATTATCTGTTGTTTAATGTACATATTTTGATGCCAGCAAAAACACCCTCAGCGTACTGTACCCATAAGGTGCCTATGAGGGCGCCCTATAGGGCACCTTATGGTTTCCGTCCATATAAGGGGCACTATACATTTTCCTGTGACGCAACTTATAGGGTGCCCTATAGGGGACATTTTAGGGTGCCGTGGCGGACAGTGCACTTTATCATGTGCCCTATGGAGTGCCTTATAGGGTGCCTTATACGGCACCTTCAATTACGGCACGTGAGGGCGTGTTTGCTGGCAGCAATTAATAAAATAAACATAAGGTGCTGGAGGAGAAAATATGTACATTGCAAAGCTGATGCCACAGCCAGCCTTACGTATTAGGCACCCTGGGGAGCAAACTCATGACCCCTGTATCAGCAGTCAGCGCCTTAACCATTGTGCTCCACTGCTGCTCCTCCTTGCATGTCAGCGCACCTACTTATGCTTTTCATTCCTTAAACTGCACAGTGCTGCCATCAAAAACAGTACTCTGACCTTGCGGTACCTCATACGGCACCCTCTAAAGCGCCCTATAAGCAACATTCTAGGGTGCCTTGGCGGACAGTGTGCTTTAAAATGTGCCTTATAGGGCGCCTTATGTTAACACGATTTGAGAGCGCGTTTGCTATTAATGATAATTAAAATAGACATAAAATGCCTCCTAAAGCAATCTTCCCCATAATACACAATGCCTCAGCCAGCCTTGTTCATTGGGCACTGTGGGGGATCAAACCTCTGATCCCTGCATCATTGGTCAGTGTCTTAACCATTGTGCTGTGGCTCTTTCCCTGGGCCTTATGCCGCCCAATATTAAAACGCCTCCTAAATCAATAGGGTGCTGCCTAATGCCCATCAGCGCGCCGCCTTATGCGGCCCCCATATCAGACTGGCTCCTAAAGTAATGCCTCAGCCAGCCTTGTTCATTGAGCACTGTGGGGGATCAAACCCCTGATCCCTGTACCATTGGTACATGCTTTAACCATTGTTCTGTGGCTCTGCTCTTTGGCTTGCTCATCAGCGTGCCGCCTTATGCCTCCCCATATTGAAATGCCTCCTAAAAAGTTAGCATGCCACCTTATGCCCATCAGCGCTCCACCTTATGCCACCCAGTATTTATGTGCCTCATAAATTAACGCCTCAGCCAGCTGTCTTCATTGAGCACTGTGGGGGATTGAACTCCTGATCCCTGCACCATTGGTAAGTGCCTTGACCATTGTGCTGTGGCTCTGCTTTTCTTTGTGCACATCAGCGCGCCACTTATGCCTCCCGTGCAGCTATCTGTTGCGCTAATGTGCGGGGTGCACAAGGGCGCCGCACACCTTAGCGCATATGTAAATTCCGGATTTTCTTCTTCAGCAGGAAACGCCCACTCCTTATATGGCACCCGCACACTACCGCGGCCCGCACTTTAACGGGGTTTTAGTAAACATACCCCTTAGTTTCCTTACAAATTAATCATGATCCTACAAATGTGATCTCTTAATAAATGAAGCACCCAAAAGCATACCTGCTGTTACTTTATACATAGATATTGTGTAAGTTCTTGAAATTCATTGTAAAGTTTCTTTTTACGTTTGTTGTAAACCGCCCCTGATCTCTAGAAGGGGTGGTATATAAGAACTTGAAATAAAAATCATTACATTTTTAACACAATAGTGTGGTATTTGTATCTTCTTTAATATAGTATTTTGAGCAGCTCACCACTTCTACAACTTACCATTGTTCTAGTGTTTATTTTCTTTGTACATTTTTTTTTTGGTGTATTTCACTATGGGGTATGTTTACTAAACTCCGAAAATGTGCGGGTCCCCGTTAGTGTGCGTGTGCCATATAAGGAGTGGGCGGTTCAGGCAGAAAAAAGAAAAAAACCCGACCGTACGTGTGCGCGTCGCGCTAATGTGCGGGGCCCACATTAGCGCGTGGGAAGGCTAAGTGGGGCGCTGCTGGGTATATGTAGGAACACAACCACAGCACAATGGTTAAGACACTGACTAATGGTGCAGAGGCCATGGGTTCAATCCCCCATTGTGCGCAACAAAAAAGGCCAGCTGAGGCACCACCTTCAATGTGGAAAAGTGTTTCAGGAGACAAAGTAATTTTGGACGGCATAAGGCGGCGCACTGTTCATTTTGTACGGCATAAGGCAGCGCACTGTTCATTTTGTACGGCATAAGGCGGCACACTGCTCTTGTTGGGCGGCGCACTGTTCTTTTTGGGCGGCACAAGGCGGCGCACTGTTCTTTTTGGGCGGCACAAGGCGGCACACTGTTAATTGTGGGCAGCAGGAGGCGGCGCGCTGATGGGCATAAGGCTGCGTGCTGATGTGTGAGGAGGCATTTTAACAGTGGGCGGCAGAAGTGGTGCGCTGATGTGCAAGAACAGGAACAGAGCCATAGCACAATGGTTAAGACACCGGCCACCCATGCAGGGATCATGGGTTCAATCCCCCGCTGTGCCCAATGAACACGGCTTGATGAAATATGACCTGTTATGGGCATTATTGCTCTAGGAAGCAGTGTATGTTAAGGCAGCATGCTGTTAATTTTGGGGCGGCACAAGACAGCGCGCTGATGGGCACAAGGCGGCGCGCTGATACTAAAGCAAAGGAACACAGCCACAGCACAATGGTTAAGAAACTGACCAATGGTGCAGGGACCAGGGGTTCAATCCCTCACAATGCCCAGTGAAAAAGGCTAGCTGAGGCAGTGACGTAACCATTGGGCTGGCTGCAGATAGCCTGCACGTCACCTCACAGACAGTCTGCTGTTGTAAACAGGATAGGGTTAGGCCACCTGTACCCATGATGCACTGCACATGCAAATCAGCTGTCCACAGATGCACACAAGATGGGAAATGCACCCCTAAAGCTCCCCACCCTGGTAGGGGGATGTGTCCGTGTGCACCCACACAGCACCTCAGCCTGGTAGGGTGCCCTGAGTGGGTGGACAAACGGCAAAGAGTAGCTAAACACCATCACATTGTGCGGTTACTGTGCTCACCCTGAGTGTGTGATGTTGCACCCAGGACCAGGTCCACAACACCTTACATGGCTGAATGCAGCCATGCCAGAGCTCCAAAGCAGCAATAACCTGTGAGGTAGGTGCTGCATAAATCATCCTGGAAAGCTCTGTCTGTCTCAGTTAGTGGAACCACCCCCCCCCCCCCACCCACCCACCCACCCACCCACCCAATGGACCCCCAGGTGGACAAAACAGGGTGTCCCACCAACAGATCCCCATCCTACACACCACCCCCACGGCAGCAGAGTGGACCATCAACCCCAGTCCTGCTGGGGAACAGACACCCTACAGGGTAGTCCAAGCAGCTCCACACACATCCATAACACAATATCAGACAGACATTAGGCCTGGATATCCACAGATGCACCCCACCACCATCTGATATTCTCCTGCAGCAAGCCATCAGCCACTGCAAGGCACCCCATCAAGACACATACCAGCTGTGCACAGTCTGCTGATTGGTCCTGATGGAAATGCATGCACCCACAACTGGGGTGGCAGCACAGATAAGTCAATGAAGAGGCCCCAACAGGAAACCCATATATATCACATGAGAGAAACACAATACAGCACTATGGGGGTGCCTAGCCATGCTGCCGTCACTGCACACTCAGGGTGAGAGTGATCCCCCAGCAGCACATACAGAGGTCACCCTGTGTGTGTAGGTGGTGGCCGGGCACTACCATGTCCCTGCCAGTGCCCTATGCCCTGTGCAGCTGCATCCTGGTCAGCCCACCCTGTCTGAGATATACCCATGGTCCCTTGCTACTCATTATGCACATTGGCAGGCCAATACTGGCAACAGTGCTGGCAGTGTGGGCTGTGGAAGGGGCTTGCAGCCAACACCCACTGTATAGACAGACACACACTTCCACACCTATGCCATCATGGTGCTACTATTCCGGAGGTAATTAGCCTTGCCCACCAAACCGGTCCTGGGCACAGCAAGGCATGGATATGGTACGCAGTACTGCTGGGGGTCACTCCCCAGGGTGGTAAACACCGTCAGAGGCCAGGCCTGGAGCACGCACCGCAAACTCCTAACAGATTGTTCGGATGGGGTCAACTAGCAGTATGTGCGTAACGTATGGATATCTATCTGCCAGTACTCCTAGCAAACATCTCAGAGCTGTGTACCATATACCTCAGGTGTAGGGTGACATTGCTAAGGTATGCAGGTGCTAGTATTGGGAGATGCACGCAGGGTCCAATGTTCTGCCTCTCCAGGGGACATTGGCCAATGGGGCCTGTGGGTGTGGGTGTGTCTGCCCCTGGTGGCTGCTGCTTTACGGCAGAGATTCCCAACTCCAGTCCAGGTTTGCATCACACTGTTCGGGTTTTCCTGCTGTCCCTCATGAATATGCATGAGCTACATCTACATGCCATGGGGGTGGTGCATAGATATACAGCACAGGCATTTGTATGAGTGGCAGCATGGAACCTGACTGGTGTGTGGCCCACCAGGACTGCATTTGGGAGATTCTGCTCTAGGTACTGCCCCTGTTCATGGTGTCTGTGCTCAGTGGGGTAAAAGATAGACGTAGTACCATTGCATATGTCCTCGCCACGAAAGGTGTGTCCTTACTATCACTGTTGGGTTGTGGGAAAAAAATGTGGACAGGATTGACTGCAGCCACAGCTGGGCTTTGAACTTGTGACCTTCTGTTCTTGCATGCATTGTCTGTGTGCACTGCACCACCATGTAGCCACAGATTGGCTGGATTCCCTGGAACATCCATGACTGTGGATCCGGCAGGTCCTGTCTGTTGCAGTGGACTGTGCCAGCCTGCACATGGCTAGGCCTCTGTCTTCTGTGGCTAGCAGCCACTGCCCCCTGCACCACATGTACTCGTCCGCCAACATGCTGGCATGATCTTCTCTCAGAAAAAGCAGATGACCTGATTGCAATGTGGCAGTACGGGACTGCATTTGGGGGACTTGGCTGTAGGTAATGCCCATTGTTGTGGTATGTGTGCGGTGTTGGGTAAAATATGGGTGTTTTCCCCATGCTTATGTTCCCTGCAATACAGGGGTGTCTGCGCTATCTTTGTTTAGTGGTGGGTAAAATATGGGGACTGGAAAGGCAAGTGCCCCAACTGGGATTTGAACCTCTGACTCTCTGGTCCTAGAAGTGCTGGCTCTGTCCACTGCACCACACTATGGCCACAGAGACAGTGCAGCCCCTGGAGGTAGTAAACCTGGCAGGATGGAGTCGCAAACCCTGCTCTAGGCATTTTTACTGTGGGCACATGCACCCTGTCTGGTGACAAACGTGCACATAAACCCCGGAAATGACCATGGAAAATGGGGGACACAATATCACCACGCTGGGCAACAGTGATATTAATGGGCAACCATAGAAAACACTCCCAGGAAAGCTCCAACAAAAAGGCTCCCCCCACTATCGCTGAATTGAAACGCCGACTGGAGAGTCATGGCTCTCCTCCTGATTATTTGAGGGAAGAAATTGCATGGGCGAGAGAGTTGAGCTGTGAAGTGGCCCCGGGTTCGGTGGGTAAGGCCTTGGGTCGGATTGGGCGTTTGATTTCAGGGGCTAGGTGGCGGGAGGTCCAATTTAAATGTATTGTTCGGGCTCATTTTTCCCCGCGTCGAGCATTGCGAAGTCATCTTACTGATTGTGGGGGTTGCCCTAAATGCTCTTGCTCTTTGGCAGACTTAGGACACATGTGGTGGAGTTGTGTGTATATACGGCGGTACTGGAGGCGAATTGGGGCCTATTTAAGTGTCTTGTTGCAGCAACCCATCTGTTGTACCGCATCGTTAGTTGTGCTGGATCAGTTGGGACCACTCCACCCGAAAGGTAGATGGGAAAACATCCTAGTGCGGAAAGCCTATTTGGTGGGGAAGGGGCCTATCCTCCATCGATGGCGGGAGCCACGGGCACCTTCATTTTGGGAATGGCGGAATAGTTTCCACCAACTTATGCTCTTCGAACGACGAGCGGCCTGTGGGAAACCCCAGTGTTGGGCCTACTTTCTGTTGATTTGGATGCCTTACATTCAGCAACTGGGGCCTAAAGCCCGGAGTGAGGTATTAAGGGTGGGTTAAGACCTGGGGCTGTTACATAGGGGGACTTGATGGGATGGTGGGTAGAGCCCGCTTTTTTCTTTTATTTTATGTTACTTTATCTTATACCTGTCGATTAGTTTGCCCTATGGAGTCGGTTTGTCATGATGGTAGGGGTGGGGGGGGGTGGGGGGGGGAGTTTGATAATTAACAGTGTGTTATGTATGTTATCCCGCTGGTTCTGTAACCCTAGTGGTGGTGGATAAGGAACAACCCCACCTGGGGTGTCGTTTGTATATGCACAAAACAAAAAAATGTACATATGTTTTCTTTTTTGTACGGCATTGTATAATACTGTGAGTGAATAAACAGATTTGGAAAAAAAAAAAGAGGACATCAGTCTTGCTGTGATTGATCCTCAGGTTTTGTGTGAGAAGCCATTCAGCAGTTGCATCAAAGCATCTGATGATAGGGGAGAAATCGGGCTGTTCGATAGTGAATGGAATGTATAGTAGTATGTCATCAGCATACACGAGGCATTCTACGTTTAAGGAGGGGATCAGAAAGCAGATAGGCTGCATATAAATATTAAATAATAAAGCAGACAGTGAAGATCCCTGGGGTACTCCCTGCTTCTGTAGGAAAGGCTCGGAGGTCGTGTTGCCTGTTTTTACTTGCTGCCACCAATTAGTTAAGTATGATTCACACCATTGTAGTACAGTGCCCTGTAGCCCTTTTTCTTGGAGACGTTGTAATAGTATCTTATGATTCACAGAATCAAAGGCGGCTGCAATGTCGAGAAAGATAAGGACGAATCCTCGGTGTATATTGTCAATTCCTGTAATTAGTTTGTCGAAAAGGGTAGTTAAGATGGTATCTACCCCGTGCGATTCTCTGAAGCCATGTTGAGCTGGATCGAGAGGTGTCTCGGCATCAACATGCTGATGGATCTGTCGCTGGACTATTTTCTCGATGATCTTAGCAAGCAGGGGAATACTCGATATTGGTCTGTACGATTCGACTTTGGATGTGTCAAGGCGACTATTTTTTAGCAGGGGCCTGATTGACGTATGTTTTAAACTTTGCGGGAAAATACCCATTAATAATGACTGGTTGGTTATATTGCATAATGGATGGCTTAGTTCATGTCGAAGTTCTTTTATCCAGCTTGCTGGACAAGGGTCGTTAGTTGCCGTGGTGAGATTGATGGAAGCAATGGTGTCTTCAATTTCTTTAGTAGATACTGCAGAGAATTTGAGCAGTATGGTAGGCTTTGGTGTACTGAGTGCATTGGTTAAGTTACAGGTGGTTGAAATCCTGCTGGATTGGATCATTTTTGATTGCAGGTAGTTCGAATAATCTTGGGGTTGAGGCATGAATGGGCTTGCTGGTGCTGGATCCCCTGTTAATTATTTTACTATATTAAATAGGTCATGTGTCTTATTTAATGACCGTTTTAGAATAGTTGAATGATGTTGTTTCCTTTTTTCACTTATTTTCTCTCTGTGTAATGTTAAATATGAGTTATAGTTATCACTCAACTGGAAGTGGCAGAAATATGGAGCAAAGAATCAACTTGAAATTTCTGGTTAAACTGGAGAAGGGCCCAACTGAGTGTCTCCAACTTCTCCAAAAGGCTTATGGAGAAGATGTAATGTCAAGGCCATGAGTCTTCGACTGGCACAAATGCTTCAAGATTGGCCGCGAGAAGGTGGAGGATGACCCCAAGTCAGGATGGGCTTCCACGACAAAGACGTCTGAGAACATTGACAAAGCGAACCAGCTGGTGTGGCGTGATCGCAGATTGATGGTGCAGATGATAGCTGAGGAGCTCAGCCTGAACAGGGAGTCAGTGTGGACCCAAGCTTTTATCAGGCGAACAGAAGGAGCACCGTGTCAATGTTTGTTGAGACTTGCTAGAGAAGATCGAAGAAGATCCAGAGTTCATTGGCCAAGTCATTACAGGAGACGAGACCTGGGTCTTCCAGTACGACACTGAAAGCAAGAAACAGAGCCTGCAGTGGAAGACTCAACTGTCATCCAGACCAAGAAGGCACGCATGTCCAAATCAAGGATCAAGGTCATGCTGATCGCATTCTTCGACCAGAAAGTAGTGGTCCATCATGAGTTTGTGCCTAAGGGTTAGACAGTCAACCAAACCTTCTACCAGCAGGTCCTCAGTCACCTCCATGACCGGGTTTGGCACAGCAGGCAGGCTCTGTGGAGAGACAAGTCATGGCTGCTCTACCTCGACAACATGCCCGCACACACCGCACTCAGTGTGAGGCAGTTCTTGGCCAACAAATAGATCACAGCTCTCAACCACCCTCCTTATTCCCCAGATCTCGCACTGCGTGACTTCTGGCTCTTCCCCAGACTGAAGACTGTGTCAAAGAAACTCATTTCGCCTCTGTAGAAGAGATCAAGGCTACTGTGACGAGGTTGCTGAGGGACCTCAAGGAGGAGGACTTTACCGAGTGCTTCCGTACGTGACAGAAGTACATTAACTCTGGGGGGGATTACTTTGAAGGGGACAATGTGTAATTTCTCTGTAGATTTTGTAATAAAACATTTATGGGACAGTCATTTCTTTTTTGTCACACCTCATATTCTTGATGTGATGTTGGAAGCTTAAATGTTGGTATTTTGTCTGAGATTTGCCTTGTATGTCTGTGTCTCCAAGTTTGATACTTGGGGGAGGTGTGAAGTTGAGGTTTCTGGAGATGTGAAGGATCTCTGTCTTGTTGAAATTTACTGCAAGGTTGTGAAGCTGTAGCCATAGGACAATTTCTTTGAAGCATTCGTTGAGACTGGGGTAGTCAGGGGATGAAGTGTGGAATGGGGCGAAAATCATTATATCGTCTGCATAGAGTTGGTAGCCGACCTTGAATTTCTGGATGATGTAGCATAGTAGCCTGATGTAGATGTTGAATAGGAGGGAGGAGAGGGCGGAACCTTGAAGGACTCCTTGAGGAAGGGCGTAGGGTGCTGATGATTGACTGCCAATCCTTACTGTTTGGGTTTGGTGAGACAAGTAGGATTGAATCCATTTGAGCGGGGCACCTTGGACTCCAATGGTGTTGAGTTGATTGAGCAGTATTTGGTGGGATATAGTGTCAAATGCAGTGGAGATGTTAAGGAATAACAGTATGAAACCAGAGAGGGTTTTTTCAGTTCCAATGACAAGAGTATTTAGTAGGGTGGTGAGAAGGGTTTCGGCAATGTGGTAGGGGTAAAACCCATGTTGCTTGTGGTCGAGTGGGGCAGATCTGTCGACATATTCCTGGAGTTGAATTTGCACTGCTTTATCAAAAATTTTAGAGAGGTAAGGTATACTGGCTATAGCTCTGTAGGATGCAGGAGAGTTAGGATCAAGGTTGAGTTTCTTGAGTAGGGGTCTCACTTAGGCTTGTTTAAGGGCAGGTGGGAGATAGGCTTGGGTGAGTGAAGTTTGAAAGATGGTAGAGATGAATGGTATAGTAGTTTTTGTTAGTTTAATCCAGGTTACCGGGCAGGGGTCAAGGGGGGAGGTGGTGGTGTTGATGTACTGTAGTTGTTGATGTTTAGCAGTTCTTCGTGAGGAACATCTCTGAATGTCGTCCATGGGGTTATGGTGGAGGATGAAGAAGTGGAAGGAGGTATGCGATATGCTATGCGAGGGAATTCTATCTTGAGAGGTGGAAGAGGAGATTGGGGTTCTCTGCCTTGGGAATGGAGGACAGGAGAGAAGTTAGGGGCTGTCTGCCTTGGGATTGGGGGGATCTGGCTGCAATCAGGGGATTGAGGTTTTGAATTTTTATTTGGGCCACTGCCGCACTCCTGAGATGGTGTTAAGTGCACTTGTCCATTAATGATAAAGTACGTATTAAATTCATGATAGCTGCTTAACACACTTTAATACACAGGTGCCTATAAATGGTATATAAAACAAAGAGATCAAAATGATGATGGGTACTGAGATATGAAGAGTGTCAATTATAAATGATATGATATGATAGAAGCATTCTATGCTATCTGCCCAACTTTCTGTGTATAGAGACTGAGTGGGGGCGCTGTTTCTACAGGGGGCAGCCTGAGGCTGCTTTATAGCTCTTCGGGTGAGTATGTTACAAGACCTGATGCAGCCTTTGTAAGGAGGTTGGTCATCACAAGTACCAGTGCAAAAACAGCATCTCGGAAAACTCCTACCAATGGCGTACCTAGCTATTTCACAACTGGCGTGGATCATTCTGATGTCCCCCTCCCCATGTATGTACTCAGCAAACCTACTTTAGCTTGTTTGTCGAATTGCCTCACTGCTTCCACTCCAGGCCCAGAGGCTGTTACCTCCTGGGCCGACGTCTCACGGCTGATATGTGAGACTTTGCGAGGTAATAACTCTGGGCCTAGAGTGGAGGCAATGCAGTTAACAAGTAAAAGTAAGTTTGCCATGCACACCGGCACCGCTGTGTGGGCCTGGAATTTACATGACTTTACCCCACTTCTGGCCGGTACCTGGGGCCAGGGGCGGCTCAAAGCAATCTGCTCCCTAAGGCGAAGAATGAGATGGCGCCCACCCCCCCCACCCTACCCTAGAGGGGGGCAGGGCTTTTTCAGAAATCCAATCAGAGACTGAACCAAACCAAAAAGCCTATTAGATTATATGAAGGGAATGCAAGATGTTTGTACACAGGGCCATAACGAGCTGCAATCGCACCCTGTGTGACTTGCAGCTCGGGCACACGCCCCCCTCTCCCCCCATATCTCCGTCCAGCGCTGCCTGCTCTTTCCCTGCTGCTGCCGCCCTCTGTTTTCTTCACGGTGGCACCGGCAGCATTGAAAGAGCAGGCAGCGCTGGAGGGAGGTATGGGGAGGAGGAGGTGGGGGGCATGCGCCCGATCTGAAAGGCGCCGGCACTTTAAGCAGATCTGTCCCTCCCTGCTCTGACATTGCGTCTGAGGAGGGAGGGACCAGACCTGCTTAAAGTGCTGTGAAAAGGTTCGGGGGGGGGGGGCACATTTTGGCTGCTTACTATTGTCCTGCCAGCGGCGGCAGGGCAACAGCAGACAGCCGAAATGCACTCCCCAAGCCTTTGCTCTCTGTGCGGCTGCATTGCTTGCAAAGGCCTAGGTACTGACCTGTTTGCACAGCAAGGAACTAAAAGACAGCAAGAACCAATAGCACAGTTTATAAAACTAAATTATAACTCATTTTTATTTTGTTATAAACTGCGTTATGGTTCTTGCTTTTTCTTCTTCAACATATATTTTGCATCCACAGTAGGTGCAGAGCAGAACCAGGACATTCACCCACAGAACTCAATATTTAAAAAAAAAAATCTGATTCTGATCATCTCACTAACAACAACAACCCACTATTCTCCAGTACCAGGCATACTGTGAACTAATACAAAACCCTATAACAAAGAGCAAACCTACCATACCATGTCAGCACAAACTTCCAAAACTCGCATAAGGAGCCCATCCAAAAAAAGCATCACTGTAAATACTACAATGGGCCCTGGAACATCCATACACCTATCTGAAAAGCTGAACAAGTCAAATTACTAGAGTACAGTATAGATCTTTATGTACAAACTCCATGTTAACAGAAAACCTGACCTCAGTCACACACTCACAACATCGACTCTCACCAAGTACAGAAGTAACCACAATCTAAAGAAAAAAATAAAAATATGTAGACAAAATTTAAACTGAAACCCCAAGAAGCCAGAGTCCACATGCAGTGCAACATTAGATAATAGATAAATAAGAGATGCAGTTCCCCAATACTGTGTAAAATATAAAGATAGCACAAAGTCCAAACACTAAAATTAAATAAAATTATTTATTCTACCTTTGTTATCTGACCATTTTATTCTCCGATCATGCAGGTCTCGATCTGAGGCTTCTGCTTTTCTGTCTTCTCTTAGCTCTCTTTCTGTGGTCTATGGTCCATCAGCCATTTCTTATCTCTTCTTTTGTTTTCTTCACTTCCTTCCATCAGCCCATTCCCAGTTCCAGTAATCCTCCCCAGTATCAGCCCCCTTTCCAGTCCTCCCCTCCCAGTACCTTCCAAAGTCAACCGCCTTGCATTCCCATGACTGCCACTGGTGTCCATTCCCTTTCAGTCCCTCTCTTTCCTCACTGTCCAGCCCCTTCTAGTCCAAATACCATCCCAGGCATCAGCTCATGTCCACTCTCAGTGCCACCATCCCAGTCAGCTCCCTTCCAGTCGCCCGACGCTCTGTCCATCCCCCTTCCAGTGCCATTTGCATGTCAGCTCCCCTCCAACCTCCTCCCCATTACCCAGTCACCTACCACTCCCATCCCCAAGTATGAGCTCCCTTCCATTCCCCCTTCAGTACATCCCAGGTGTCAGCTCCTTTCTAGCACCCTCCTTCCCCCATGTCAGCTCCCTTCCTGCCCCCTCCTTCCCCTGGCTGACCCTCTCAGTATCTGCTCCCTTCCAGTCCTATTCTACCATCCCCCCGATTCAGCCCATTTGTAGCCCTAGCCCCTAGTTTTCTTCAAGGGCCAGCAGCACCCTCTTCCCCTCCCCCATTAGCCCATTACCAGTCCTAGCTCATTTCCAGTGCTATCCCCCATCAGCCCATTGCCACTCCTAACCCCCCCCCCCCAATAATTCAGTTTCCAGTTCTAACCCCCATCAGCCCATTTCCAGTCCTAGCCCCCCCATAGCCCATTAGCAGTCCTAGCCCCCCTCCTGATCAGCCCATTTCCAGTTCTAACCTCCGCCATCAACCAATTTCCAGTTCTAGCCCCCCATAGCCCATTAGCAGTCCTAGCCCCCCTCCCAAACAGCCCATTTCCAGTTCTAACCCCTCCCCCTCCCATCAGCTAATGTGCTACCCCTCCCCAGCTCCAGACTTTAGGGAACTGGAGGGAAACAAACGGCTGCAAACGCTGATGCCGCTGCTGCTGCAGCGGCGGCAGTGGCAGCATGAACTGCCCCCTTGTGGATGCCTCCCCTGGAGAGCCCTCACCAAACCCCCACCCCCCGCGCCGGCTCAGTTTTGCAGAGCCGTGCAAAGGGAGAGTGGTTCCCTTTCGCGCGGCTCTGTCAAAGCAGAGCCCGTGGCGCTGATGGGAAACAGCATTTCTTGTTTCCCATCAGCACCGTGGGCTCAGCTTTAACAGAGCTGCGCGAAAGAGAAACACTCTCCCTTTGCGCGGCTCTGCAAATCTGAGCTGGCAGGGAGCGGGGGTGGTTTGTGAGAACTCTCCCGGGGAGGCGGCTGCTGTGGGGCACTTCATGCTGCCGCTGCCGCTGTTGCAGTGGCAGCAGCAGCAGCATTTGCAGTCGAGTTTTTTTGTTTTTTTAATTATTTTGAAGGCCGAGTGAGGCGTTCTTTTTGTGGGCAATTTTTCCTGCCCCCAAAAAGATACCACCTGAGGCTACCGCCTCACTCGGCCTCATTATAGAGCCGCCCCTGCCTGGGGCAGATCACTCTCACCACTCTAACCTTGGTATGCCATTGCTCCTACATATATAGAATGGCCAGGAGAAGCAGCTTATTTTCCCTTTAGGAAATTGAGGTTCTTTGGGGCTTTCTCTCACTGCAGAAGTATCTTGCTGAGAAGAAAATACTCACACAGACTCAGCCTGCTGCATGTTGAACTAAAAGCACTACTACTAATAATAATAAATTGTATAGTGCTACAAGACATACACAGCACTGTACATATAGATGTAAGACACAGTCCCTGCTCATCAGAGTTTACAATCTAATCAAGATGAGAAAACATCGCAAACCGGGGACAAGAGAATGAGGAGCATCAGGATCCAGAAGTGGCTTCAAAGAGATGAGTTTTTAGCCTGGATTTGAATAGGGCTAGAGGAGGAGCCCAACACACAGGCTTAAGCATGCGTACCCAAGGTCCTGACAAATCGTCTTTGCCCATGTCAGACGAATTCTGGAAGCTCCAATGGGTTATTTAGTGGTCCCTCAGCTCCTGATGTTCTCCTAAGTCAAGAGAAGACACAGGCCAGGGTTTGTACTACAAACATTACTGAACTAAAACTTTGACAAGCAGTTCATTTTCTTAGAGATGAATCTGTGTCTTTCATGGGTATACTTGAAGCCACATCCCTATTGTATCAAAGGGGAAAATAACAAGAGTCGTATGGAGGGGGATTTAGAAATGACATCCAAGTGCAATCTGGGACATCTAAGCCAGAACTTCAGGAAAAGCTAGGCATATTCAGGGGCAGACCTGATTTCACAAATATGGACGTGCCGCTATGGACAACTGTGGGATGGTGGTGGCAGGGGGCCTCTACATAGACATCCCCAGAATAATATGCTTAGGATTATGTTTGGAAACCTGCCAGGTACTTGTGACCTGGATTGGCCACCCGTTGGAAACAAGACCCTGGGCTTGAAGACCCCGGTCTGACCCAGTATGGCGTTTCTTATGTTCTTAAAAGTCTGACGGTTAGGTAGGGGGAACAGGCTAAGCCAGGGTTCATAATCCCACTGCGCTATCGCTGAAATTGTGCTGAGTACTGGGGATGATGGAATGCTATCTTCTCGATACCCTCTGGATGGTTTTCAGCCAAAACAGGCACTTTTTTCATGCCTGGAGCAGGTCTAAACTTAGACGTAGCACCAGATGCCGGAGACATTTCTAAGATCAGGTGGGGATGTCCAGGTTCCTGTGAAGACCCCAGCCACGTCTGCACTAGGCCCCCATTCAGACTTGGACATCTTCACACTGGGGATGTCCCCAGAGCCGGTTTCTAAAATGGCTCTGGAGACGTCTCTGTGCTTTGAACGCTCTATGCCCATTTTTTGAATGTCCAGAGCATGAATAGGGCTTCCAAGATGACCCCCTTAGCCTCTATTAACAAAATATTTGAACAGGGTAAGAAGGAAACCTTCTCTGGTTATGCTCTAGATCATAGGTCATTAATAGGGATTGCTGCTTATGTCTGTAGTGAATTCACTCTAAATATGGCATCCCTAAACAGTTCAGAACTTGAATTAAGCTATTTTGTTTACAAAAACGCAGAAGGGAGACCTGTGATCAAGAGTTGGTTGAGAAAGTGTTGCTGTGATAACGATGTCCACTTGGCCCTGTCTTAGATATATGTTCTCCATTGCACTGCTCTTATGTCTCATTACCAGAAAGCCAAACATAACATCTGTCGGAAATCCAAGCATTGAATAG
Organism: Ichthyophis bannanicus; assembly: GCA_033557465.1. Classification (NCBI taxonomy): domain Eukaryota; kingdom Metazoa; phylum Chordata; class Amphibia; order Gymnophiona; family Ichthyophiidae; genus Ichthyophis; species Ichthyophis bannanicus. The sequence goes on along the minus strand of CM066043.1, from coordinate 38,696,622 downwards.
AACAGTCAGGAAAAATGCATCAAATATAGGTATCACTTAGATCCTTCAGGAAGCAGTGCATTGGCTCACCAACTGCAGAGGGTAAACAAAGAATTGTGAGCATTAGTAAAAGGGGTTCTGATGGGCAGAGGAAGGCAGATCCACCAAATCCCTGAATGTCTGATCACACCGGGAAAAACTTCACACTGTTCCACACTCTACAAGAAACTAGTCTAGTCCAGGGGATCTTTATTAGTATATCCCTGTAAATACAGAAGACAGAAAATTATCCAAAGTTGTTAAAACACAAGAGGATTGTGAAAAATAGCAAGAGGACCTTGAAATGGGGAGACTGGGCATCCAAATAGCAGATGAAATTTAATGTGGACAAGTGCTAAGTTACGCACGGCAAAACCTAAGACGGGCCCGATCAACCCAGTGATTCCGCAACCGTGGGTATAGATGCACCCGCAATACCGGAACCAGGGAAATAGACTCAGCCAGTGTGGCACATGCAGTCCACATTAAGGAAAAGGCTTATTCTGACAGAAAGGCACAGTGCTATATATTGCACTCAGCCTGGATGCCCCCATGATCACCGATCCTGTCTGTGCATCTCCTTAGCTCCTCCTCTCACTGACAGCGTTGTGCTCCATCCACCTACACAGAGGTCACATTGCACATTTTTATTCTGCAGCAGCCAAGGGGGCAGAAGCAGCTGGTCCCTTATGGACTAAGCGATGTAATGAGCAGGAACTTTCGATGGATACATGTAGGCTCTGTCCTTGCAGCTCGTGCCTTATTACATTGCTTAGCCTATAAGCCTCTGTCGTTTTAATGTGTCTTGTGGCAATTCAGTATCTATACATGCACTGGCAATGAATAGTTCCTAATTGGCTCATAATCACCCAGAGTGAATTGCACAGCACGTCCAATACAGAGCATAAATGATCCAGTGGTAGAGCTAAGGCATTGCTGCAGTGTGGGGTACCCAATGTCTCGCAGAGGAGACGGATTCCCCCTTCTGTCCCAGCTGCTTAGTCCAGCACAAGGTAATATACTGCATATGCGCTATGAACTGACCTCTTTCCAAGTCGCGGCCACAGGAATAACAGGGATACCCACGGGGACAACTGCAAATGTACATGGGCCGTTCCTCAATAGGCTTTGTGCATCTCCTCAGCTGACCACTCCCCAATTCCACGCCTTCCCACCCATGTCCTAGGATCCCCATGCTATCACCCTGTATGTACAGAGCTGTAGGAGTTCCAGAATATGGTATGGGACGTTTTCACTTGTACCACGTCTACCATGCACGTTTAAGGGTGTTATTCATGTTCTGGAATGACCTCCTGAGGGAGGAACAACTCAAACTACAGTTATAAGATGCAAAGGTTGCACATTAGAAACCACCAGCTAGGAAAAGGATCCGGGCGGCATCGTGGATAATACGTCGAAACCCTCCGCCCAGTGTGCAGCCGTGACCAAGAAAGCAAATAGAAAGCTAGGAATCATAAGGAGAGGAATGGAGAATAAAACAGCCTATCTGGCATGTGGTGCTGAATATCCCGTTTCGCTAGGCAGCGCTGTTGCGATCTGATATTCAGCCGCTAACCGGACAGCACAAACCGGAGAAAGTTAGACAGCCATTGATCTGTCCTAAACTTATCTGGGCTATTCAGCAGCACTATACAGTGTTTTCATGCCACAGGTGCTATTCTTGGTACCTTTTTTACATTTGTGGCCATATAGGAGCTGTCAACAAAGAAAAGGCACAGAAACTAATGGGGGATACGTGACAAGCCAGAATGGGGGGGGGGGGGGGAGCGAGGACTAGAGAAAGCGGTGGTTTTCTAGTGTTTATTCAATAAATACCAATTTTAATTTTTTTTTTTGCATCGAGAGGTTTTATTATCAAAAGCCCTATTGATAAAACACTTTCTTGGCTTCTTCCACAGGGTAGGAGTTCTAACTGCAAGATTTCTAAGCAAATTCTCCCCCCCCCCCCCTTTTCTTGTATATAAGGCTCCACTGACCAGAGAGTACAAGCATACACTCATCCCTCTTGCATCTCACAGGAAAAGCAGAAATGAGGATGCCCTGGAGTTTTCTCACTGATTGACGCAGACTTTTACTTTCTGCTATTAACCATCCCTTTCACCTTTAAGGGATTCTTGGTCTATCCCCTGACAGCAATCATGTGCTAGGCTACTTCTAAATTCCCAAAGGATCTCCTCACTTCCACACTTCCTCACTCCTACTTCCTGGCTGTAGACTTTTAATATGCTTTCTAAGGCACAGAGCTACTTCCCAAGCAGTGTCACGATTCTCCCCCGGGGCCGGTGGCAGCCCTGACAAGGAGTCACTCGGCAACTTCCTGCTCCAGGCTGAATTTTTCTCTCCCTTTCTTTATGTAGGTTCCCTCATCACAGTGTCTTCTATCTTGCTCGCTCTCTTTCTGGCTAGAGAGGTCTAACTCTCCCACACCCAATTATAGCCCAGGACCCAACCACGGGAGTCTCTCTTCAGGGGTGTTATTGAGACATTCCATTATCTAACCAGAGAGTTATAAATGCTCTTCCTTTTGGTGTCAGGTATCTGCACAGTGTCAGTTTTCCCAGGGTATGAATCGCTTGGGCTATTCCCCTCTATTTGCGTTCTCTTGCAGGTGAACTTTTCTCCTTCTCACTTTTGTTAGGATGTGCATTGCTATTACCCTTTCAGGATTTGGCTGCAGAACAGTGTGTCGCGAGAACTCAGAGGATAGTATGGGAATTCTAGGGTGGTCAGAGGACAGTCCTCGTTTGTAAAGGTTGTGTCCTGTGTCCTGCCTATACAAGAATAAGGCATTCAATTATCCTGTTTTTCAACGTAACCTTGCATAGAAGAATTTGACTGAATTTCATTCATGACATAAATGGAGAAATCTAATATTTAACAAAAGAGGGGAGGGGATGCACATGGTGTGGTTGCTTTACTGCTTCCCGTTCCACACGCTCATTCTCCCTTCTGTTCCTTCTTCAGCTCTTTGCCCGTTCTATCTAATCCTTTTCACCTATTTCCTATCAAGTTCTCCCTCCCCCTTCTTTTTCTCTGATACTTTTCACTCTTCCATGACATTTTACATTTCTGTTCCATCTTTCTACTTAAGTCAGTTTTCATCTCCCTCTTCCCCACCCTCTTCCCAATGTTCCTTTCCTTGCCCACCAGGGTTCACTGCATTTCCCAACCTCTTCCCATTTTCCCTATAGATTCTTTCCTGCCTCTCCTCTCTCCAGAGTCTTGGCCATCTCCTCTTTTCTCTGAAGGTAGTGATAGTCACTTCCCAATAGATTATAGGTTCTTAACTGATCCTCGAGTGACACTGCTAAGCTTTATTTGCAGATTGTCAGGAGCCTAACTTTATACATTAGAATTAAGGATCTGTGAAAAGTGAATTAACTCAATTCTGAATTCATAGAGAAACACAGAAACATGATGGCAGAAAAAGACCACATGGCTTATCCAGTCTGCCCTTCCGTACCACCTACTATAATCCCTTTTTTTTCTTTAGAGATTTTCTGTGTTTGTCTCATGCTTACTTGAATTCAGATACTGTCCTGGTCTCTATTACCTCCACTGGGAGTCTGTTGCATGCATCTACCACTCTTTCTGTAAAGAAATACTTTTGCATATTACTTCTGAGTCTGTCTCCTTTCACCTTCATTCTATGCACCCTAGTTGCAGAGTTTTAAGAATATAAGAACATAAGATATGCCATACTGGGTCAGACCAAGGTCCATCAAGCCCAGTATCCTGTTTCCAACAGTAGCCAATCTAGGTCGTACGTACCTAGCAGCCTCCTTGAAAGAGGCTCTCCTCCTGTGTGTTTATGCCATGGAGGTATTTAAACATCTCTATTATAATCTCCTCTCTCCCGCCTTTCCTCCAAAGTATGCATATTAAGATCTTTAACTCTGTTGCCATATTCCTTATGACAAATCTTACTGATCATTTTGCTAGCACCCTCTTCACTGACTCTATCCTATTTTATCCTTTTGAAGGTGCGATCTCCAGAATTGCACACCATACTTCAAATGAGGTCTCACCAAAGACTTATACAGAGGCATTATCACCTCTCTTTTTCTGCTAGCCATTCCTCTCCCTATGCACGCAAGTTTCTGGCTTTTGCCGTCTCCTTGTCTACCTGTTTAGCCATCTTAAGATCACCCCCAGGTCCCATTCTTCCTTCGTGGACAGAAGCAGTCCAAATGCATGACCTTGAATTTGTTAGCATTAAATCTCAGCTGCTAAATTTTCAACCATTCCTCAAGCTAGATCTACCTCTCTACACCTGAAATCTCTCCGGCAATCCAGGCCCGGATCTCTGCTTGCCTTTCGGACATTGCTGTTTGGATGTCTCACTGTCACTTGAAACTGAACATGGCCAAAATTGAGCTTCTTATTTTTCCCCTAAACCCTCCTCTTCCCTTCCTCCTTTCTCAGTCTCTGTGGATAACTCTCTACTCCTCCCTGTCTCCTCAGCTCGCAACCTCAGAGTTATCTTTGACTCCTTGCTCTCTGTTGTTTCTGTCTCTATGACATCAACAAAATTAACCCCTTCCTTTTCTGAACACACTACTAAGACACCTATCCACTCTTTAATCACCTGCCGTCTAGACTATTGTAACTTACTCCTTACCGGTCTCCCTCTGAATCATCTCTCTTCCCTTCAATCTGTTCAACACTCTGCTGCGCGGCTAATCTTCCTCTAGCCTCGTAATGCTCATATTACCCCTCTTCTGTATTCACTTCATTGACTCCCTATCCATTTCTGCATCCAGTTCAAATTTCTCCTGCTGACCTATAAGTGTATTCACTCTGCAGCTCCTCACTACCTTTCCTCTCTCATCTCTCTCTACACCCCTCCTCGAGAACTCCTCTTCTGGCAAATCACTTCTATCTGTGCCCTTCTTTTCTATTGCTAACGCCAGACTTTGCTCCTTTTACCTTGCTGCTCCTAATGCTTGGAACAAACTACCTGAGTCTGTACATCAGGCGCCTTCTCTGACTCTTTTCAAATCCAGGCTGAAAACTCACCTCTTCGCTGCTGCTTTTGGATCTTGGCTCACCTGATCTCCTTTGTATTCTCTTACCATTCCCCCTAGATGTATCCCATGTCTACAGCTACTGTGTTGTCTGTCTTGACTAGATTGTAAAGCTCTGATGAGCAGGGACTGTCTTGTACATGTGTCTGTGCAGCGCTGTGTATGTCTTGTAACACTATACAAATGTTCAGTAGTAGTAGTAGCTAGATCCCACCTCATGTTTCTACTCCCTTCCTGGGTGTCTACTCTATTGCAGATTTTGGTATCATCTGCAAAGAAATAAACCTTACCCGACAGCCCTTCTGCAATATCACTTACAAAAATGTTAAAAAAGAAACAGATCAAGGACAGATTTCTGGGGCACACTACTGGTAACATCCTTCTCCTCAAAGTGAGCTCCATTTACCTGTACCCTTTGTCGCCTCCCACTCAACCATTTTCTAACACAGTCAGTCACTTTTGGGTGCTCAATTTAATTATAAGTTACCTGTGTGGAACGGTGTCAAAGGCTTTACTAAAATCTACCTACACCACATCTAGGGCTCCCTTGGTCCAACTCTCTGGTCGCCCAGTCAAAGAAATTAATTTGATTTGTCTGACAAGACCTGCCTTTAGTAAAATCATGCTGCCTCAGATGCTGCAATCCACTGGACTCCAGAAACCTCACTATCCTCTGTTTTAACAGCGTTTCCATTCATTTACTCACTAGAGGTCAGACTAACCGGACTGTAGTTTTCAACCTCATCCTTACTTTTGCTTTTGTGTAAAGGGACCACGTGTGTCTTTCTCCAGTCCTTTGGCACCACTCCCGACTCCAATGAGGAATTGAAAAGGTCAGTCAGTGGAGTCGCTAAAAGTCCCCAAGTTCCTTCACTATTTTCAGATGTATCCCATCCGGTCCCATTACTTTATATACTTTTAATTTAGCTAGTTCCTCATGAACATAGCCTTCTGAAAATTGTTCAAGATCCCTGTCACTTCTGTTCCTATTTGCGGGTGTTTTCTGAGGTCCTGCTCCTGGTTCTTCATCTGTGAACATAGAACAGAAATATTTGTTAAGCAATTCTGCTTTATCCTCATCAGCTTCTACATATTCTTCCCCTGGAGTCTCACAATTCCACTTTTGCCCTTCCTCTTCTCACTAACAGATCTGAAACATGTCTTGTCCTCACATTTTATTGCATTGGCTATTTTTCTTCTATTTGTATCTTTGCTTTCCTGACTACTCTCCTGTCTAGAGGAAGATATGTAACAGATATTATCAGGTGATTGGTTAGAATATGTTTTGTATCTGGGTTAAGTGACAGGAGTAGGGTAGTACCCCTTTACGTCTGGGTGGGGGCGGTGAGGGGGGCTGAGGATAGGTATTATTATGTCAAATTGTCAGACCTTTTTCTGATATTCTACATTTGTTTGTGTTTTTATCTTTTTCATATGGCACATACCCTGAAAAATCCTTCATCTGTGAAATTGTGATTTAAGTAGGGTCTGACCAATCAGCTGTTCCCATCCAGTGGACCACTGATCGGCTATTTCCTGAAACTTTGCTGTCTTGTCCACTATTCATCTACAACCATGTAAGTTGATCCTGCAGTTAGTTTCGGATTCAATTTATGAATATGTTAATGGAAGAGATTTTGATAGAAAGTGCCAAAACATAAGAACATCAGATATGCCTCACTGGATCAGACCAAAGGTCTATCTAGCCCAGTATCATGTTTCCAAGAGTGGCCAATGAAAAGGGTGGTGAATAAGAGGAAAAAAGGTAGCGTCAGAAACTGAGTGTGAAAGAGAAGAAAGTGATACCAAGAGAACTAAGAGACATAAACATAAACACATCCAAATATTCAAGTTGCTGTTGCTATGACGCAGTACTCTAGGCAAGGAGAGAGACGTAGTGGGTGCATAACTTTTTATAATCAGGAAATATATGAGGGAAAGAGGAGCAGTCACAGAGACATATGTGGGATGCACATGTAAGCCCAAAATGGCCCATGCCTAGATTTACCCCTTGCTCCCCGACATGAATAGGTATTTAAAAAGTCCTTCTTTTGGCCCTTCACAGGAGAATATCCACCCTTCATCTCCTAATGTTTATTTTCCCCCAAATTGAAATGGGTTCAAGATAGAGTCCTCTGTATTTAATTAGGGGCAGCTGCATTTCTAGGTTTGCAAGCTGCCGAGTTTCCCCTCTCGATTTCTCCCATTTGTATAGTTTTGAAATGGTTCCTCTCTCTGCAGGTGATGTGTGAGAACGGAGCACATCCCGACCTCCACTTCTAAATTCTGATCTCCGGGTCTCGTCTAAAACGTGCCTTTAGATGCATAAAAACAATGAAAGGAAATTAACCAGCTGTACATAACAAAAGATTTTCAAAATATTTTATTGTTACCATGAAAACACGAGGAGGGCAATATGTACTGGGACTTCCATAGACAGAAAGCATTTGATGCAGGAATTTGAGAATTTCTCGCCTGAATGCGGCTAAATATACACAGATAATTCAACAATGCGAGTTCATTTGGGGAAGCCGCTCAAGAGAGCGGGGTGGGGGAATAAAAATACATGTCTTTTTGTGTTTTCAAATATACACATTATTTTAGTTAGAAAAGACACCCACAGTAAAAGCACGTGCAAATCTCAGCAGGTACATTGACCTTTGGCAATTTACAAAATGAAAGTGACAAATAAAAACTGACTTTCTGCAAACACAATGTTGGGAATTATACTTATGAATTAACGTGCATACAACTGATCTGTGTGCTTAAGGTATTATTGCGTGCATACACTGTGTGCAAAGAACGAAGAAGTGAAACAAACATGAAAAAAATGCCTGAAATTTGCAAAAGTTTGTTTAAAACCAGCATACACATTTCTAGTTTATAAACTATTTTCCAGCTAATTAGGTGATTTTAGAGGGCACAAAAAAAATTTGTGTTTTTCGGTGCTATCATATCATGGGTACTGTTGCTTGACACCTTTTCAGAGAGAGTCAACTATGTAGGTTTGTGTCACTTAAGAGTTGACAGCGAAGAAAGCGAGGTTACTTACCTGTAACGGGGGTTCTCCGTGGACAGCAGGATAAGTCAGCCACAACTGGTGACATCCTCCAACGATGCCATAGATAGAAGTGCTCCAGCAGCCGCTACCTTCTATAGGAAATTTGGATAAGTGAGGTCTTTGGGAAGGGGGGGGGCTGTGGTGGTGGGGGTTCTGTTCTTGTGGCTGATGCTGGGAGAGAGCCCCTCTGCAGAGTCTTTAGAGGCAGTAGAGCCCACACTACCACCTCTTCCTCCTCCTCTTCACCGCTTTCCTCTGATCGGAGGCCCGGGGAGGGGCTCGTGGTTGCTGGGGAGGATCCCCTCAAGGGGTTGCCTGTGCATCCGCATTGGTTGGCAAGGCTAGCTGCAGACAGGTCGAGGCCAGAGACTGTGGGTATGGTGGCTTGCGCTGGCATGTCCTTCTTCCCCCTGGTGGCAGGGAGCGTTGGAGTTGCTTGGAGACCTTGCTGGATAAGGCAAGAGAGGAGCTGCAGGGTCCCCGCGGTGCTGAGGGCTCCTTCTGCATGATCTGACTGCCCAGTCCCCTGCTGCTGAATGAGGTGGGAGGGGACGAGCCAGAGGTGAACTCCCGCTCTCTCCGACTCCTGCTCTTGTGCTTCCTCCGAGTGCTGTCCTAACCAGGTCCCTGCTACTGCTGGAGTGCACCCTTCTCTCTCTCCTTTCGCGCCTCCTGTGTCTCCGGGAGGCATGGCACAGTGATTGTGATGATCTTCTGTATCTGGGCAGGTCGTGCAGGTCTTTCCTGGTGCTGTAGTGCAGCCAGAGAGTTTTCCTGTTGGTGCAGTGACGTTGATCGGGGCTCCCCTTGCTGCTATGGTGCCGGCCAATCTGATGGTGTGGAGCGAAGCTTGACACTGATACTGCTTCCAGAAGTGATACTGCTTGCTGCTGAAGATGGCGGCTCCTAGGGATGGTGTCCAGCTGCCTGGGGGAGGCCGTAGCTTCGAGGGGGGAGTACATGAGGATTCATCTGGGCAGCGGGGGGAGCCATGCTCCCAGTCTTTGCGGCGGCGGTATCCTCTCCAGCAGCACGGCCAGGGATGGAGGCCCTGGGGAGCACATCCCGGGCTGTAGGAGGTCCCTGTTGCATGTGGCTGCGCTGATCATCCTGGGAGGTAAGTGACCACAAGAAAATCCTTCAACACATGGCTCCTTGATTTGCGGGCCCAGGGGGACATCCAGGAGCAATGTTAGCAGTCCTCGACCTGGTGGCCGGCCTCCAAGCACTGCTCGCACAGCTCATGTGCATCGATACTATTCATCTTCTTTCTAGAACTCCTGCATTTTTTAAACCCCGATTTTGCTGGTTTAGTCATGTTGGTTGCAGTTTCTTCCAATCTCGATCTGTTTGAAGGTGTTTTCTTCATCTCGTTCCCTTTTTTTTTTTTTGTATAATTTCTTAGAGAGCTGTGCAGTCAGTCTTGCTAGCAAGGCGGAAGAAGGAAGACTGGGCTGGCTAGGGGCGGGCCGGTGGGTAGGGCTACCTGCAGAGCACTTCCGTCTATGGCGCCGATGGAGGACATCATCAGGTGGCTGACGCATCCTACTTGTCCAAGTAGAAAGGCAGCAAACTGAGTGAAAAACGCAAAAAAATCAGGGGAGGGGGAGAGAATACTAGCAGGAAGTAGCGTGTTTCTAGTTTTTAGTCAGCAAAAGCCCATTTTAATAGTTTTGTCTCAGAGGCTATTCATCTGTTTTTATTGGTATATCCTCAGAACTATGCATCTGATTGATGATGGCTAGCTGGATCAACAGACAGACCTGAATTATATATTGTAACAATAGACAGATATGGAAAAATTTAGGAATGTATACAACAGATGATAATAAAGACAGAATACAGCTATGTGACTGGACATTTAGCATATGATTCCATATCCGTGTGTGTCCAGACTCAGATCTCCATCACGTCCCGAGGTTCCTCTTTATTAAGTGGGCTGCTGGGATCGCTTTTTGAGTTAAGCGTGCAATCTGCCAGTACAGTTTTATCATCCTAATAACAAAAAAATAAATAGATAATAAATTTAGGTCACATGAGCACAGTGGAGAGGTGACAAAACAGACTGAAATATATTTTTAAAAAAAACACAGTGGCACCGGCATGTTGAAAAACATAAAGACAAGAGAAAGAACGAGAATGAGAGAGCAAAACGGAAACGTATGTGACAGCAAGGAATAAGACAAAAGAAAAACACAGAACAAGAGAAAGATGACAGATAAAAAACAGAAAGTAGAAAAAAAAGAAATGAGGAACTGACAGAGAAAAGGAGACTCAGACGCAGCTAGGAAAAAAGGAAGGAAAAAAAGAGATAAAAATACAGAGGACAGAAAAAAGACAGAACTAGAATAACACAAACAGTGAAAGAGAAAAACTGAATACTGTCTATTGCTATAGGCCTGATAGTCAACCTATCCAGTGAGCAGCACCTGTTAACTGGATAAATGCTAGCGAGAGGGGTATTCACGGCACTACCCGGAGAGTTTCCTCTGACCATTGTGGCTTTGCCCGGTGAGTGCAGGGCAGTCTGCAGGCAGGACGAGCCTAGTCCCATATTTCATCCAGTTAGAGGCAATTTTCAAGTCATTAACTGGATAACAAATCACATAACATTAGGCCAACCTGACTTTGTGTGAGTGGCTATCGGGATAGCGGCTAAATATTGCTGCTGTCTGGCTAGCTAAATAGTGGTCACCACAGATCCCAGATATTCCATGGAAGCTGCTATCTGGATACTTCACTGAATATCTGGAATAGTTTGCCTGCAGCAGTTGACACTTAGAAAACCGCTGACCACAATGAGATGAATATCAGCCGATTATATTTATCCCTAAGATCTACAGTGTTTTCCAGATCTATCCTATATATATACAGTGCAAGATCTTTCTTAGTTAGAAGCATGCGGACATTTTGAGCACGTACCCAGGTTAAAATATTATAGAATAATATTTCAGGTATAGTGAGACCTGGTATCTAACCAGTAGTTTACCAATTAATCCTCACACAATGCTTTTCATATTGCACCATCCCCATTTTAGCCTATTTAACTATTTATTCACTTAAACCTTCCTACGTCTTTCTCAGTCCTTAACTCATACCCACAAATAATTCCAGGGGAATCAGACACACAACACACCACCCCACACACATACGCCCACATCCCCCCCACACACATACACCCCCACACATGCACCCCCACATACATGCCAACACCCCCCATACAAATGCCCAAACACAGATGCACACATACACCCCACAAACACATCCCCACATCCCCCCAGACCCACACGCCCCACACACATGCTCACACTCCCCACATATAAAAGCCCACACACACATGCACACATATACCCCCATTCCCTCCAAATACACACACACACATACACAGACACACACTCCACACACACATACACTCCCTCCACACACATGCACCCCTCACACACACACACTTGCAGCTCCCCACACTCATGCACACATACACCCCCATGCACACGCCACACACACATCACCCCCACACCCTCCCACACACACTCACCCTCCAACCCCAGCACACACATGCATCTCCCCCCACACACGCTCTACCTGTTCTGAAGATTTCTTGCAGCATAAAGATTTCAAGCAAAAGCCCCCACAATAAAGAGCGCTGAGGAACTGTGCGATCATGGCAGTCAGCAGCAGTATGGTAACATTCATGAAAAGTGTCTTCAGGTAATCCTGCAAGAAGAACAATTGCGGTGTCAGAAGTTTCATCACTGGCTTGGGAACCCAGAGACCAGGGTTTGATTCCCACTGGCACTCCTTGTGGCCTTGGGCAAGTTACTTAACCCCCCATTTCCTCAGAAAAATGCAAGTTTTCAATGTCCCTGTTTAATGTACATTACCAAGTTTAAGTTTCAACGTAAACCACTTTGATTGAAATGATAAAGCGGTATATAAAACCTGTTAAATAAATAAATCCCCAATATTCTCATTCCATATTCAACACTCTGCTTTTCACCAGCAGCACAGAAATCACCAAATTCCCCAGTCACATCAGAGATATCTTTTATAGCCTGGTTTTACAGGATCACTGCTATGCTATCTTAGATGCCCTCAGGAAATCTCCAGACTATGAGCATGCTTTTGGATCATCATTTTCTAGTCCGTATCTATAATTTTTTCCTCCCCTTTGATAGTCACCAGTAATACCATCATTCACAGCATCTCCACTTCACCTTTCATCTTCACCCAAATGTCATCATTTTACTTTTCATTCTTCCCAATGTCGTACTAACACAGTAACAAGTAGATGGTAGCAGAAAAAGACCAGTCAGCCCAGCCAATGACTCCTGTACACACTGCTATAGATATATCCCAGCTGTGAGCTATAGAACTTAAGAACTGGTAAGACATCTCTCCTTAATCTAGATAGTTTGCTGCCTGCCTTATTTGTATGCTATCACCTTGTGGATAAAACCTCTCTCTTGTTTTACACGGAAGCGCCCTTCCTTTCCCTTGTCTAACGAGAAGGCTCTGCAATAATCTAAATGCAATAGCTACCAATACTAACATTTCTGAGTCAATATTCATGTGGCATTTTTTTTTTAAATGCCAGCCACATTGATGAAATAAAATACGTATATTGAGCACTGCTCCCTGGATAGCAGCTGACACTGAATATTTATGTATCATAGGGACAGTGAAAAAGATAGACAGGAAAAAAATCGAGGCCTTTGAATTAAGGTGCTGGCGGCGAACACTGCGTATACCATGGACTGCCCAAAGAACAAACCAGTCAGTACTAGAGGAGATCAAAACTAAGGGGGATGTTTACTAAAGTGCGGTAATCGTGATTAATGCGCGTAAAGTATGCTTAATGATCGTTAGCACGTCCGAACGCACGTTCTGACGCGCTAACGATCGTTAAGCATACTTTACGCGCGTTAACCGCAGTCAACGATCGTAGACCTCCGCGCCGCGTTAAAACAGCGCAGAAGGTGGAGAGTGGGTGGAGAGAAGGGGTCAATGGGCGGAGAGTGTGCGGGGAGAGGCTCCCCTCATACTAACGCGCTGAATTTCTGAGCTCAATTCCAACGCGAATGAAAACCTGTCGTTAAAGGCATTTAAAGGGAAGAGAAACCATTTCCGTCAGCAATGTACAGAAAAACCGGGGAAACCCACAAAACGTGAGCAGTGTGATACATGTGCACAGAACAAAATTTCACATAAAACGTTAAAAATGACCACAAGAAACATTTTAAAAAGCATAATTCAGCTGGGCAACAGTGATAGCAATGGGCAACAAGGAACAACACTCCCTGGAAAGCACCAAGTAACAAAGGAATGATGTGTGGAAGGGTCTACGCTCCACAGACCCTTTCAAAATCATGTCATTGTAATGGAGCTGTCCTGGGAGTGTTGTGTAATATTGCCCAATGATATCATTGTTGCCCAGCTTGGTAATGGGTGTGTGCCCCTTTTCTGAGGTCTCCTGTGAGGATTATGTGCACCTTTGTCTGCATACAAGGTAAATGAGGCCACAGTAAACCTGTTGCAGAGCAGGGTATCTGACTCGTCAGGCCGGTTTAACTAACTCCAGGGACTGCACTGTCTCTGTGGCCACAGTGTGGTGCAACAGACACAGCCAGTGCCTGTAAGACCAGAGGGTCACAAGTTCAAATCCCAGCTGAGGCTCCTGCCAACCCAATCCCCACAGTTTTACCCACCACTAAACAGTGATAGTTAAGACACTCCTTCATTGCAGAGAACATACGCATGGCCTATATTTTACCACACCAAACACAGACACCAGAAACAGGCACATTACCTAAAGCAGAGTCCCGCAAATGTAGTCCTGGAGGGCCCCACACCTTTCCGGCTTCATGCTGCCTCTAATAAAGATGCCTGTGCTGCATAGCTATGCACCACCCCCATGGTATGCAGATGTAGCTCATGCATATTTATGAGGGACAGCATGAAAACCCGAACAGTGTTTGAAACACCAGGACTGGAGTCGGGGAACTCTGCCGTAAAGCAGCAGCCAACAGGGCCACACACCCACCCACAGGCCCCATTGGCCAATGCCTCTTGGAGAGGCAAGACATTGGGCCCTGCCTGTATCTCCCAATACTAGCAGTTGCATACCTTAGCAATGCCACCCTACACCTGGGTATATGGTACAGAGCTATCAAACGTTCCCTATGATAACTGGCAGATATCAATTCCTACGTTAAGCACATATTGCTCATTGAGCTCCACCATAACAATCATTCTGATGTCTGCGGTGTTTGCTGCAGGTCTGGTCTCTGACAGTGTTCGCCACCCTGGGGAGTGACCCCCCAACAGCCTTGTGTACCATATCCATGCCTGTACTATGCCCATGACTGGTGTGGTGGGTATGGCTGCTGACCACCTCTATAGTAGCACAATGCTGGCATAGGTGTGGGGGTGGCTGTCTGTCTATCCAGTGTGTGGTGGCTGCAAACACCTTCCACAGTCCACACTGCCAGCAATGTTGCCAGTATTGGGCTGCCAATGTGCATAATGAGGAGCAAGGTACCATGGGTATAGGCCGGACAGGGTGGCCTGGCCAGGGTGCATCTGCACAGGGCATAGGGCAGTGACAGGCACATTGTAGTGCCCAGCCACCACCTACACAGACAGGGTGACCTCAGTATATCCTGCTGAGAGATCACTCTCACCCTGACTGTGCAGTGACCACAGCATGGCTAGGCACTCCCATGGTGCTATCTAGTATTTCTCTCATGTGATAAGTATGGGTTTTCTTTTGGGGCCCAGTCACTGATGTATCTGCTTGCTGTGTATGCTGACATCCCAGTTCTGGGTGCAGGCATCTCCACTGGGCACTAGCAGACTGTTTGCAGCTGGTAGGTGTTGTGATGGAGTGGCTTGCAGGGTGCAGTGGCTGATGGCTTGCACCAGGGGAATATCAGATAGTGGTGGGGTGCAGCATACCATATCCAGGCCTAATGTCTGTTTGCTATTGTGTTATGGCTGTGTACAGAGCTGCATTGATTGCCCTGTGGGATGTCTGTTCCTCAGCAGGACTAGGGTTAATGTTCCCCTCTACTGCCAACTTTGATGGGCGGCCCTGTTTGCCACCCTGGGGGAGGTGGGGTGGTGGTGCATGGGGCTACACCTGACTGAAGCAGACAGAGATGTCCAAGGTGGTCCTGCAGAAACTACCTATCTCACACTGTAACACTGCTTTGGACCTGCGCCATGGATGGTGCTGTGGACCTAGTGCTGGGTGCCTCAGGGTGAGCACAGTACCCGCACAATGTGACGGTGTGTAGCTACTCTGTGCCAGTACAACACACGGTCAGTACCCCCTATCAGGCCGAGGTGCTGTGGGGGTGCACATGGTCAGTTCCCCCTACCAGGCCGAGGTGCTGTGGGGGTGCATTCCCCATGGTGTGTATCTGTGGACAGCTGATTTGCATGTGCAGTGCATCATGGGTGTGACTGGCACAATCCAACCCTGTGAAACTCCAGCACCTGCTCACAGGCTCTGATAAACCATAGGCCATCACACGTACATCTGCTAGCATAATGCATAGGTGCAAGACACCCTACAGAGTCTGTAATATAAGATGCCCCCACTGGTAAAAACACACGTACCCACGCACGCAGCCTTGCACGCACCGACGTACGTGGCTGGGCACACTCCGAGGGTGTGTTTCTGACACCAATACTCAACGTAACGAAAAACATGCCTCCTCATTCCCTCTATAATGTACAGGGTGATGCCTGGGACAGCCTTCCGCGTTAGGCACACTGGGGACTCGAACCCATGCTGCCTGTAACAGCGGTCAGTGCCGTAACCATTGTGCTAAAGCTCTATTTCAGTGCTTTGTGTCTGTACGTCTTCTTACGATTAACGCACAGTAACGCGCCAACGCGCCCGGTAACGCTCGTTAAGTTTTTGAACGCGCGTTAGTGGGGACGATGTACCGCCCATGTCCTTATTTGGGGTTTCTGTCACTACCGCGGCTCCTAACGCGAATTGCACTAACGCAGTTTAGTAAACATCCCCCTAAGCCTTCTTTAGAAGCTCAGATGACAAGACTTTGACTTTCATACTTTGGATACATCATGTGAAGAGAGAGATTACTAGAGAAAGACATCATGCTTGGCAAGATAGAAGGTCAATGCAAAAGAGGAAGGCTAGTAATGAGAGGGATCGATACAATAACAGCAGCTACGGGTACCAGTCTGCCAACAATGAGCCACCTGACTGAAGACTGAACACAATTTAGGACAACTATCCAGAGGATTGTTATGAGTCGACACCGACTCGATGGCACTTAACAACAACAACAAGGGTCAGTGTGGGAGTTACCTGACTAGTTGCGATAGCCTCTTTGCTGTCCTAACTTATCCAGTTACTCTATATAGATGTTGTTGTTGTTGTTAAGTGCCGTCGAGTCGGAGTCGACTCATGGCGACCCTCTGGATAGCTATCCTAAATTGTGTTCGGTCTTCAGTCAGTCATTCAGTCATTGTTGACAGACTGGTACCCATAGCTGCTGTTATTGTATCGATCCATCTCATTGCTGGCCTTCCTCTTTTGCGTTGACCTTCTATCTTGCCAAGCATGATGTCTTTCTCTAATGATTTCTCTCTTCGCATGATGTGTCCAAACTATGAAAGTCGAAGTCTTGTCATCTGAGCTTCTAAAGAAAGCTTAGGTTTGATCTCCTCTAGTACCGACTGGTTTGTTCTTCGGGCAGTCCATGGTATACACAGTATTCGCCGCCAGCACCATAATTCAAAGGCATCAATTTTCTTCCTGTCTGTCTTTTTCACTGTCCAGCTTTCACATCCATATGATGTTATTGAAAATACCATGGCTTGAACAAGTCGAATCTTTGTATGGAGAGAGACATCTCTGCTCTTGAGAATCTTATCTAGGTCTTTCATAGCCATTCTGCCAAGAGCAATGCGTCGTTTGATTTCTTGACTGCTTGTTGCTTCTTTATTGATAGTTGATCCAAGTAGGTTAAAGTTGTTCACAATTTCAATTTCTTCTCCTTCAACGATGAACCTGTTGATTATGCCAGTTGTCATGATCTTTGTCTTCTTTACATTAAGGTGCAGGCCCATTTTGAGACTATGTTCTTTGATTGTGAGAAGCAAATGTTTCAGATCATCTTCACTTTCAGCCAGTAATGTGGAATCATCAGCATAGTGAAGGTTGTTGATGAGTCTTCCACCAATCTTCACACCTCTATTGTCTTCATACAATCCTGCTTCTCTGATGATTTGTTCTGCATATAAATTAAACAGGTAGGGGGAAAGCATGCAGCCTTGTCTTATACCTTTGCTTATTTTAAACCATTCTGTTTCTCCTTGTTCCGTTCGAACTGTTGCTATATATAGATAGCAGATTGAATATTGCCACTATGCAGATTAATTCTGGGAACCATCCTTGCTTCAGCCATGTTCCTCCCGGCACTACACGAAAAGTGCCAATGCAGTCAGTATGATTTTCGGCAGCACTATCCAGATAGCGCTGCTGAAAATTGTTGCATAGACCTGGTCAGCAGCACTTATCAGGATAGTGGATAACTCTGAATACTGGGCTCTTAGATAAAGTAATTTCTTTGACTGCCTTTTGCATTCAAAAGTGGATGACGACGACAACAAAACAATTAATAAAACAAAACTAAAAGCATAAATATAATTAAAATAACACAACTGAAACAAAAACAGTTTTCTAACAAATTTAGGAAAAAAAACATGCTGGTGGTTTCCCCTGAGCCTGACCTCAGAAAATGAATTAAAGGCCTGTTGGAAAAATCATCTTAAGACTGGATTTAAACTTTTTGTAAGTCATAAGAAAGAGTGGAAGCACGTTCCAGAAAGAGGGTGCAAGAATGGCAAAGGCTGAAAGGCATACAGTCTCAAAATGTACCCTGGTATGAGACGGAACTATTAGACGTGATCCCTGCGAGGACCATATGGTCCTGGATGGAGCAGCAGACAGTCTGCTAGATACTGGGGAACACTGGTGCGATGAGCCCAAAAATGCAAAATCAAAATTTTGTATTTGGTCTGGTAGCCTATTGGAAGCCAATATTGTGGGGATAATAAAAGTGAGGCAAGATGAAATCTACTTGATCTCAGAACTAGCCTTATGATGGTGTTTTGAGCCAGCTGAATTCCCCAATCAAGGAAAAAGGAAGTCCATTGTAGATCGCGATGCAAAAGTCTAACCATAACAAAAGTGAAGTAGACATTAATAATTTTAAACATGAAAGTTCTGATAGAGTTCTGAAAGACGTGAGTTAAATGCCAATCAATCAATAAATAACACTACAAACCCTATGGAGTGTGAAGTAGGAAGCCTTAACCCTGCAGATATCTGGCATGAAAACTCAGTCCTGAGAATAGTTTGATTCCGATGACTTCAGTGGGATCGCGAGTCCCTGAACTGATGGAGTTATATCAGGTGATGGAGGTGTTTCTCAATATTCAGTGGTGCCAAATATACATATTTTATTTAACCCCCATGGCCAACATTTAGAAAGATAAATTATCAACTGAATATTGACCCAGAAATGTTCAGGGATCTGCCACACTAGTACTGTAAAATTTGGAACCAGATTATTTAAGAAAATCCAGTCCGCCATTGCTGAAAGACAACACCACTAGCACCAAAGACAGTGATGCAGAAGGTGTTCCAAATTGCATTCCCCACGATGCTAGACGACGTTGAGGCCTCTTTTGAGATGTCACTGAAATCATTTCATACCCAGGAACAGCCCATCACAGACCTCGCTGGAGAACATTGAAAGAAAATATTGAACAGTACGTACAATGAGTGCCTCTATGCCCTTCTGACACTCGTTTTTCTTTCCATAGCGTGAACTCCGGTAGCTTGAAGTAACATTACAGCCCTGGCATGAATAGAAAACGTATTCATAGTATGCTGGCGACCACTTCACTTCCTTATAACTGAAGTTGATGCCGGTAATGGCCATCCCAGCACTGACCAGATTCAGCAACAAAGCCAATAATATCTAAAGGAGAAGTAAAGCAGAAACAACATTTAATTTATTTCCAGCGTCAAAGCAGACAATCATGCACACGCAGAATAACATCACCTAAACTTTATCCCATACCAACATGATATTGTAATGGTCTCATGGACCTCCCTCCAGGGTATATGGAGATGGGATGTGGGTGAGGCAATGTCAATTGAGGCTTTAACTGAACATGGTCTGTGAGACCATTAGAAAGGATCCACAGGACATCGAAAACAGAAAAAAATTTAAAAAAGAGAGAGAGGCTGAGGAGAAGAGAGATGGGGGGAGGGGGGACGGGACTGGATGGCGGGAGGAAGCAAGAGAAAAAGACTAAGACTGGTGTGATTGGTTGGGGGAGAGAGAGTGAGACACATGCACAGAAAGCAGAAGGGAGGATGAAGAGCATGAGTGAGGGCAGAGGGTCCAAGAAGAGTGCTGGGATGAATTGGGGTCCTTGAATGTTTTGCAGTTTAATAAGTTACATGTCTGCTGACTGTGCATCATACCCACATCCCAATCCCAGAAACTCTACCATTAAGCATCTCCTAGCGCTGCCTCATACCCACATCCCATCCCTACAGATCCTGTGGATCCAGTATATCTTCCTAATACTGCCTAACTGTTTCATCCCATCTGCAGGGTACTTGATACAGGATAAATACCTACCCAGAAGCGAGTTGGGAATTTATCACCGATTATGGTAATGACTCCAGACACCAGGAACTGTGGAAAGAAACCAGATATGAGCATTTTACCAAAGTTTTTCCATACCTTCACCTTTCCTCCCCCTCCAATTCACCTGAAGGACATTGTGACTCTAGATCTGAATATTCACATAACGTATCTGCCATACACTAGCCCAGACTCTCTAGCATATTCATAAAATAGCAGAGTGTTTGTGTACGGCTTCAATGTTCCTGTGACATATGTTATCCATCATGAAACAGTGATACCTGTTGGAAAACTGAGCATTCTTGCTCCACAGTGGCACTAAAATGTGCAAACTTCCACAAACAGCGCTGCAGGGACCAAGACCTGTTTGCAAAAATGTTTCAGGCATAGCCTTCCATGTGGGAAATTCTATTTAAATTCCAAGCTGACAAGCTGTTGCTTTGCCATGTCACGGAAAGCGGCTCATTGATTCTGAAAGTCATGAAAATGTTCCGTGAACCATTTTTTACAAGAAAGGCAAACACCCATCGGTAAGGTACAGCTACTTTTTCTGCCAGATCCGATAGCGAATGTTCACATGTAATGTCTCTCGGGAGCTGGTTTACATCCAGAGTCAAATTTCTTGTGAACTGAATAAAACCTAAACGCAAATTTTTAAAAAAATGTTATCTTTTCAGCACGATCAACTATGTACCCAGAGTTATAGCTCAAGAGGCGTATATAGAGAGTGGGCTCAATATTCAGCATGATTAAAGCGCTTAGCAGACCCGTTGACCACGTTAAGCATGCTGACTGGGATATTCAGCAGCACTAACACAATTAGTAACATTGGATATCCATGGGTGCCATCGTTGTATGCCGCCATGATAGCCAGCTAGCATCAGGGCATTTCAGTGGCAAATCAAGGTGGCACTTGACGATAACTGGGCATTGGCAATATTGAGCCGCTGCCTCGTTATCATTACATGGTGAAACATTAGGCACATTAAAGGTCGGCCTAACTTTTGCCAAAGATATTCAGACATTTGCCAATTAGCTTTACCGCCATGTGGCTGACCCAGATATTGAATGCCGGCGGCCGGATATGGCCCCAGCATTGAAGAGCCAGGTCTTAGTTTCAGCAGTGATGGCTATCCGCTTTAGAATGGCTAGCCACTGCCATAAATATCGAGCCCAGTGTTTTTTTTTCTAGCAAAAAAGATGCCAGTACTCACATGCAAGGCCATCCTTAAGGGGTGGAGTGACTACTCAGGGACCCGCCCCCACATTAACCACTCCTCCTGCGATCATCCACAGAGTCCATGAGAAGTCAGCATTGAAATATCACACCAATCCTTAGAACACACCTCTTGTTGGGAAAAGAGAACAAGTCAGACAGCTACAGTCACTGCCGGCTCGCCAACTACGTTATCTTCGTCACATATGCAAAATATGGAGAGGGCCTTACTCAATATAGAATAAATCACCACATATTAGAGATAGAAATGTGTGGACAAAAACTGAACTACTGAACTGGAAAGTCCACTATAACCCTGGAAAAATACAACCAGAAATGCAGGTCCTCCTGTACTGTTCAAAATATAAAGCTTTCAGAGATGCTGCATGTTCAGATTGCCAAGGTTGGCCTCACATTACTGACACAAAACTATAGGTCACTTCAATAGAGCAAAATAACTGTTGAGCTATACTTAAAAAATGTTGCTCCAAAATTATCTAAAGAACTTCAGTTATTACACGTTCCCATTCATTCAATACCTGATTAAACTGTGATTTAAAGCAACAGGTCTCAGACTTATAAGAGCTGCGGTCTTCATATAGCGTCAACCAAAATGCTCTATTTTGCATCAATGACCACTATTGTTGCTTTTGATCAACTTCTGACTTGAAAAATAAAGGATATGTGCTTATCTCAGATATGCCCAATACAGTATTGATGAGAAAGAGATGTGAGTGCAGAGCTCAAAACTGTTATAGGCCTTTCAGTCTCTGCACTCACTTCTATGATTAAGTCTTGTTTAAACTCCTAAGGAAATTCAATTTTAAGCAGTGTGGCTCTCTGCAGATTAAAATGCTGCATCCATCCATATATTCTAAATAAGAAACCTATCTTCTGAAGTGGAACAGAAAACATAGCCCTCTCCCTTGAAACAGAATAGAAACAGAGAAAAACGATGGCAGATAAAGACCATACGGCCTATCCAGTCTCCTCATCCATACCTGCTACTAAGCTCTACAGTCCCCTCCTTTCCCTTAGAGATTCTTTGTCCCATGCTTTCTTGAATTCATATAGAGTCTTCATCTCTACCACCTCCACTCTTTCCATTAAAAAGATTACTACTGAGTATATCCTAAGTCAACAGCATTCAGTGCCCCCTTGTTCCAGAACTTTCTTTCAATTGAAACTATTTATAGTATTAACTCACCTAACTACCTACTCTGGAAGTTGTCATGTGTTATCTTGTTGTGTTGGAGAGAAGTTATTTGACCCCTGTAAGGTGTTAATAAAGTTTACATAAGAATATATGATAAGCCATACCGAGTCAGACCAAAGGTCCATCAAGCCTAGTGTCCTGCTTCTAACAGTGGCCAATTCAGGTCACAAGTATCTGTCAGGTTGGACTTTTGTTAAATTAACTGGTAGTCCATGCTTGCTAGAAGGAGCCCCACCAGAACAGAGGGATTCCATATTTTAATCATTGATGTCTGGTACTTATCCTAGTCAGGACTGTTCCCTCCTCAGAACCCACAGCTATAAACGGTAATCTTGAATGTGAACGGCAGGGAATATTGGGGAAGAAAAAGTGCTGATCCTAGGCCCCAGTTTATCTTTATCTTTATCTTTATTTAACATTTGATAGACCGCTTTCCGTCGAAACATAAAGCGGTGTACAATAAAAGGTTAGCAATGCAAAAACATGGAAAAGAACGCCATAATAAGATAGAAAAGCAAAAGTACAAAAAGCATAAACAAGTAAAACAAACAGGCCAGGGCTTCTCAAACAACAAGGTAACAGGCCCAGACAGGGGAGGACAGGACAGTGGATAAATAAACCCACACACATGGCTAACGAAAACATCAGGGAGGAACATCAGGGGAGAGGTTGAAGGCTTGTTGAAACAGATGAGTTTTAAGCAATATTTTAAATTGAAGATAAGAAGATTCCAAACGGAGGGGAGGTGGTAGTGCATTCCACAGTACGGGACCCAGAAAGAAAAAAGCTGCATGGCGGGTTTGTTCAAGGTGAGCTTGTGACGGAGAGGGTAAGGACAGACGGTTGGTGTGAATAGAACGGAGCTGGCGGTAAGGGGTATGAAGGGAGATCCGATCTGCAAGGTATAAAGGGGTATTAGTGTAAATAGCACGATGAATCAAAATAAGAAACTTATAATGGAAGCGATAACGGAGAGGTAACCAATGCAAACGGAGAAGAATAGGAGTAATATGATCAAAGCGATGGGAGAACGTAATGAGACGGGCAGCAGCATTTTGGATACGTTGCAGACGGAGGAGTTGAAACTTTGGGAGATTGGCAAGAAAGACATTGCAGTAATCCAAGTGGCTTATGACCAAGGCCAAAACAAGGGTGACCAAGGAAGTCGAGGGGAGGAGAGAACGAACAGCCCTAATCTGTCGTAGGGCAGCAAAAGAACAACGGATAAGGGAAGTGAGATGATTGTGGAAGGAAAGCGTGGAATCAAGAATCACTCCGAGATAGCGGAAAGAGGACAGAAGTGGAAGAGGAGCAGAACCAATTGAGGGGGCGAGAGTGGGGCAAGAACCACTCAACGAGACCCACATAGCTGTGGACTTGGATGGATTTAGAAGTTCTGTGAGAGCCAAGAAGCAATCTGGGAGAGACAGAGGTTTAGTTGGGAAATATCCAGGGTTAGTGGTGACGTATGGAACAATAGAATAATGTCATCTGCATATATGTAAAAGGACACAGGATACTGTTGAATCAACAAGGGCAAAGGAGAAAGGAAGATGTTGAACAGTAATGGGGAGAGGACAGAGCCCTGCGGAACACCACATACGAGAGGGAGGGAGGCAGCGGACTGACCATTAGAGTGAACAGAAAACGAGCGGGCGGTAAGGAAGGAGCAGAACCACTGCCATACTATACCATGAAGCCCAACACCAGACAAATGAGAGAGGAGAGTTCGGTGATCGATGAGGTCGAATGCCGCGGAGAGATCAAGGGAAACGAGAAGGGTAATATCACCGTGATCATGAGCAACATGTAAGTCATTCAAGAGTGCCAACAGAACCGTTTCAGTACTATGCCCGTGACGATAATAATTAGATAACTTTATTTTCTTTGAAGCTCTTTGATTCTCTTTTTATTCTTTCCAGCCATATGGAAGATGGAAAGGATTCCCTAAAAGTGGCCCAGAATGTCTGTCAGTCCATCTGTCTGCTTGTCTGTCTATCTGAGGGCCAAATAACTCTCTGAAAATTTAACAGAACAGAATGAAACTTTGCTGGTGGGAAAACAGAAAGACACATTGGGCCCGATTTTCGAAAGATATTTGCATGGGTTACAATCCAGTAAACTGTGTAAATGCCTTAAATGGAGAAATTCAACGGCACTTACACAGTTACTGCCGTTGAATATCCCCTTTTAACTGCCCTACATGCCCCGATGCTATCCAGTTAGCGTCAGGACATGTCGGGGCGTTCCAGGGTGGAGCGGAGACGGCAACAAGTGATATTGCATGCTGTCCGGTAAGCGTCTGCGGCAAAAAGATAGGTGAGGAAAACCCTCATCTATCTTTAAGGCGCAGGAACTAACCGGGCAGCATGCAATACCACTACTGCCCAGTGAGCTTCAGCAGCTTCTGGTGTGTGCAGCGATCCCCGGATATTCAATACCTTCACCGTGGCACTGAATATCAGGTTTAGAGGTCGGTGAAAATGAGCCTAGCTCAATATCAGGCCCATCAAGTTCAAAAATGGGCCAAATTGGACTGGGGGTTCCAGAGACATAAGCCCTCCAAAATCTAGCCCAATGTATTTCTGTGGGAGAAGGCGTTCCAGCTTCTGTAGTATAGAAATGTATATTCAGTGAAAAAGAGCAGTTCGGGAATTGCTCGGAATGAACTGAATTTTAAATTATTCACAGATAGATTTCATCTTCTTTGCTGTGATTTATGCATACTGTGAAGGCTATAGACTGAATTGCACTGCTTTCTTATTGATTGCTATGGGGGTCATTTTGGAAGCCCTATTTGTGCTTTCGACATCTGAAAACAGGCATAGAGACGTCCAAAGCACATCTCCAGAGCCATTTTAGAAGATGGCATCGTGGATATCCTCATGCTGGGGGCATAGGTGTGGTGGAAGCGCGGCTGCAGTGTTCTCAGGAAACTAGATGTCCCCACCTGATCTCAGAAACGTTCTAGACATCCGTCATCGTGCCTATGTCTAGACCTGCTCCAGGTACAAACAGTGCTTGTTTTGGCTGAAAAACATCCAGTGGGTGTAGAGAAGAAAGCACTCCATCCTCAGTATAATGTCAACGACACCCTGGCTGCCCTTTTCTCCAACCATTAGGCTATCCTAGACATCTAAGCTTTGAAATAAGGCTCTGGGGATGTCTGCGTAGACGCCCCTGCAGATAGCCATATCGGGCACATCCACGTTTGCGAAATCATGTCTGCACCTGGACATGCCTGCTTTGTTTTCAGACATTCTGGCTTAGATTCCACTTGGATCTCCCTTCTAAAATTCCCCTTCATGTGTACTTGCAATTAATATCTGTTGCCGCGTGCAGGGCCAGATTAAGGTACTCGCAAGCTTGGAACATATCTAGGGTCTAAAGTTTAGAGGAGTGCTGCCAGATTTGCTCTTTATTCATTCATACTTTATTCATGTTCGCTGTAAAATAGTTATCTCCAAGTTATAATGCCCTGTTCAATGTAATTTCAGTTTGTTCAATGTAAACCGCACTGATGCAGAATAGCGCGGTATATAAGAGAATGTAAATAAATAACATAAATAAATAAATGAGGACAGGATTGCTAATTGGGTCGCATTTCTTCAGGATTGTACCGATTTTTATATTCGTCTCTGGAGGTGAGAAAGGTGGCTAACAAGTCTGGACATTTTTCACAGTTTAAATCCTCTCTCTGAAGTTCTCTATAGTTAAAGCTTTTCTAAGATTTTTATTTCTGGCATTACTCTCCATCCCATCCATGCAGGTCTCCTGAAGCAGCCGTTGGATAATTATATCAAGTCGAGCATTTTGGATTCACATCCGGGAACTCTTGCACTGTTGACTTAGTCACTATTCCTTTTCAGCTAAGTACTTTTTGAAAGTTTTTATATGCATTTAAAAATGTGAAAAAAAAATGTTTTAGTTTCCATAGGTAGGGACCGATGAACGAAACTGGATGGGGATAATGCCCACAGCCTCAGTATGAGTTGACATGGCGAGGGCTTCCCCAACTGAGGTATATTTATAATATTTCCATCAACTCAGTGTGAGTTTCATTGGGTTGATGTATATTTGGGGCATTTAAATAGATCTTATGAGAGTACATATGGTGTCTCTCTTTGTCTGTAAGGTATTCGGAGCACCAGTTTTTGGAATTTAGTGGCTCGAAGAGCTGCAGCATGCAAACGCTGATTTACTGTAACTTCTTCCCCCTCCACTCACATGCAGAAACTTCACTCATACAGTACTGTAAACTCACTCAGTGCAACCCCTCTCTTCTTATGACTGCAAATGCAATGCATGCCTTTGAGTCAATGCTGACTCCTGGCAACCCAGCACCTTCTGGGTCTCTTGGTAGTGTGACAGGAAGCAGATCGCCAGGCTTTTCTTCCCAGTCAATAGAGGGCTAACTGACTTCCCAAAGCGACAAGGAATGCTAATGGGAATTAAATCCCAGTTGCTTGGTTATCAAGCCAACGTTCTAACCATTAGGCTAGCAGACACCTTTGCTTTAGTGACACACAAAGATGCAGGGTTGGTGCAAGGGCATGATGCATCTTAGGTGAGCCCTCAATCCTACCCCCCACCCCATTGCCATTGCTGCCTCCCCCCCCTCACTGGGACCTGCAGCGGTAGCTATGCCCTTGAAACCGCAGCGCAGCGCTGGAGAGATTGGGTAAGTTCTGCATCACAGTTTAAAAGGCATTGTCACCACTGCAGGTCCTGAAGAGAGGCGACAGTGGACTGCCCTGAGAAATGCAGTGTTCTAGGCAACCCCTAGTTCGACTACTGGGTCACCCCAGCCCTGAATATATTATTCCTGCACTTTATTGTGATATTTTATTTCTGCATTGGGTTTTAAATTATGCTTTGTTATTTTGACAAACAAAACATGCAGAATTTTGCATAATTCAGACATAGAATTTTGAATTTTGGGTGCAGAATTCCAAAAAGAGCAACATAGGCCTATGCATACAAACATGCGCATACCAACCCACAAAGATCGCACACAGACAAAACACAAGACGAGACGCATACACACATAGAGCCATGCTCTGCATACCTCCCTCCTTGTTTCAGATTTTTATTCATAAGCGAATATGACCTATAGAGGATGGAATATACCACATAAGTAGGTTGAGTGCTTCTTTGGATAAAAAATGGAGAATCATCTCTCTCACCAATCCCCTTGATTGCTACGGATTCTCCACACTGATTTTGTGCCTTTTCCACTCTACTGACTCCTTGGTTGCACAATATTTGTATTTGATTCAACCATAAAAAGTACCGGGCAATTGTACCTGGGCTATGAAATCACTCATAAACAACAGCTTTTTGTATCCTCCATTAATCCCTAATTAACTGGAAAATAAATATATCTAAATTCATAGACATTAATAGTCAAAAGGATTTATACAGTTGCCGGAATAGGAAGAGGTTCAAAGGAGGGGTTACATCTGTTCAAGTAGCAATCCCAACTTTAATGGATAACTACCCATAGAAGGTCAGCACTGCCTATTTAGTGGTCCTGCTGAATATTTATTTCCCTTATGAGTTATAAATAGTTAAAGAGAGAAGCTCTGGATGGAGGGCTAGATCTTGTATCCACTAGCAGAGTCTAGTCTGTGGCTTTGGGATTGCTAGATCTATGCAGTAGCTGTATATTTTAACAATTGTTAGGTTGTGAAGAATTAAAGCATGGGATATTGACTGGGTTGTGTGAAAGGGTATCAGAGGCCTACGACACTCCATTTTCGGTTGATATTCTTTAAATCGGATTTAGCTTGATTGACAGCTGTGCTTGTCATGGGCAGCCTTGAATCCTATTGCTATCACTACCTTACAGTATCTGACACTTTCCGATTAAACTCTTTGGTTAATTGTCTTGCTCTGTACCATTAACTATTTTAAAGTGATTTCTAAAACCATTTTGGGCTCCAAAGAAGGATGGCCAATAAACAAAATGAAAAAATCTGCCATGCTCCCAAAAATTAGATTTCTCTCCTTTTACTTACCAAGCCCCCAGACCAGAAAGCGAAGTTTCTCCTTACTATAGGGGAATTTCTATAGTAAAAAGAATCAACAGTGGAGGAGA
Organism: Ichthyophis bannanicus; assembly: GCA_033557465.1. Taxonomy (NCBI): domain Eukaryota; kingdom Metazoa; phylum Chordata; class Amphibia; order Gymnophiona; family Ichthyophiidae; genus Ichthyophis; species Ichthyophis bannanicus. Next base: position 38,668,261 of record CM066043.1, on the reverse strand, counting down.
ACGTCCCTCCGCAAGCAATGCAGAGCAGTCCAAGGACTATCTGTACAGCCTGAAAGGAGAAAAGAGCATAGGTGAGACTCACAAAATCACAAGATGATAGAAAACAAGGTACGGTACCATCACACGGCATTATAAAAAGGCATATGCATCAATGTGGCGCTCTCATGACTTTTGTATACCATGTTGGGTGGTTTGCTGGGGAAAGGTTATAAAAATTAAATAAATACAAAAATACAACTGTGAAGCTGCTATAATAAAAAGAGCCCTGTGATCCAAATAATCACGGTCGAGCACCTTAGATCTAATATACCACAGCTTTAAAGGAAAAAGATTGTGTTGTAACAGAGAATCCAAGTGCGTGAAAGTATTCAGACCTGTGGTGCAGCAGCCTCGTCTCAAACAAAGCCTGATGATTAAAAAACAAAATATTGTATAATGAGATTTGTTTTAAACACGGGCTGGTTCAGTATCAGGCTCTTAAAATGAGTTGTAGAAACAGGTTACATAGCCAGGGAGCTATAAGCACTGTTTTCTAAGCAGAAGGCTGTACAAATTAAGACAAAAAATTGCAAACCTGGAGACCCTTGTCTTCTTCCCCTGTCTAAAACTTGCGATGTTTATGTTTGTGTTTATTTACAACGTTCTATGCCCCTACACCTCCCAGTGTCAGAGGGGTTTACATGATAAAACAAAAAAAGCAAATGAGAAGTGAACTCCATAATTCAGACAGGAAAGAAGAAACAAGTGACAGGAAATGCTTTTCACTGAAAGGGTGGCGGATGCTTGAAATGCCCTCCCGATGGAGATGGTGGGGGCAAACACAGTGACGGAATTCAAAGTGGCCTGGGACAGACACAGTGGATCCCTTTATAGCAAGAGGATGAAATCAAAACAAACTTAAATATCTTTGATACTTGAATAAATAGAGGGGGGCTGACCTGCACGGAGTGGCGGGTGCACCTCTAAACAAAGGCATGGGGAGGGGTACATGCACAGAGTGGCAGGTGCACCTACTCTTGCCACCTTGTTGGGGAGACTAGATGGATCCTACTGGATCTGCCGTCATATTCTATGTTACTATAATACTAGAGAGCGCCTGAGCAGGGCCGGTCCAATCACTAGGTAAACTAGGTGGTCACTCAAGGAAGCAACTTCTGGGGGGCGGCAATGAGCAGGACATTTGAAGCTAAACAATACATTTTGCTAGCTGGGGGAGGTGGAGGTAGTGCTTAAGGTCTACCTAGAGTTCTAACACCTTGAACCAATTCTGGGGCCTTCTGTGCAGATGCAAAAAATTGTACAAAAGACAAGAAGGCTGAGCTCAACACTGGGAAGTCTGAAGAGGCTTAAAGGGTTAGCTCATAGAACTTTGTTATATTTGATATACTTATTGATTCAAAGAGACACAAAACTTGCTAAAGAGACCAGACCTGCTTAGTGTGCCGGCGAGAAGACTTAAGGGGCGCATTTCGGCTCTCTGCCGCTGCCTGCCGCCACTAAAGTGGCGACGGCAGGCAACAGCAGAGAGCCGAAATGCGTCCCTTAAGTCTTTGCGCCCTGTGCGGCCGTATCGCTCACACAGGGCTCGGCACGGTCCTGGGTGTGAGGATCAGTTGGTTACTTCCTACATGGTGTGAAGGTGACAGACCTCATGTATAACCTAGATAGGATTTTAGACAGCGTTGGGAAGGGGCTGGTTGTCCTGGTACATGTTGACATCAGTGACAGAGGAAATTGTGGGAAGGAGATTCTGGATACCAAATTTAGGAGATGATATACAACCGTGGTGGCCAGCACTTGACAAGCAGCTGGACACTGCTTTTTTAAAATAGACCCGGATATTGAATGCTAGAGTCATATCCAGCCAGCGGCACTGAATATCTGTTTTTTTCACCACATAACGTGTTAGCTCTCTGGTCAGCGGTGATATTCAACCACTAGCTGGACAGCTAAACCAGCTAAAGTTAGACCAGCCTTTTTGGTGCCTAACCTTAACCGGTTTAAGTTATCTGACCAGCAGCTGAATATTGCCGCTGACCGGTTAACTGGAGCGCCACCCCCTGGAATGCCGCATGCTGTTCGGTTTGCATCAGAGCATGCTGTGGTGTTAGAAAGGGATATTCAGTGGTACAAAATGGCTACGTGCTGCTGAATATCCCACTGACCAGGATTAACACAGTTAGCAGGTCTTCTAAGCACGTTAATCCTTTTGAATATGCTCCCCTTAGGCTTTAGGGTAGAAAGCTGAAATTCAGGACCTCCAGGGCAGCTTACTTCCTGTTCCACATGCAGGACCGAAGAGATAGCAGAGCTCCGTAGTCTCAATACATGGAGGAGATGATGGTGTAGGGAGGAAGGTTTAAGATATATTAGGAACTGGGCTATATTATGAGGAGGGGGGAGCCTACTCTGTAAAGGAGGGCTTCACCTTAACCGGAGTGGCCTATAATAGTCTGCAAATGTGAAAGGCCTGTAAGTTAGGCCTTGATTCCAACCCCCATTTCAGTAAAAGAACCAAAGTCTGTAAAAGTTTGAGAAAAAACTGTTTTAAACTGCTTAATAAGAAGTTTTCATGAATGCATAAATCTTTCATTATTCTCTTGTGCTGTGAAAATAGAAATGTTTCAATACTTGCATTCCTAGAGCCAGAAACGACCTTGCAGTAGAGAAGTATCCAAACCTAGAAACTGCAACCATTGTTAGAACAGTCCTAGAGGAGGGAGCTGGGTGCTAGGCCCAGGAGGGATCTCTGATTGGACAGGTGCAGGGGGCGTTGGGACCAATAGAAAGTTTGCATGTATCAAACTGAAAAGAAATGTATAAATGAATATGTCTCTGTAAGAACATTGCTCAGTCCTTTTTGAAGCTTTGACTAACTGGGCCTTCTGCACAATAAATTGGCTTGGACCCTGTAAATTGACTCCTGGATTATTCATTGTCTGCACTTCGCTGCTACATATTCTTGGTGCATTGGCCGGGAATGTGCGGATAGTGAATGGTAGTCAAGCGAATACTCCACGCAATTCGCCCCCAGGTTTGGCCCGGTCGGAACCGTGTCTGTCCGACCGCAAGGGAAACCTCAGGCGCCGCCGGTCCCTTTGTATCGGAGAGGGTTCCGCCTTGCCTCGGCAAGCCACTGGGTCCGGCCGGCTAACACCTCCGAACCCGAGGGGAGTCCAGGATCCAACCCAAGAACTGGTTTGGTATCGGGAACCGGATCCGGTGAGTAGACATTTTCTTGTTTAAAAGTCAGTGAAGCCTGGGGAAAAGTCTTGCATGAGTGCGCGAGACAAGAGAGCTTGATCACCTCTCATAAGGGCAGTCCTAGTATGCTCCCCATAAGGGTCAGCGGAAGCCAAAGCCACTGACCCTTTTATTTTATTTATTTATTTATTTTATTTAGCAAGCATTTGTAGCCCGCTCCTTCCAGCGATCAGAAGCGGGTAGGATTACTATTGTGAAACTGCCGAATCAAGGCAGGTACAAATTTTGTTTACATACAGATTGTCAGAAAAGCACATCATACAGAGTTAACACTTCTTAGCTATGGGGGAGTTCATTTACATATATACATAAATACATATATACAGGATAATCTTCTTGGACACAGTGGTCAGGGGCTGCTCCATCTGTGGGTTTAGTTCAGGTTGAAATGTGATTGGAAAATGTGCGTTTTGAGTTTTCTTTCTGAAGTCTAGAAGGTCATTGCTAGCTCGTAGTTCTGGTGGGAGTTGGTTCCACAGTGTTGGCGCCGCATATGAGAAAGCCCTGTGGCTGGTGTTAGCTTTGGCAGATCTTATATCTGTTGGAGTGTGAAGGATGTTGGAATTGTGGGTTCTTCTGTTTCGGGTAGGAGGTTGCAATCTTACTAGGTTGTTGAGGAAGGAAAGTGCTAAGTTGTGGATGAGTTTGAAGGTGGTTGTTAGTATTTTGTATTTTGTGCGAGCTGTTATGGGTAGCCAGTGTAATTGAATTAGTACTGGTGTGATGTGGTCACTTAGATTTTTCTTCATTATAACCCTGGCAGCTACATTTTGTGCCATTTGTAATATGTTTAGGGTTTTTTTAGGTAAACCTTGTAGGATGGCGTTGCAGTAGTCAAAATGTGGCATGATGAGTGCTTGGGCCACTGTTCTGAAGTCTTGGGGATCAATAATATTCCGAATGGGTTGGAGCACTCTAAGCTTGTGGAAAACTGCTCTGTTGGTCTTTCGGAGGTGTTTTTCCATCTTTAGGTCACAGTCAAATGTGACTCCTAGATACTTTATTTCTTTTTTTGTTTGGTAAGTGTTGTTACATAGTGTTATTGATGTGGGAGGGTCAAAATTCGGTTCTTTGGAGATATACATTACTTCGGTTTTTTTGTGATTAATTGACATACTACTTTGTTGTAACCAGTCTTGCATCTCTCCGATAAATGTCCTCCAGTGGGTTGTAGTCTGGGTTTTTAGTGTCTAGTTGTGTGTATAGCATGATATCATCGGCATAGATGTGGTAATTAATTTCGTGCCGTGAGAAAATTTTGCATAGTGGCTGCATATATATGTTAAACAGAAGTGCTGAGAGAGCAGAGCCTTGGGGGATTCCCTGTGTTTGTGAGAAAGATTCTGCTTTTTCTCCGTTGAATTGAACCTGTTGTGTTCGATTTGAGATGTAGGATGAGAACCATTTTAGTGGGGTTCCTGTTATTCCTATTGATTTTATCCTATTTATGAGGGTCCCATGATTAACTGTATCAAAGGCAGCTGAGATGTCAATGAATACAAGAATGTACATTTTCTTTTTGTTTTCAAGGCCCTTTAGGAGGTTGTTAAGTAGAACTAGTAACAGGGTTTCAACTCCATGATGTTGCCTGAAGCCATATTGCTGGTCATCAAGAGGAGCACTGTCAGTCAGATGGTCTTGGAGTTGTAGAAGGACCGTTTTTCTATGATCTTTGCCAGGAATGAGATACTTGATATGGGACGGTAGGAGGCTGGGTCTTCTCCGTTGAGTGTAGTGTTTTTTAGGATCGGTCTAATGACTGATTTCTTTAGTTCTGAGGGCATGATTCCTTGTTGTAGGGATAGGTTAACTATGTGTGCTATGTGAGGTGCTATGTCTTGTTTCACTGCCTTGATCCAGGATGCAGGACAGGGATCTAGTGGGGAGGTGGTGCTTTTCAGGCTTGTGACAATGGCTGTGATTTGCTTGGTTCCTATTTTGTGGAAGTGCTCCCATAACTGGTTTTGCGTTGTGTTGTTCTCACTTCTGATTTGTGGTGTTGGTGGGGGGGGTGGAGGACCAGGGGCCGTCAGTTTGGTCGCGTAGTGGTTTGCCAGTGTTTGGACCTTGATGGATTTGTTGAGGTTGGCATTTTGGTCGGTTTTGGTTAGTGATTTGACTAGTTCAAATAACTCTCGTGGGCGATTGATTGCCTTGTTTAGGATGTTGGTGTGATGTAATTTTTTTGCATTGTTCACGTCGTCTTTGTATTTTGCGAGATGGGCCATGTATTTAGTTTTGAGATCGGAGGATTTGGTTTGTCTCCATTTTCTCTCTATTTTACGGAACTCCCTTTTTGATTTTATTAGAGTTCCTGTGTACCAGGGTTCCGAGTTGATCTTATGTGGGTTTGATGTGTGTTTCAGAGTTGGGTTAGATGTATTTTGGATGTGTGTGTTCCATCTGTTAGTTAGTTCGTCTAGGTCTGTGGACTCTAGGTTTATGTGGGATGCAATGGTGCTTATGAGGTGTTCCTCGTTGAGTTTGCTGAATTTCCTAATGGGGTTGGTCATTCTCATCTCCTTTGAGTTTTTGGGTTGGCACTGTAGTTTAAGTTTACAGTTGATTTGGTGGTGGTCTGACCATGGTACTTGAGTTATGTTTATTATAGGTGGTTCATTGCTTTGTTGTGGATTTCTGGGTATGAAAATCATATCTAGGATGTTTCCTCTATCGTGTGTGGGGTTGCTTATTATTTGTTGGAAACCCAATTGGTCGATGGCTTCATAGAAGGAGTCCGTGTGGGACGGAGGAATTGATGCTAGGTTCAAATCTCCGAGGATGATCTGGAATTTTTTGCTTTGTGTGGATGTGATGGTTTCTAGTGCTGTGGCTAGTGTTTCGTGCTGTGGTGAGGGAGGTCGATAGATTAGGCAGATGGATAATGCCATGCTCTCGACTTTAAGTAGGTCAAGATCTGGATTTGTGACCGTAGATGTGGTTGTGAGTTGAAGGCTGGTTTTGGCTGCTATAAGGACTCCGCCTCCTCTTCTGTTGATGCGTGGGCAGTTGTATAGTTGGTATCCGGGCTTCTGTATTTGGTTCATTGTTGCAGAGTCTGAGTCAGTGAGCCATGTTTCTGTTATGCATAGGATATCTGGTTGTTCGTCAGTTAGAATGTTGTGGATAATATGCGTTTTATTCCTTATTGACCTAGCATTAATAAGGATAATGTTACATGTATGATGTTCTTGGTGTGTGGTTCGTGTGAGTTGTATTTGAGATCCAATAGTGTTCTTTGCTTTGGTTTTAGGGTGTTTTTGAGATTTGTTCCCTTTGATATGGGTGTGTCGTTGGGGTAATTTACTTGGTGTTTCTGTGGTGGTGATAGGATTTAAGTTGTATTGATGCAGGATGGGTAATGAAGGGGGGGGTGGAGAAGGTAGATTGATGTATATAGTAGAGGAATGCAGTATTGTGAGTGTGGGATGGTTCTATATGAAGATGTTAGTATACACATGCACAAAATCAGGAAGGTGTGAGCAGGCTCCATTTTATGTCTGCCAGAAATACTTGGATTTTGGATTCGAGTGGCGCAGTGTGGGGTGAGGTCAAGGCAGCTGGCCTAGAGATGAGTTAGTGTAGGCCGGCAAGATAGTTGTTGGGTACCAACAGTCTAGCAGGGATAGATGGGTTGGGGTACAGCGTTTCTTATTTTTTTAACAAAATAGGGATACAGTCCTAACGTTCCTTATCACTCAGTATAAACAGATACAGTATTGTGCGATACAGTCTTAAGGTTATTGCAAGAAGGTTATTGGGTTACTGCATTGAAATGTAACAACTTGCTGGTTAGAGATACTTTGTTTCGTTTAGCTCTAAATAAACAGTAGTAGCCTTTAGAGTTGGTAGGGGTTTACAATGTAACAGCTGGCTTGAGGAGAACAGGGCTTGTGACAGTGGGGAGTTTACACATTATATATACAGAGGTATGTTGGCTCCTTCTTGGGGGGGGGTTAGGCCAGGGTTGCACAGTGGTCTTTTGCATCAGGAGGTAGATAAGTCCAGTAATTGTTTACCTGGGTGATATCGTTGTAGTTGAAAGCTCTTGATGTCGAATTTTGGTCCAGCTATGGGAATCTCGTGGAGCGTGGTGGTCGGGACCGGCGAGCTCAGACCCGGCCTGGGGAGCTCAAGCCGTCAGTCATTTGATTGTTGCACTTTCGTTTTCTGTCCGTTATCGGAGTTTTGGTCATGTGAGTCAGGCTTCTTGATACTTGCAGCCTTGTTTGCGGTTGAGTGGATGATGTTTCAACTGCGCCTAATCTCCACCGCCTAAGGGCCACCGCCAAAGGGCCCTCTGGCGAGGCCCTCAGGCGCGGGCCCGCAAGGCGCGGGCGCGCCCTGTAGGGACGCCGCTTTTATGCGGTTCTGCCTGCGTGTGTGTGAGCCTCCCACTGCCCGGATTGGGCAGGAGTGTGTGGAGGGAGGGCTCCCACTGCCCGGATAGGGCAGGAGTGTGTGGAGGGAGGGCTCCCACTGCCCGGATAGGGCAGGAGTGTGTGGAGGGAAGGCTCCCACTGCCCGGATAGGGCAGGAGTGTGTGGAGGGAGGGCTCCCACTGCCCGGATTGGGCAGGAGTGTGTGGAGGGAGGTCTCCCACTGCCCGGATAGGGCAGGAGTGTGTGGAGGGAGGGCTCCCACTGCCCGGATAGGGCAGGAGTGTGTGGAGGGAGGGCTCCCACTGCCCGGATAGGGCAGGAGTGTGTGGGGGAAAGGCTCCCACTGCCCGGATAGGGCAGGAGCTTCTCCAGGCGGTTGGAGGGCTAGCGATGCTCAGCGGCTCCCACGAAGTAGGGACGCCGCTTTTATGCGTTTCTGCCTGCGTGCGTGTGAGCCTCCCACTGCCCGGATTGGGCAGGAGTGTGTGGAGGGAGGGCTCCCACTGCCCGGATAGGGCAGGAGTGTGTGGAGGGAAGGCTCCCACTGCCCGGATAGGGCAGGAGTGTGTGGAGGGAGGGCTCCCACTGCCCGGATTGGGCAGGAGTGTGTGGAGGGATGGCTCCCACTGCCCGGATAGGGCAGGAGTGTGTGGAGGGAAGGCTCCCACTGCCCGGATAGGGAAGGAGTGTGTGGAGGGAGGGCTCCCACTGCCCGGATAGGGCAGGAGTGTGTGGGGGAAAGGCTCCCACTGCCCGGATAGGGCAGGAGCTTCACCAGGGCGGTTGGAGGGCTAGCGATGCTCAGCGGCTCCCACGAAGTAGGGACGCCGCTTTTATGCAGTTCTGCCTGCGTGCGTGCGAGCCTCCCACTGCCCGGATTGGGCAGGAGTGTGTGGAGGGAGGGCTCCCACTGCCCGGATAGGGCAGGAGTGTGTGGAGGGAAGGCTCCCACTGCCCGGATAGGGCAGGAGTGTGTGGAGGGAAGGCTCCCACTGCCCGGATAGGGCAGGAGTGTGTGGAGGGAGGGCTCCCACTGCCCGGATAGGGCAGGAGTGTGTGGGGGAAAGGCTCCCACTGCCCGGATAGGGCAGGAGCTTCACCAGGGCGGTTGGAGGGCTAGCGATGCTCAGCGGCTCCCACGAAGTAGGGACGCCGCTTTTATGCGGTTCTGCCTGCGTGCGTGTGAGCCTCCCACTGCCCGGATTGGGCAGGAGTGTGTGGAGGGAGGGCTCCCACTGCCCGGATAGGGCAGGAGTGTGTGGAGGGAAGGCTCCCACTGCCCGGATAGGGCAGGAGTGTGTGGAGGGAGGGCTCCCACTGTCCGGATTGGGCAGGAGTGTGTGGAGGGAGGGCTCCCACTGCCCGGATTGGGCAGGAGTGTGTGGAGGGAGGACTCCCACTGCCCGGATAGGGCAGGAGTGTGTGGAGGAGGGCTCCCACTGCCCGGATAGGGCAGGAGTGTGTGGAGGGAAGGCTCCCACTGCCCGGATAGGGCAGGAGTGTGTGGAGGGAGGGCTCCCACTGCCCGGATAGGGCAGGAGTGTGTGGAGGGAGGGCTCCCACTGCCCGGATAGGGCAGGAGTGTGTGGAGGGAGGGCTCCCACTGCCCGGATAGGGCAGGAGTGTGTGGGGGAAAGGCTCCCACTGCCCGGATAGGGCAGGAGTGTGTGGGGGAAAGGCTCCCACTGCCCGGATAGGGCAGGAGTGTGTGGGGGAAAGGCTCCCACTGCCCGGATAGGGCAGGAGTGTGTGGAGGGAGGGCTCCCTTTGGTTGGGAATAGTCAGTCAGAAAACCTTGGGCATTTTGAAAAATAATTTCTTGTGATGGTATGATTGTCTGTGTGATTGAGAGGTCTTGAGACACAGACCGAGCGAGAGCGGACTCCTGAGTAGTGCAGTTCCTGGCCGGGCAACCGCGCCCAGGTCGCGAAAAGGAGGAAGCATGTGGTGTTTGTTCCCCTGTTTTTTGTGGGCTGTACGGACCCTTTACCTACAGCCATACTACCTACCCTTACTGTTTGTCGTCTTGTACGTCATTACGTGTACGCCATTACGATTATGGGAGGGACAGAGTCCATGCAAACTCCGCTGGAATGTATGATCACGAATTTCCGTAAAGGATTTTCAGGAGACTACGGCATAAAAATGTCTCCGTCTTGATTAAGAATGTTATGTGATAGGGAGTGGCCTGTGCTAGCTACGTCATGGCCCCGTGGGGGCACCTTTGATGTAGAAATAGTTTCCCGTATTCATCAGCTTGTACAAACAGCGCACCCTGATCAGTTCCCCTACATAGATTCCTGGTTGGGTGTTTGCGAAAGGCAGCCCTCTTGGGTAAAGCGCTGCTATGAGGACCAGTGTAGAATATTAGTAGCAACCACTAGGGGGACCCGGAAGGTTGAGGAGAGGAAGCCGCCTTTGTATTCCGCCTCAGAGTCCCCAGAAATCCCGGCCCGTTTACCCCAGTACCCACATAGGTTAGTTCCCCCAGCTCCGCTACCTGAAGCGGAACCTGATGAGTTACCTCAGCAATTACTGCTGCAGCAGCAAAAGAAGCCCACTTCCCCGAGTGATAGCCCCGAGTCTGGTCCAAGTACATCGGGGGAACCAGGGTCCTCCGACGAGATGGAAAGCGGAGGCTCTCCTGCCAGTTCAGGGTCACCAACCAAGGAAGCTTATACCCGGGAGCCGTATGATTTAAGAAGTATAACCCCGAAGAAGAAGGAGAAAGCAGAGTGCCTCATGCCATTGCGTCAAGTGCCTGGTGTACCTATCTTAAATGAACAGGGCCAGATGGCACCAGGACCAACCAGTCTAGTCTATGTACATTTTTCCACTACTGATTTATTAAACTGGAAAACGCATTATGCATCCTATACAACAAAACCCCAAGAATTGACGGAGTTAATGTCTAGTATAATGGAAACTCATCAGTCTACCTGGGCCGATTGTCGCCAGCTCCTGTCCACTCTCTTTACTACTGAGGAGCAAGCGTGGATTGTGCAAGCCGCCATCCACTTGTTAGAAGAGAATCCCATAGAAGGGGGGGATCTGAATCTCCCACAAGCAGCCGCCGCAGCTTTCCCGAATGAAGATCCTAGATGGGACCCGAATAATGACAGAGGGGCAGCGGCCCTAACACGATTTCACCAGGCCTTGCTGCAGGGCCTGAGGAAGGGAGGCCAGAGGGCCATGAATATCAGGAAGGTATCTGAAGTTATCCAGGGTCCAGATGAGAGCCCAGCGGCCTTTTATGAGCGGTTGTCTGAAGCCTATAGACTATATACCCCATACGATCCCGCCGCTCAGGAGAATTTGCCCATGGTAAATGCAGCCTTTGTCAGTCAGTCCCAGAGAGACATAAAACGAAAATTGCAGAAACTGGATGGATTTGTGGGTATGAATACAGCACAGTTAATGGAAGTCGCTCAGAAAGTATTTGTGAATCGTGAAAATGAACGTGACAGAAAGTGAACGAAAGATGAAGAAGAAAGCAGATCTTCTTGCTGCCGCTTTAGTTGAACGACGTGGAGGAGGTTTTCCTAACCAAAGGACCAGAGAATGTGGAAGAGGCCGCGGAAGTAGCAGGCCTCCATTGGGTGCAAATCAGTGCGCCCATTGCAGAGAAGAAGGACATTGGAGAAATGAATGCCCGCATCTTGACTCCACCCCCAGGAGGGGAGGAGGGAGTACCTGGAGAACAGGAGGCCGATTTTCAAAATCATGGAGGAATGAACCGAGCACAGTTCCAGCGAGAGAGAGAAGAAGCCATTGAGGGAGTGGCAGTGGCAACGGGCTATGACATGGATGAAGTGGATGAAGACTAGGCCAGACCGGGCTCCAAGTTCACCCTGGGTCCCCAGGAGCCTATGGTCAGTTTGAAAGTAGGGGACCAATATATGGACTTTATGGTAGATACAGGAGCAGAACATTCCGTGGTGGCAAAGCCAGTGGCTCCTTATTCCTCTCGATCTGTCACCATTGTTGGGGCCACTGGGAACAGGGCCACCAAGCCATTCCTGCAGAACCGTATGTGTGAACTAGGGGGACAGAAGATAACGCACCAGTTTTTGTATATGCCTGAGTGCCCTATTCCACTTCTGGGCCGAGATATGCTTGCAAAGCTTCAGGCACAAATATCCTTTGCTGAAGGAGGAGAAATGCAAATGACTGTGAACCCAAAGCCTGCTGGATTGATGGTGTTAACTGTTCCCCGAGAAGAAGAGTGGCGGTTCTATAGTACACCTCCAATTAAGTCAACCAGTTCCTGTATACCCACCAACCTTATAGCCCCGCCTGAAGTATGGGCAGAAGATAATCCACCTGGCCTAGCGAAGAACATAACCCCTGTCATTGTCACCCTCAAGCCAGGAACGGAACCAGTGCATGTGAAGCAGTATCCTCTTCCCCGACCAGCCATTGAAGGAATCCACTGCCATCTGATGAAACTGTTGGACTTCTCAAGGAATGCCAGTCACCTTGGAACACCCCTCTTTTCCCAGTTAAGAAACCTGGGACAGGGGATTGCCGCCCAGTACAAGATCTGAGGCGGGTAAATGATGCAGTTGAAACTATACACCCAGTAGTACCAAATCCTTATACTCTCTTGGGACTGATTCCCACTGAGACTACTCATTTCACCGTCCTGGACCTGAAAGATGCCTTTTTCTGTGTATGCCTGGCCCCCACCAGTCAACTTTTGTTCGCTTTTGAATGGCAAGACCCCACAACAGGAAGGCGGGGCCAACTCACCTGGACTCGATTACCTCAAGGATTCAAGAATTCACCTACTCTCTTTAGTGCTGCCCTGAATCAAGATCTTTCAAGTTACTCAGTGAACCCAGGACAAAGGGTTCTCCTTCAGTATGTGGATGACCTGCTCATAGCCACCAATTCAGAAAGTGAATGTCTACAAGCCACCAGTGAACTTCTGTATCTTTTGAACGAGGCTGGATACAAAGTCTCACGAGCTAAGGCGCAACTATGTCAGACTGAAGTTAAATACCTAGGGTTCCAGTTGTCCAGTAGAATTCGACGCTTGGGACATGAACGCAAAGAAGCTGTATGCAGTATTCCCACTCCAGCCACCAGGAGGCAAGTGAGAGCCTTCCTGGGGGCTGCAGGATACTGTCGCATATGGATCCCCAATTTTGCGTTGCTAGCAAAACCATTGTATCAAGTTACCAAAGGAATGGAAAAATCTCCACTGGAGTGGGGACCTGAACAGGATGCAGCATTCCGATCTCTGAAAAGCACTCTGATGTCATCACCAGCTCTGGGTCTCCCAGATGTCCAGAAGCCTTTCCATCTTTACGTCCATGAATCACAAGGAAATGCGTTGGGGGTGTTGACTCAATCTCTTGGATCTTGGCAACGGCCAGTAGTCTACTTGTCAAAACAGTTGGATGTGGTAGCAAGAGGTTGGCCCCCTTGTTTGAGAGCTGTTGCAGCAACAGCCCTCTTAGTGAACGAAGCAGACAAGCTCACTCTGGGACAGAATCTTCAAGTGACTGTGCCGCATTCTGTCCTGACCCTCATGGAACACAAAGGAAGTTTCTGGCTAACGAATTCATGAATGTTAAAATATCAGAGCATGCTGTGCGAAAACCCCCAAATACAGTTAAAAGTCAGTCAAGCTCTGAATCCTGCTACGTTGTTCCCAATTGGTCCTGAGCCCCCTGATCATGACTGTTTAGAAACTATGGACACTGTATTTTCAAGTCGCCCAGATTTAACTGATGTTCCTTTGGAGGATCCTGAACAGACTTTCTTTGTGGATGGAAGCAGTCTCGTCATCAATGGACATCGTTGTGCTGGATATGCAGTGGTGACCCTTGATCTGGTAGTTGAGTCCTCAGCTTTGGCCCCAGGAACTTCAGCACAGAAGGCTGAACTGATAGCTCTCACTAGAGCACTGACGTTAGGAGAAGGACTCCGTTTAAATGTGTACACAGATTCGAAGTATGCCTTTACCACTTTACATGCACATGGAGCCTTGTATAAAGAGCGAGGGTTGATCACCTCAGGGGGCAAGTCCATTAGGTATGGGCCCGAGATATTGATATTATTAGATGCTGTATGGGCCCCTGAGCAAGTTGCAGTCATGCATTGTCGAGGACATCAGACAGGAGCAGGAGAAGTTACCCGAGGGAATAGATTTGCTGATGCCACTGCCCGAAAAGCAGCCACAACTGGACAAGTTGTGACCCAAGACACTTCAGTGCAAGCAGCCTTATTCCCCGTGCCCCTTAGCTCATGGGCTCCCTGATACACTACAAAAGAGTTGGATTATTTCTGTGAAAAGGAGGGAGGGGTCCTAACAGAAAAAGGTTGGATAGTGCTGCCACCTCCAGAGGATAGCTCCCCTCCAGGTCCTACAGTCATTCCTGAAGCATTAGGGCCAGCCTTTGTTCATGCTTTTCATCAAGCCACACATTATGGGAAAACGGCCATGGAAAGAGCCCTAAGACCCTATTTTTGCATCTCACTACTAGGACCCCTGTCTACTTCAGTGGCACAGCAGTGTGTGACATGTGCCAAGAACAATGCTAGGCAAGGTCCCGTTCCACCCCCAAGAGTTCAGTCAGTATGAGTGATATTCAAGTAGATTTTACTGAGATGCCACGAGCAAACGGATATCACTACCTGTTAGTTCTAGTTTGCACATTTTTTGGGTGGGTAGAAGCCTGTCCCACCCGAACTGAGAAAGCTCGAGAAGTCACTAAAATACTGCTCCATGAGATTATTCCTCGATTTGGAATACCATTGACTATAGGGTCAGACAATGGACCCTCATTTGTGTCCCAAGTAACTCAACAGTTAGCTCGAGTTCTACAGATACAATGGAAGCTGCACACTGCCTATAGACCCCAGAGTTCAGGGAAGGTAGAACGCATGAATAGAACCCTGAAATCTCAGTTGACCAAGCTTTGTCAAGAAACACACCTAAAGTGGCTCCAGGTTCTCCCTATAGCCCTTCTTAAGATAGGTTCTGCTCCAACCAAGTCCTTGGGAGTTTCCCCTTTTGAAATTTTGTATGGGCAACCCCCGCCCATTGTACAGGGAATTAAAGGAGATATGAAACAAATAGGATCTGAAATAACTAGACAAGAACTATTGGCTTTAGGTTCTGTTTTGCAGAGTCTTCACGCCTGGGTGCAAGATCGATTGCCCATCAATCTGACAGAACCTCTGCATCCCTTCAAGCCAGGAGTGTCAGTGTGGATCAAAGAGTGGAGAAAGACCCCGCTGGCGCCGCACTGGAAGGGACTTTATGTTGTCATCTTGACAACCCCAACTGCAGTAAAAGTCGCAGAACTCAAACCCTGTATCCATCACAGTCGAGTGAAGCCAGCAGCTGCTCCTGAACCTGGTCAATGGACTTCAGTAAATAATCCGGAGACTCCATTGCGACTCACATTGCGGAGACAACCAGCATTGTAAGAATTTTCAGAATCTACAATCCCACCCCTGTCACACAAGAGTGGCAGTGGAAGCAGAGAAGAGGAGAAACCCAACAAGCTCAACATACCCAATATTCCAGTTGACCTCCAAAGACTGTAATCATAATGTTCTTCCACTATTGCCTTGTGGGAGTGGTGGTCCTGGGATTCCTGGAAAAGACTTTTGCTTTACCCCCTTGTGCAGCTTGCATAACTACCACCCGAACTGGACAGAAGGTCACTCAGACTTTACTTTATCATTCCTACTATACTTGCACTGGTATAGTCAGCCGGTGTATATATAATCATAAGAAAAAACCTCCAAAATTGTGATGACACATCAAAAATCAACAATCAAAAAAGTCAAAACAAATAATAACCTGGAAAGCAGTATTGGCAAACATACAGACTCGTCAACCAACTCAATCTTACCAGAAACACATTTTTTTGTCGGGATCCGCCGACCTGAGACGGAGAGGGGAAAAAACTCTCCACTCGTTTTCGGCAGAAGCCGTTTTCCGGAATTTTTTTACAATTCAATTAACACAAAACTACTAATAGTGAGATCCACTTATCTGAGAAAGGGCAGAAAGGGCAGCAAGATAGCAAAGCAGTGAAATTCCATCTTCTGAGGATCCACATGCGAAGTAAATTGGATGTTAGGTTTAAGGCTGTTCAGCCAATCCACAAAGAGAATCAACTGATCAGCAGTGGAGGACCACAACAAAAAAATGTCATCCAAGAATCGAAGCCAGAGACGAACATGCTGGAGCCGGATAGATGAAACGTTCCTCCATGTTGGCCAGATATAACGTGGCAATCAAAGGCGCTACCGTGGCTCCCATCGCCACCCCATGACACTGCTGATAAAACTGGTCTTGAAAAACAAAATAATTCCTGGTCAGCACCAGGCGAGTAAGATCCAAAAGAAACGTTTTAGGTATCTGGGACGGTGCCGTGGTAAAGGCAGTCTCCAACAGGGATAAAGCCTCTTCCTGGTGAATGTTGGTATACAAAGCTACAACGTCCAAGGTCACCAGAAGGACGTCGGTCACGGTTCCAACCGAGGATAGAAGAGTCAAAAAATGCAACGTATCCCGCAAGTAGGATTTGACACGTCGAGCCTCTTGTTTCAAAAAAAGATCACTAAATTGAGATAACGGCTCCAAGATAGAACCTTGGCAGGACACAATGGGACATCCCGGGGGGGTCAATCAGAGACTTGTGCACTTTTGGAACAGTATAAAATACCGGAATCCGAGGATGACGTTGTTGAAGAAAAGATGCTTCCCTTGACGTTATCCAACCACGAAGATGGGCATCAGCCACCAAAGTTTTTATCAAGAGTTGTAACTGCGGCGTAGGATCCGCTGGCAGAAGTTTATAGTACTTGGGCTCCGATAACTGGGATAAAGCACCTTGCACATAGGTAGCACGAGCCTGGATGACCACAGCTCCGCCTTTATCTGCCCCTCGCACGACCACCTCCGTGTCCGTTGCCAACTCCCTTAAGGCAGAACGTTGAGCATTAGAAATGTTGGAAAAGCGGGAAGTGAAGGACCTCTCATGGTCCAACAAATCCTGCAACACCAACGACTGATAAACCAATACAGCAGGATCCGGCAAACCCAGAGGAACCCACCGAGAAAGAGGGCGCACAAGGGAACCCTCAGTGTTATCCCGACCTTGAAAATAGCAAAGGATCCGTAATTTGCGGAAAAGTCGGAACAAAGCCACCCGCATCTCAAAAGGGTCATAAAGAACCGTGGGAATAAAAAGACCCAAATCCAAAACTTCCACCTGCATCGGAGTCAAAGATTTCCCAGAGAGATTCAAGACTGCTGTTGACGTCGAGCATGCTGTCTTGTGTTCGGGGGCTCCCAACGATCGTCAGTGTAAGGCCGGCGGGTGCGCCCCCCTCCACGTCGGCCCCCCCGAAAACCCCGGGAGGTGTTTGAAAACCCAGAAGGTTTTCAGCCACTCTTAGAGCCTTCACTTGAGTCCGTGTCCTCCGAGGACTCAGCAAATGTAACCCGCTTATCCGAACATGAATCGGAAGTGTCGGCCACCCCCACATCCGATTTTTCATACATCCAGTAATATACCTGGTCTGCCTCATAATCCCCCTTGTCCCGCAAAAACTTATTGGACGTAAAGGCTCGTAAATTGTCAAAAAAACTTTGAAGCTGACGATCCATATCTTCCAGCTTAAGAGAAAAGGTATCCTCCCCCAAAGACTTTTGTAAAGAATTCTTTAATTCCAACACTTCCTGAGAGATAGAAGCCTCCTCCACAGTCGTCCGGTCAATGATGAGGGCAATCAAGTCAAAACTACACTTATTTAGAATGCAATTCCATTTAGAAACAAACTCAATGTCTGATGAAAATAACTTGGGAGCCCTCGGCATCCGAAGGCCACGGGGGATGATTCGTGGCTTCAAATATTGGAGCATGGCTGCCCATGAAGTTGGGCCCAAATGCCCCTCTTACGTAGAGATTTAAGTTGGGTAAGTGTAGACTGGTGTTTATCAGACTCAGAGCCAGGAGCAGAGGAATCAAACAAAGATTTCCGTTGACGTAATTTATCCAAGTACTCTTCAGTGAATGCAAACGTATCAGCAGCCATATCGAAACGAAGAGGACTTCAGTAAATCATAAAAAAAAACCTCCAAAATTGTGATGACACATCAAAAATCAACAATCAAAAAAGTCAAAACAAATAATAACCTGGAAAGCAGTATTGGCAAACATACAGACTCGTCAACCAACTCAATCTTACCAGAAACACATTTTTTTGTGTCGGGATCCAGAAACACATTTTTTTGTGTCGGGATCCTGGTGAACAGGAAGAGGCTTTATCCCTGTTGGAGACTGCCTTTACCACGGCACCGTCCCGGATACCTAAAACCTTTCTTTTGGATCTTACTCGCCTGGTGCTGACCAGGAATTATTTTGTTTTTCAAGACCAGTTTTATCAGCAGTGTCATGGGGTGGCGATGGGAGCCACGGTAGCGCCTTCGATTGCCACGTTATATCTGGCCGACATGGAGGAACGTTTCATCTATCCGGCTCCAGCTTTTCAGCATGTTCGTCTCTGGCTTCGATTCTTGGATGACATTTTTTTGTTGTGGTCCTCCACTGCTGATCAGTTGACTCTCTTTGTGGATTGGCTGAACAGCCTTAAAGCTAACATCCAATTTACTTCGCATGTGGATCCTCAGAAGATGGAATTTCGCTGCTTTGCTATCTTGCTGCCCTTTCTGCCCTTTCTCAGATAAGTGGATCTCACTATTAGTAGTTTTGTGTTAATTGAATTATAAAAAAATTCCAGAAAACGGCTTCTGCCGACAACGAGTGGAGAGTTTTTCCCCTCTCCGTCTCAGGTCGGCGGATCCCGACAAAAAAATGTGTTTCTTGTAAGATTGAGTTGGTTGACGAGTCTGTATGTTTGCCAATACTGCTTTCCAGATTATTATTTGTTTTGACTTTTTTGATTGTTGGTGTATATATAATGGCACAGAGTTAAATATCTGTACGAAGGGGAAGAGTAAGACTTGTTACAACCCCCGGCAGAACCCCTCTTATTATGTAGTTGAGATACGATGGAATGATGAGGATGGAGCCCTCATAAATGCCACACGACAGCTTCCTGATCCCACGAAGCATGTTACCCTGAGTTTTGATGCTTGTGAGGTGATCAACAGAAATGTCTATCACAAGTGTGGATATTGGAAGCATGCCTACTACTATGATGATAAATATATGTGTCCTGAAGGAGCATATGGATGGGGAAAGTGTACTGGGAAATCTTCCCCAACTGTCTACAGTACATCATCCAAAGATGCTTACTACTGTCCCAAGTGGGAATGCGTGTATTATGCTACCTGGTCTGGTGCGCCTATGGGACGAGATGGAGATAATCGAGTGGCTATCTTGGAAAAATTGACATTACCAGAACCTAAGAAATATAAGAAAGGTGCCTGTAATCCAGTGCGACTGGTTACGGATAGCAGGAGGAGGCGTAGATCCTGGAACGTTTATACATATACAGCTGAATACTAAGATTCATGCATCTGCACCTTATCGAATACATCACTCTTTCTATGAAGCCATGAAGGCCGAGTTTGAGATTCCTCATGCCTCCCAAAACTTGTTCATTGAACTCGCCGGGGCAGTAGCATCTAGTCTCCACATTTCGGACTGCCTTTTCTGTGGAGGGACTAAGATGGGAGACCAATGGCCCTGGGAGGCACAAGAAGTGAACTATTCTATGCCTTATAATCAGACTGATTTACATCAGACTACTAGTGAGTGGGTATTGGCCCACCCCATTGTTGGTAATTTGTGTTTTGCTCGTTTTGGACCACAGTTTGCTATGGAAGTTGGACAGCTGGTCTGTCTCAATCAGAGGTTCTACAACAGTACCACTAAGAAGACGTCCTGGTGGTCAGGAATCAACGCTTCAGAGCCTTCCAACCCCTTAGTTCGTTTCCCTAATCTTGCCAGCATCTGGACTAATTTAGCATCTTATAATGCCTGGAAAGCACCACCTGGACTGTACTGAATTTGTGGAACCCGAGCATATGCTAGGCTTCCTCACCACTGGGGAGGAGCATGTGCCTTGGGAACCATACGACCTTCCTTCTTCCTGTTGCCTACGTCCCATGGAGAACAACTGGGTTTTCCCGTGTACAGGAGTTGACAGAAACGAGAGGTCTTGAAAATAGGCCAATGGGACAAGTGGAAGGAAGAGGAGTGGCCACCTGGGAGAATCATTTCATACTATGGACCTGCTACTTGGGAGCAAGATGGTATATGGGGATATCGTACTCCTGTGTATATGATAAATCGTATTATACGCTTACAAGCTGTTGTTGAAATAATAACTAATGAAACCAGTAAAGCACTAACTCTTTTAGCTAAGCAGAGTACACAAATGCGTACAGCTATTTATCAGAATCGTTTAGCTCTAGATTATTTGTTAGCAGCTGAAGGTGGAGTGTGTGGAAAGTTGAATTTAACCAACTGTTGTTTGCAGATTGATAATAATGGACATGTTGTTGAAGATATAGCTACTCAAATGTGCACACAAGCATATGTGCCGGTTCAGACCTGGCATGGCCTGAAGCTTGATGGGTGGTTTGGTTCAGCATTTTCATGGTTAGGGGGTATGAAGACCCTTGTGTTTATTGTATTACTCATATTGGCTGTTTGCTTGTTGCTCCCATGTCTCCTACCCCTTTGCTTGCGCATGATAACCTCAGTTATTGATAACACTGTAGAACAGAAGGCAGCTACGAAAATATTGGCTATGTGGCAATATTCCCCAATATCCCAAGATGATGCTATTACGCAAGTTTAATATGTGATTTAATTCTCACCCTTTCTCACTAGCAGGTGAGAATAATCAAAGGGGGGAATGTGGCAGGCTATGGCCTATAATAGTCTGCAAATGTGAAAGGCCTGTAAGTTAGGCCCTGATTCCAACCCCCATCTCAGTAAAAGAACCAAAGTCTGTAAAAGTTTGAGAAAAACTGTTTTAAACTG
>CM066043.1:38448821-38647126 GCA_033557465.1 Ichthyophis bannanicus | reverse complement strand
CATTGTGGATATCCTGAAAACCTGACTGGATTAAGGGTCCCAGAGGACTGGGTTGAGAACCACTGACCTGCCATTTGCAAAGCAGGTTAGTTCTATTGTCAGGGCATCCTTCCTTGCATTGCACCAATTTCGTGCTCTCCATCCATTTCTTGACTACTCCGCCCAATGTATTTTCACACTAAATTACATTATTTCATGCATTGATTACTGTAATCCCATCTATTCTGGTCTATTCCGATCAGAGATGAAATGCCTTCAATCCATTATAAATACCGCTGTCCAGCTTCTGAGTCAGGCTAAGAGATTTGATCATGTCACTCCTCTCCTATTTTAACACCAAGCTTTATACACTGATACACCTTCCTACTTGTTCTCCTCAGTCTCCCTTCATGCCCCAGCTAGAGTTCTGAGGTCCCTTCATGGAAACCGCCTAAATATTCCCCCAGTCTTTCAAGCAAGGCTGGAGAGCACAAGACGTTTGGCTTTCTTCATCTCCTTTTCTCTGTGGAATATACTGCCACAGCCCTCTTTTACGACCTTTAAAGCAGGTCTAAAAACTCATCTATTGTATTGGCTTATGGGGATGAGCGAGGAGCGGCATGACGGATGGGTTGATGGGAAGTTATCTGTGACTACCTTCCTTTCTGTCTCTTCTTTCCCTATCAATACTGGGCTAGAGCTTCTGGGGGAGCCGGGCTAAGCCAGTAGGTTGCAAACCTGGAGTAGCGGATGAGTAGGGGGAGGAAGTGTCTAAGTGCCAAATATCCTTGCACTGGAATATAAGTTTTGGAACTGAGGTGGTTTCACTATAACTAATTCTCTTACAGAATGGGTGAATATTTAGCTGGATGCTGACAGGTTATATAATTCCAGATAAGCTATCCAGATAATTTTAATTGGAAGCTCAATGGACGTAACCAGATATTTCCAGCCAATGAATATAACTGGCAGTGAATGTAACCCTAGGACAGTGTTTATGGTGGCCTGATTTATCTGATTAGCTTTTCTAGACAGTGTTGATATTTGGCACTATTCAGCTAAACTAAAGCCATACTCCTGGAATGCCGGAAGCCCCATCCTAAGATAGTCACATAAATTTTGACTAGCCACTTTGTTGACTGGACAGAATGTATACAATGATCGGGGGGAAGAAAAGTGAATTCAAAAACAGATTTGTTTGACAAACTCCCACATTTACACAGACAAAGTTTCTGAATATCATCCCCAACGAGTAATTTTACATGCCAAGAGGAATACATCTTCCATTTTTCCCTCTGCAGTAATTAAGTGTGGGGAAAAGAAAAGTTTTTAAAAACTCTTTAACTATTGATGCTTGACATAATAGGTGCTATATTAGATAGACACATCATCACAGAGTATAATAGTGTCCCTCATGCACACGCTGCCTCACCATAGCAATACAGACTTCCTCATGCACACACTGCACAGTCACAGGACAGCTACAGCTTAAGCAGCGGCAGCACAGACTCGACATCCCTCCCCCCACCGACCATAGAATAGGAGCCACGCAGGCAGCAGCAGGGTAGGCTTGCTCACATTGACGTTTGAAGAGACAGGAAGAATACCGTGGACAGACCAAACAACCTTCATACCTGTTCACTCCTCCATCTCGCAGCTGAGACCAACAATCTTATTCAGTGACTGGGAGCATCTTTTCCATTGCTCACTAAAACTGACCCATATTCCTTCATGTACTAATACAAGAGCCCTGCATGTGAGCACCGGCATATTTTTTTGCTAGGCAAAATGCACCGATTACAGGGTTATATTTTGCGGGATCTGTGCTATCTTAGTCAATGTTTTTAGTAATCAGGGCCGATAAAGCCACATCCCTCCTCCCCCATCCCCGTAATGCTTCGTTTGATCCCTAAGACCAGCTAGCGCGGTCTTTATTCCAGTCCAAACCCACTAAGATTCTGTTTACTTACTTGCGCACTGAAGTGTAGACTCCGGCTGTTTCTTTTCCTGCTTGCCCCTTTTCTCTCCACTTGGTCAGCTATTAGCTGCGACTTTCGGTTTGCCCCTCTTAAAAGAAGAAATAAACAGGATATGACTTCATTCTCTAATTGTTATCAAAAAAGTGGGATGGCTTTTCCGAAAGCTATCTATTTCTCTCTTTCGCCTTCTCTCTTTCAGATTCAGGAAACTTTGTTTTCATTACAATTTGTGCATATGTTGCCAAAATAATATTTGGGGACTAATTTCAAGACAGGGCACCTATGGGAAATGTACAAAAAAATGGTGACAAGTCTATAAAAGTAACATAGGCAACTATGGGCCTTTGAAAGAAAAAGTTTACAGAACTTGCTGAAATAGCTTACAAAATTCTCTCGCACGTGTTCACACCTGCTGCGAAGTAAGGGGATCAGAGGGGTTTCTACAAGTGCAGAATACAAACATGCATTGCATTTCTGCCCCGGTTTCACACAAACTACGTCCTTGAGAATACCTAAATGTGTGGTGCACACAAGTACAATAGTCACTGAATCCCACACTTGGCTTTGATATGTAAGGACATACACAGACACTCCAGAGTCTAGATGAGTTTGCACTACTTTAATTGCATTGTCCCTTCATGGACCTGATGAAGAGACCACAGCTCTTGAAAGCTTGTCAAAATATGTCGTTAGCCCACTAGAAAGGTATCGCCTGCAACTTCTTCGTTGATCTTTATTTGTTCAGTAAAGGAGGAATTTAATTTCCGTCTCTTATTGTCTAGTGTTGTTACAAAATTTGGTTATTTAAGGTTCCCAGTTCCGTTTTTGTTTGCATATCTATTTATAGCAGAGGTATTTTGCTGATATGTAGTTTCTATCAAGGAGTGAAAGCATAGTTACTCACCTGTAACAGGTGTTCTCTGGAGACAGCAGGAATCAGTCCTCACATATGGGGTGACGTCAGTGCCGATGAAGCCCTCACGGAAGCATCTCCCCATCTTTCAAAGAAAGCCTTTGAGAGGTGTCACCATACCTGCATGGTACCCTTCCCGCCTAAGGGTGCCATCTTGCTCAGTCAGATGATATAGCTAAAGATGGTAAAAACAAAAGGTAGTAAGGAGCAACTCTAAGGGGAGGAGGGAGAGTTTTGAGGACTGATTACACAGGTACACTAAAAAAAATTTTTTTTAAACTGCCTCTAATGTTTCGATTGATTTTTACGTTTTTTGGTGCGCTGAATCCAAATCTGGTAACCAATTTGCCCATCACGTAACAGATGTTTTTGCTACATTGGGTTAGCAGTTTTGAGGTGAACGTTTCAGATTGAGTGCGATCGAGATAAATGTTTCTTGGGATGAATTCTGTATATTAATTGTTTAGTAGTATTCAAATAAGAATAAAAGAAAATTTGTGTTAACAAGGCAGCGCAACATAAGAATAGAGTAATGTCAACAAATACACACTGTGAATGTAGCAAAATTTGTCTGCACTTAAAACACGGCACATACATGTGCACAAACATTGAGCATGTAAAGAGCGAGGTTAGACACAAAGCAAAGAAATGTGCAAAAAATGTTGCTACAGGTATGTAATGTAAGAACAGAATAGACAAACAGCAAACCGCCCCATTGCAATACATGAAGACAAACACCCGATGGTGGTGAAAATAAAATTCTAATAAATGAGATCGACACTGTGGTAATAACTAGCAAATTTTTATTTCAAAGTTTAGTAAAAAAAAACACGATATTTGTCAACACAGTTTAGATTGTTTAAAGTCATTCTTGGGTCAATCAATCTGCATGGTCGGGCCGCGTTTCTTCTTCCCCCGAATGCTTCTCTTGGTGCGCTGCTTGGGCGTATTTTTCATTCTGGGGTTTCACAGGCAGCAGCAACCAGCAGGGAAATCAGCCATCATAGTGGTGTTCCATCTTCCTTGGTACCTTCTCTCTGCGTCCTTGATGTCCTGGTGAAAAAACCTCACCTTGTTCTTCACTGTACTTGGCCCCCAAGTTTTCGGGAAAGTAGTTCACATGGGAGTGCAAAGAAATGGACTTTCAGGCTCATGTTACAGCCTGTTCTTGGAAGGCATTGAGCATCCTCGGCAACAATATCCTTATAGTTTCTCATCCAGCCTGTTCCCCAAGAATTTGAGAAAAACATCCTTGAAGGAATCCCAGGCTTCTTTTCCTGCTCAGACATCGTTTCAGCGAAATGCTCCATCTGAAATGAGGTTCCCTATATCAGGGCCAAACAAACCCAATTTCCTTTAGCTTTGCTTCAGAAGTCGGGGGAACTTGAGCAAAGGTACCCGAAAGCACTCACCATCTTTTGGAAGGGACTTGATGAAATTGCTTAATGGAGACCCAACTTAAATGTGGAGAAGGCGTGGTAATAGAATTTTTATCACGACGGTTACCAAGCTCTCATGAAGAACATTTTCTCACCGGGTCTTAAATACTCCCGAATTGGCCAGTCTTTTTTACCTCAGTGTAGGTCGCGGTGCCGGCTATCCCACAAGCAAAGGAAGCAGGGATATGTGGTGAAAACCGGATTGCTGCCCTAATAGCATGTGATAGAATTTTAAAGTCTCCACAAAATCATCAACTTATGCTCATCAGAACGATAATCTTCTTAAGAATCAGGGCCAAATTCTCGTAATTTTATTGGAGAATAACAGAGTGAGCAATAGTAACTGAAGCGAATGTGTTGCCATTATGAAGAAGAACACCTTTTATGCTTTCTTTTGACGAATCAATGAACAGCCGCAATTCAGCAGGATCATACTTTAGTTTAAACTTTTCAATCACTCCGTATATATCGTTGCAAAATACCAAATCTTCCTCTTTGCTGAAATACTTCAAAAATTGTGTCTCGCGGTTGCGGTACCAATAAAAAGTTGTCCCTGGTGACAATAGATTTTTCTGTTTAAGCCGAGAACCTAGCAGTTGGGCAGCATCTTTTGGGAGTCCTAAATCCCGGACTAAATCATTCAATTCAGCTTGAGAGAAAAGTTCAGGTTTCGGATCTGGTTCAGTTTCAAACTCGGAAGTACTGGACTCATCGGGAAAAGCCCTCTGATGAGTCTCATCATGATCAGAACCGTCCACACAAATATGATCCAAAGATTTTGGTGGTTCAGGCACAGGTACTTCGTTGCTATGAGGCATAGACCTAATTGCTGAGGGAAGGTTGGGGTAACTTATTACGTTCTTATTTTTTAAGTTGTATCCCTTCACATTGCAAGAGCAAAAATAGCAGGCCACTGCTGTGGTCTATTTGTTCACGCCACATCATAGGTATTCTGAAACGAAATGCTTGTTTTTTACATTTCATCCATAAGCGTAGATCTTCCTCACATGTCTTGCACACTTTGTGAGGAGCCCACGGTTTGTCTTGATCGCCTAACTTCAAACCGAAATAGGCGAAATTTACTTTTTAATAAATGCAGAAATGTTCCTCTGCCGCTTTTGCACGGTATATTCCCACAAATAAAACAAAAAACTGTCCGGAGAGTTGACGCAAACCTCTGGCTCTGTGAGCCATCACAAATACACAGCACTGCAAAACTACAACTGTAGTGAACCACTTCGGAATAAAGCTGGATTACGACTGAGCAAAACAAAAGGTAATAATGAACTTGCAAGAAACTGAAATTTGACAGGAACGTTCATGTCACAACCACCGTGTTTGAGCGAGCGAACGAGGCGAGGCGAACAGGAAAGAACAGGCGCCAGCGCGAGTACTGGATTTACCCCCCGCCTCCCAATTGTCCTGTTAATGTATAAAATGAATACAAAACACTCTAAAACAGCGGTTCTCAACCTGTGGGTCGCGACCCCAACGGGGGTCGCCACAGGATTTAGCGGGGGTCGCTTAGCCTCCACCACCTTAAAAAAAAAAAATTCAGATGCGCACAAGTGGCTGCCGCTGCCGAGTCCGCGTCTCGGCAGCAGCAACCTCCGGCATCCTCACCGCCTTCTGCTGCAGCCGCGGCTCCCTGCCTTTTATGGAAGCGCGGCTGTACTTGTAACATCGTTGCGGAGCCCGTCCTGTCTCGACGGGCTCCGTGCAGCATTGTCCCGCCTCCAAAGGAAGTGGTAAAACAACTTCCTTTGGAGGCGGGACAATGCTGCATGGAGCCCATCGAGACAGGAAGGGCTCCGCAATGATTGTACAGGTACCGACGCGGTTCCCTAAGAGGCAGAGAGACGCGGCTGCATTAGAAGGGAGGCCAGACAACCTGCAACACGGCTGACATCGACAGAGGGGGTGCTGACATGGAGGGAGGGGCTGACATGGACAGATGGAAGGATGGGGGCTGACATGGAGGGGAGGGATGGAGGGAGGGGGTGACATGGACGATGGAAGGATGGGGGCTGACATGGAGGGAGGGGGCTGATATGATGGATGGATGGAGGGGGCTGACATGGACAGATGGAAGGATGGGGATGCATGGAGGGATGGAGGGAGGGAGGGAGGGAGGGGGGCTGACAGGACAGATGGAAGGATGGGGCTGATATGGATGGATGGATGGATGGATGGAGGGAGGGGGGCTGACATGGACATGATGGAAGGATGGGGGCTGACAGGGAGGGAGGGAGTGACAGGAGGAGGGAGGGAGGGAGGGATGGGGGCTGATATGGATGGATGGAGGGAGGAGGGAGGGGGCTGACAGGGAGGGAGGGAGGGAGGGATGGGGGGCTGATATGGATGGATGGAGGGAGGGAGGGATGGGGGCTGATATGGATGGAGGGAGGGAGGGATGGGGCGGATATGGATGGATGGAGGAGGGAGGGGACTGACAGGGAGGGAGGGAGGGAGGGATGGGGGCTGATATGGATGGATGGAGGGAGGGAGGGGGGGCTGACAGGGAGGGAGGGAGGGATGGGGGCGGATTGATATGGATGGATGGAGGGAGGGAGGGAGGGGGGCTGACATGGACGGATGGAAGGATGGGGGCTGACATGGAGGGATGGATGGAGGGAGGGGGGCTGACATGGACGGCTGGAAGGAGGGAGGGGGGCTGACATGGACGGATGGAAGGATGGGGGCTGACAGGGAGGGAGGGAGGGAGGGAGGGAGGGGGGTGACAGGGAGGGAGGGATGGGGGCTGAATATGGATGGAGGAGGGAGGGAGGGAGGGGCCTGACAGGGAGGGAGGGAGGGATGGGGGGCTGATATGGATGATGGATGGAGGGGGGAGGGAGGGAGGGAGGGAGGGATGGGGGCTGATATGGTGGATGGAGGGAGGGTGGGAGGGGGCTGACATGGACGGATGGAAGGATGGGGGCTGACATGGAGGGATGGATGGAGGGAGGGGGGCTGACATGGACGGATGGAAGGATGGGGGCTGACAGGGAGGGAGGGAGGGGGCTGACAGGGAGGGAGGGAGGGAGGGATGGGGGCTGATATGGATGGATGAGGGAGGGAGGGAGGGAGGGGCTGACATTGACGGATGGAAGGATGGGGGCTGACATGGAGGGATGGATGGAGGGAGGGGGGTGACATGGACAGATGGAAGGATGGGGATGACATGGAGGGAGGGAGGGGGCTGATATGGATGGATGGAGGGAGGTGGGCTGACATGGAGGGAGTAGTATGGAATGGAACAAAGGGGAGAGACATGGGGACATACTGGACAGACGGGATAAATGCTGGACAGAGGCGAGAGACAGTGCGGGTTAGGATTATAATGGGCTGATGGGGGTGCTAGCACTGGGAATGGGAGATGGGGGGGCTACGAATGGTAAGGGGTTGATTAGGGACGGCTAGGACTGGGATGGGACTTATCAAGGGGGGGTAGGACTGGTAATGGACTGATGGGGTCTAGCATTGGAAATGAGCTGATCAGTGAGGTTAGGACTGGAAATGGGCTGATTAGGGGAGCTAGCACTGGTAATGGGGTTGAGGGGGGGACTAGCACTGGAAATGAGCTGATGGGGGGCTAGGACTGGTATTGGGGCTGATTAGGGGGGGGGGTAGGACTGGTAATGGGGTTGAGGGGGATTAGCACTAGAAGTGAGCTGATTAGGGGGCTTTGACTGGGAATGGGCTGATTGTGGGGAGGGGAGGATAGAGCTGCTGACCCTGGAAGAAAACTGGGGGCTAAGGCTACAAGTGGGCTGATACAAGGGGATGGGAGCATGGAACTGAAAGGGAGTGGATCTGAGAGGGGCTGCCATGGTATTTGTACTAGAAGGGAATGATCAGTGGGGAAGGAGGGGGACTGGAAGGGAATGGACACCAGTGGCAGTCATGGGAATGCAAGTTGACATTGGAAGGTACTGGGAGTGAGGACTGGAAAGGGGCTGATACTGGGGAGGGTTACTGGGACTGGAAATAGGCTGATAGAAAGAAGTGAAGAAAACAAAAGAGATAAGAACTGGCAGATGGACCATAGACCACAGAAAGAGAGCTAAGAGAAGACAGGAAAGCAGAAGCCTCAGATCGGGACCAGCATGATCAGAGAATAAATTGGTCAGACAACAAAGGTAGAAAAAATAATTTTATTTCATATTAGTGATTTGACTACAAAATCATCATAATTTTGAAATCAAATATTGTTACTTGTTGTTTTGATTATTTAAATAAGTATTTTATAAATAAAAACATATTGCAAAGGCCTATAATATATTAATAATTCAACAAATGATTACAGCGACAATGCGTTAACGGTAAAGGAAGAGAGACGCATTTGATTTTATCATTGGGGGTCACCACAAGTTGACCAACGGTAAAAGGGGTCACGGTACAAAAAAGGTTGAGAACCACTGCTCTAAAATATCATGAGGGAGTGTTTCTAGTTAGTTAACCATTACAACCTCTATTTTGGGCCAAGAAAATAAACTGCAGTTGGCTAAAAAGAAATTATGTGAACATTCATTATATGGGTAAGAAATCTAATTTTGCAAGAAAACGTGACGTGATGGAACATTTTGTCTATTTTTCCTGGATTCAGTACCCCAAAATCTATAGGAATCAGTTGCAAAACTGGAGGCAGTTTTTTGGTAGTGTACCTGTGTTATTGCTGTCCCTGGAGAACACCTATTACAGGTGAGTAACTACGCTTTCTCCGGGAACAAGCAGGAAGTCAGTCCTCACATATGCTACTCCCCAGCTACAGGCTATTGAAAGCCCGTAGAAAAGGCCACAGTCTCCCTCAGGGGGAGCCGTGAGCAGCAGCAATTGAGTCCGCAGATACAGACTATAGTAGGACCCGTGTGTCTGATGGGAACCAATACTCCGGTAGCATGAACACAGAAGGGTCGGAAATAGGAGTTGCCTAGACCACGAAGAGATTATGGAGCATGGCCTGGCCGAAGGCGCTGCCCCATTGGGGCTCCCTTTCCAGGCAGTAATGGACTGCAAAGATGTGGACTGAAGACCAGATGATGGCCCGGCAGATGTCCAGCAATGGGATGGAGTGCAGGTTTGCCACAGAGGCTGCCATGGCCCTGACGCTGTGAGCCATGACCCAACCATCCAGCATGAGCCCAGCCTGTTCATAGGCTAGAGCAATGCAGTCTGCCATCCAGGTGGACAGTGTCTGTTTGGTTACCGCTTCCTCCAGCCAACTGAGCTTGTAAGAAACAAAAAGCTGAGAAGCTTTCCAGTGGCTCTGGGTCTGCTGAATATAGAAAGACATGGCCCTCTTACAATCCAAAGTGTGAAGGATAGTCTCTTCCCTGCTGGAGTGAGGCCATGGGAAGAAGGTAGGTAACACTATCTCCTGGTTGAGGTGGAAAGGAGATACCACCTTCAGAAGGAACTTGAGGTGTGTACATAGTATGACCCTGTTCTTATAGAATCTGGTATATGGTGCTTCTGCCACCAGGGCTTGGAGCTCGCTGACCCTGCAAGCAGAGGTGAGCACTACCAGGAACATGACTTTCCACAAGAGGTACCTCAGGTGACAGATAACTTGATGCTCAAACGGTGGATGAGTAAGCTATGCCAAAACTACATTGAGGTCCCATTCTGTCACTGGAGGGCAGACATGGGTTTGGACAACAGGAGTCCTCCCAAGAAGTGGGTCACTAGTGGCTGAACTGAAAGGGGCTTGCCCTCAACAGGATGGTGATGCGCCACCAGGGCACTGAGGTGAACTCTCACGGAGTTTGATTTGAGCCTGGATTGTACTGTAAGAGATGAAGACGATACTGCAGCACCAGTTGCATCGGGCAGGAGAATGGGTTCACCCACTGCTCCACACCCCAGACTGAGAACCTGCGCCATTTGAAGGCGTAAGCTCTCCTTGTAGAAGTCTTATAGTAGACCATTAGGATCTCTTCCACTTCTTCCAAGAGGTTGAAAGGGTCTAAGGTCATGCTCTCAGCAGCCACATCGGCAGTGACAGGGACCCCAGGTTGGGGTGCAGGAGAGAGCCCTCTGCCTGAGACAAGAGCCCCCAGGGAGTTCCCTGGGGGATTGGAGTCTCCACTGACAACTGGAGGAGTAGCAGGAACCATGGCTACCTGGGCCACTGTGGAGCCACCAGAATTAGTGACACCTTGTCGCAAAGAGCCTTGAAGAGTATTTTGGCAATCAGCTGTGTGGGTGGGAAGGCATATGTGAGGCCATTCAACCACGGGATGAGGAATGCATCTGCCGCTATCTGGGATGGGTGGGGCTGCCAGGAACAGAAGCGAGGCAACTGGTAGTTGTCCGGGCTGGCAAAGAGGTCCATCCATGGAGTTCCCCAGAGACGAAAGAGCTGGGTGGCTACTCTGGGGTCCAGCTGCCACTCGTGTGACTGGAGGACCCTGCTCAGCCTGTCCACCAGAGCATTGTTTATTGTTTATTAAAGACTTATTATACCGCCCATCACAAAAGCGTCTGAGCGGTTCACATAATATCAAAAGCTGCTGAAAAGAGAAAAGAATGCCAATTCAAATGGACAGGAAAGGAAAGAGTAGAGGTAAAGAATAGAGGGGGCCTGGAAGGTATATGCCCGCAGGAATATTCCCTGTTGAATTGCACAGGAGCAGCGTGTCATCGCTTCACGGTAGAGGGCACGAGACCCCATGCCCCCTGCTTGTTCACATAGAACATTGCCACCTGATTATTTATTTGGATCAGCACCAGCTGGGGTCTCAGGCGGTGACAGAATGCTCGGAGGGCCAGATATATTGCCCGAAGAACCAGGAGGTTGATCTGCTGGTTGCTCTTGGCTTAAGACCAGCTGCTCTGGGTGCGGAGTTCTTTGCAGTGGGCTCCCTATCCCAGCAGAGAGGCATCTGTAGGTAGGACCCTTAGAGGGCTTGGGATTTGGAAGGACATCCTCGCCTGCAGGTGTTGGGGATTTTGCCATCAAGCAAGGGATCCTGCCAACTGATGGGTCACTGCAACTCCGTCTTGGAGATGGCCTGTGGCCTGTGTCCACTGGTCCCAAAGGCACCACTGAGCGGCCCTCGTGTGCAGATGAGCAGCTGGTGTGACATGGACCATCGAGGCCATGTTCCAAGTAGGCGCAGTATAAGCCGGGTTGACACCGAGGGACAGTGTTGTGCATCTCCGGCTGGTGCCTTGAGATGGTCTGCCCCGTCCAAGGGAAGGAAAGGCTTTGGCTGAAGAGTGTCCAGCCTTGCTCCTATGAACTCCAGAGATTGCATTGGGAGGAGGTGGGATTTGGGGTAGTTTATCACAAACCACAGATTTTGCAGGACCTGGATGGTGCATGCTATGGCCTATTGCACCTCTGTGGCCGTGCCTGCTTTTATGAGCCAGTCATTGAGATAGAGGAAGACAAATAACCCCTGAAGACAGAGGAAAGTGGCTACTACTGCCAGGCATTTGGTGAAGACCCTGGTAGTGACCTGTCCCCTCTCCCCTCCCACCATGAAGTAAAGGTACTGCCTGTGGCTGGGGTGAATGAGGATGGGGGTATACACATCCTTCAGATCCAAGAAGCATAGCCAGTCTCCCTGTTGGAGGTAAAGCAGCAATGTTACAAGAGAGAGCATCTTGAATTTCTCCTTCACCAGAAACTTGTTCAGGTTGTGCAGATTCAGAATGGGCCTTACATCCCCTCTTCTCTTTGGCATGAGGAAATACCTGGAGTAGAAACCCTTGCTCCTAAGATGATGGTGTACTGGTTCTACTACTTTGTCTTCAAGGAAGCCTGTGAGTTCCTTCAATAGGAGGTCCCGGTGCCCTGGGGGGTCTCTCCTTGGGAAGAAAGGAGGAGGTGTCTGAGACAGGTGGAGGAAGTAGCCCTGACCACCAGGAGTGCCGAGGAATCGGTAGTGATGGCTGGCCGCCTGTGGGCATACAGGATTAGACATCTAACTGTGGGCTGCTGTCTTCCTTGGGGTAGAGAGGCTCAAGGAGTCAAAAGCTTCCCCCTGGCTGGGCCGGACTGGGCCTGGGGCTTGGGAGCTTTCTTCTTACACGGGCCTTGCCCATGTCCCTTAGCCAGATTACCCTACTGGGGAGACGGGGAGGCTTGAACATGTAGATAGCTTTTGTAAGCAGCCACTTTCCTCGGGTAAAAGGGTTTTTTACTCGAGCCCTTCCGTCAGGGAGGGGCAGCAGTGGTTTTGGGGAGCCCGGTCCTCGTCATGAACTCTGCAGCCTTTTCAATTCTAGGTTTGCCAAAGAGGTTCTCCCCTTGGCATGAGACATCGACCAATTTGTCCTGAACCCATTGCTCGAGGTCGGAAGACAGTAGCCAAGCCTGGTGTCAGGCACTGATGCCTGCCGCGGCTACTCTATCTGCGACTCAAAGCTGTCATAGGCTGCTTGAGTCATGAATTTGGAGCACTAACGGACAGCCTTGGACAGGTTCCTAAACCACTTCAGGGGTTCCTCGGAGAGCCCAACCAATAACCCGGTGAATTCATTCGCAAGATCTCTCAGGTACATGCCCATGCACAGCTGGTATGCCTGGATCCGGCTGATGAGCATCAAGCTCTGTTAGCAGTTTCTGGCTCTTGAGCCGACGCATGCTGACTCCACCACCATGGAGTTATGCAGCAGTTGTGACTTCTGGAAGCCCGAGCTCCAGAAGATCCGATACATTGAGTCGAGCCACTTGCTCACCACCAGCAGCGATGCTGGTGTCTCCCACATATGCAGCATCAGCTGTTCCAGGATGTGTGGGATGGGTACTGTGAGTGATTACCTCAGTGGGGCCTCGTATTGGAGAATTTGTAATTCCTCCGTCTGAGGGTCCTCCTCCAATTCCTTTGGGAATGGGAGGGCTTTTGACACATCCTGCACAAAGTTGAGGAATGCCATGTCCTTGGGCAGGAACTGATGCTGAGGGTCCGAGGGTAGCGAGTCTGAGGGGACATCATGGTGGCATTGGGTGTCTGGGGACTCCTCATACTCGGTTTCCCATTCCGAGTAGTCGGAGGAAGATTTGAGGGAAGAATGGCTCGCGGTCTCAGAGTTGGAGCCCTGCCCACGTCCATGGAGGCCCCGCAGCTGATGCTATGAGCACTAGCCGGGGAAGACCTCAGTCCCATCAAGCGGGACCCGGAGCGAGACCTAGGCTGAGGATTGATTCAGGGCCATATAGCCTCTAGGATTGGCTCGGCTTCTGGAGAAGTCCTCGACATCGAGGGCCCATGGTCTGGGCAGAGGAACCAGTAGTACCACACAGCAACGCCCACTGCTGGTCCATGAAGGAGGTCAGACTGCACTCCAGGGTCACCATCCTGGATTCGAGTCCAGAAGGCTCCACAGCTGTCGGCGCAGGCACCAAGAAACTCAGGCCCGGTGCTGGTTCCCCCAAAGGGGAGTCCTCAGAGAGGGTAGGCTCTGGCAATCGAGACCGATCTGTGGTCAACTCCTTTCGGGAGATCTTGGTAGGCCGCTCCCACTCCGATCCCTCCGACAGCCATCGAGGACTGTAGAACATAAGAACATAAGACATGCCATACTGGGTCAGACCAAGGTCCATCAAGCCCAGTATTCTGTTTCCAACAGTGGCCAATCTAGGTCATATGTACCTAGCAGTTTCCCCAAGGGACACAGGTTCCACAATGCTTGTATTGGTTCAAGCATTGATATCCTGGGTCCCTTCTTAATAATGGCTTATGGACCTTTCCTCCAGGAACTTGTCCAAACCTTTTTTAAACCCAGCTACACTAACAGCCTTTACTACATCCTCCGGTAACAAATTCCAGAGTTTGATTACACGTTGAGTGAAAAAATATTTTCTCTTATTAGTCTTAAATAGTTTACCCTGTAGCTTCATTGCATGTCCCCTAGTCTTTCTATATTCTGATAAGGTAAACAATCGATCTACGTTTACCGGTTCCACTCCGCTCATTAATTTATAGACTTCTATCATATCTCCCCTCAGCCATCTCTTTTCCAGGTTAAAGAGCCCTAACCTTTTTAGCCTTTCTTCATAGGAGTATCCTTCCATCCCCTTTACCATTTTGGTGGCTCTTCTCTGAACCTTTTCTAATAACTCTATATCCTTTTTAAGATACGGCGACCAGAATTGCACACAATATTCAAGGTGCGGTCTCACCATGGAACGATATAGAGGCATTATAATATCCTTTGTTTTATTTTCCATTCCTTTCCTTATCATACCTAGCATTCTATTTGCTCTCTTGGCCGCCGCTGCACACTGGGCCGAGGGTTTTAACATGGTATCCAGAATGACGCCTAAATCTTTTTCCTGGGTGGTGGTTCCTAATGTGGAACCTTGCATCGTGTAACCATAGTTTGGGTTGTTCTTCCCTAGGTGCATAACCTTGCACTTGTCCACATTAAATTTCATCTGCCATTTTGATGCCCAGTCTTCCAATTTATCAAGATCCTCTTGCAATTTTCCACAATCCTCTTGGGTTTTAACAACTTTAAATAGTTTTGTGTCATCTGCAAATTTGATAACCTCACTCGTTATTCCAATTTCCAGGTCATTTATGAATATGTCAAAAAGCAGCGGACCCAGCACAGATCCCTGGGGTACACCACTATTCACCTTTCTCCATTGGGAAAATTGGCCATTTAGCCCTACCCTCTGCTTTCTATCTTTTAACCAGTTCCTGATCCACAATAGTACACTGCCTCCTATCCCATGACTCTTTAGTTTTGCCAAAAGTCTCTCATGAGGGACCTTGTCAAAGGCTTTCTGAAAGACCAGATACAGAATATCAACCGACTCACCTTTGTCCACCTGATTATTCACTCCTTCAAAAAAACATAACAGATTAGTAAGACAAGATCTTCCTTGTCTAAAGCCATGTTGGCTGTCTCTCATTAGTTCATGACTATCTACATGATGAGTAATTTTATTCTTTATGATGGTTTCTATCAGTTTTCCCGGTATTGACGTCAGGCTCACCGGTCTGTAGTTTCCCGGATCACCCCTGGAACCCTTTTTAAAAATTGGTGTTACATTGGCGATCCTCCAATCTTCAGGTATTAGAGATGATTTTAATGATAGTTCACAGATTACTAATAGCAGGTCTGCAATCTCATATTTCAGTTCTTTCAATACCCTTGGATGTATACCATCCGGCCCAGGTGATTTGCTACTCTTCAGCTTATCTAATAGTTGTAATACATCTTCTCGATGTATCGATATTTCCTTCAATTCTTCTGCACCTTTAAATACCACTTCAGTCATGGGTAACATCCCTACATCTTCCTCAGTAAAGACTGAAGCAAAGAATTCATTCAGTCTCTCTGCTATCGCCTTGTCGCCTCTTAGTGCTCCTTTAACCCCTTTATCATCTAATGGACCAACTGACTCTCTCACAGGTTTTTTGCTATGAATGTACTTGAAAAGGTCTTTACTTCGCGTTTTTGCTTCTGCAGCAAGCTTCTTCTCAAATTCTCCCTTTGCCTGCCTTATCAATGCCTTGCATTTGACTTGCCAGTGCTTGTGCTGTTTCCAGGTTTCGTCGTTTGGCTCTTTTTTCCATTTCCTGAAAGATGCTTTTTTGGCAACAACAGCCTCTCTGACCTCAACTTTAAACCATGCTGGCAGTTTTTTGGACTTCTTTCCACTTTTCTTAAAGCGTGGAATACAGCTGGTCTGGGCTTCCAAGATAGTATTTTTCAACAACAGCCAAGCCTGATGTACGTCTTTAACCTTTGCAACTGCTCCTTTTAGTTTTTTCTTGACTGTTTTCCTCATTTTATCATAGTCTCCCTTTCGAAAGTTAAAAGGTAGCACTGTGGATTTCCTTACTATCCCTCCTCCACTAATTAAATCAAAGGCGATCATGCTATGATCACTATTGCCAAGTGGCCCCAACAACCTTATCTCTTGCACTAGATCTGGTGTTCCACTAAGGATTAGGTCTAATATGGCTTCCCCTCTGGTCGGTTCATGAACCAGCTGCTCCAAGAAGCAGTCATTTATTTCATCTAGGAACTTTATCTCCCTAGCATGTCCTGACGTGACACTGACCCAGTCGATACCGGGGTAGTTGAAATCACCCATTATTATTACTGTGCTGTAACTTTTGTTAGCTTCCTTGATTTTTTTGAGCATTTCATCATCCATTTGGTCATTCTGGCCAGGCGCTCGATAGTACACCCCACTGCCATTGCCTTCCCCCTTTTACATGGAATTTCAATCCATATAGATTCTACAGCAGATTTGTTTCCTGCAAAACTTTAATCCTTTCTGACTCAATGCCCTCTCTAACATAGAGAGCAACCCCTCCACCAATTTGATCAGCTCTATCATTACGATATAGTTTGTGCCCAGGTATCACAGTGTCCCACTGGTTGTCGTCCTTCCACCATGTCTCTGATATTCCAATCATATCTAACCTTTCATTTAGTGCTATATATTCTAACTTTCCCATCTTATTTTTTAGACTTCTAGCATTTGCATACAAGCATTTTAGAGAATGTATTTTATCCATATTAATTTGTCTGTTAGACATGAGTAATTTGGGATCTTTAAGCTCTGTCTGCTCCATACTTGAGGGCATTTGGGCTACTTTACTCTTTTGTGGAACCTCTCTGCTTTTGGTAGTATCCTTCAAAGATGCATTCTTCTGAACCATCTGCTCTTGGGCGACTGTCGGCTTTCCCCTAATATCTAGTTTAAAAGCTGCTCTATCTCCTTTTTAAAGGTTAATGCCAGCAGCCTGGTTCCATCCCGGTTAAGGTGAAGCCCATCCCTTCGGAAGAGCCCCTCCTTTCCCCAGAATGTTCCCCAGTTCCTAACGAATCCAAACCCCTCATCTCTGCACCATTGTCTCATCCACGCATTGAGACTCCGGAGCTCTGTCTGCCTTTTGGGTCCTGCGCGTGGAACAGGAAGCATTTCGGAGAATGCTACCCTGGAAGTTCTGGATTTCAACTTCCTACCTAAAAGCCTAAATTTAGCCTCCAGAACCTCCCTACCACATTTTCCTATGTCATTGGTACCAACATGTACCAAGACAGCAGACTCCTCCCCAGCACTATCTAAGACCTTATCTAGGTGGTGCGTGAGGTCCGCTACCTTCGCACCAGGCAGGCATGTTACCAGGCGATCCTCACGTCCACCAGCCACCCAGCTATCTACATGCCTAATGATCGAATCACCAACTATAACGGCTGTCCTAACCCTTCCCTCATGGGCACATGGCCTTGGAGAAGCTTCCTCGGTGCGAGAGGGTTTTACATCACCTGGAGGACAGGTCCTAGTTACAGGATCACTTCCTGCCACACCAGGGTGATGCTCTCCTGTCACGTGACCTCTCTCCTCCATGGCAACAGGGATGCTGCCAGACTGGAGGTGGGACTTTAGGACTATATCCCTGTAGGTCTCGTCTATGTACCTCTCTGTCTGTCTTATGCTTTCCAAGTTTGCTACTTTAGCCTCCAGAGAACGGACTCGTTCCCTGAGAGCAAAGAGCTCCTTGCACCTAGTGCACACGTAAGACCTCTCACCAACTGGGAGAAAATCATACATGTGACACTCAATGCAAAAGACTGGAAAGCCCCCATCCCGCTGCTGGACTGCTGTCTGCATCTTAGTTTTAAGTTTGTGTTTAGATCTAAGTTCTTTACTTACTAAGGGTTGCTATGGAATGCCATGTCCTTGGGCAGGAACTGATGCTGAGGGGTCTGGTGCAGTGCTTACCAGACCCGTAAGAGCCATCCAGAGACAATGCCTTTGAAGGTTTCTTCTTCTTCTTCTTCTTCTGTTCCCTTGAGAGAGACCCCCCTTTCTTAAGAGCCACAGTGTCAACGCGGGTCCACGGGGGCATCATGGGATTCCACAGCTTCAGAAAGGGCCTTGGCTTTCAGAGCTTGGGACTCCAGGAAGAACTTGTCGTGCTGCTGCTGACAGTTCTTGAGTGCCATGGTAGACATCTTTTTACACATATTGCAAGCCGTGAGGTCGTGGTCTAGCCTTAGGCAGTGTAGGCATCAGTCATGTGTGTCAGTGAGGGACATTATCTTGGCACACTGATCACGCTCCTTAAAGCCACTGGTAGCCAAAGGGGAATAATGTACCCCAGTGAGGTCGAAGACCCATAGTGCTGCCAGTTGGAGAAAAAAGGGCGTAAAGTTACTAAAAAGAAGGAAGAAAAACAAAAGGACCTGAGACTTAATGCCGGGGCAGTGGGTTCGGGTGGTGGGAAGAGTACCGGTGCACAACCAGAGATAGTTTGAAACTTGGGTCGCGTAAAAAAAACCTTTTTCCAGGGGAAAACAGAAGGGCTCCTCATAAAAAGGGAGACTGAGCAAAATGGCACCCTTAGGCGGAAAGAGTACCACACATGCCTGGTGGCACCTCCCAAAGGCTTTCTTTGAAAACTAGGGAGATGCTTCCGCAAGGGCTCCATCGGCACCGACATCACCCCATATGTGAGGGCTGACTTCCTGCTTGTTCCCAGAGAATGTAGATGTCCAACTTAGATTATTTCCCCATCTGCACTTTCCAGTAGGTGGTGTATTAGTGTTCTGGGTCCAAATATAATATTTCCTAAATGATATTTTCTCCTAGTTTTTGTTAATGTTCTGGAAGTTGCTGCTGTTTTGGGGTAGCAAGTTTGCTGCATTGGCACTGAATTTATTTTTCAGAGTGTTGCGTTATTTCACAAAATGTCTAGTAAGCGACACAATTCTTGGAATATTCTTTATTTGTATGGTGGAATGATCAGGGCCGGCACAACCATCAGGCAAACTAGGTGTTTGTCTAGAGCTTCAAGACATGCAGCAGTGGCAGTGTATCTAAAAAGGCTCCAGAGTTCCCTTCTCTTCCGGTGCCATGCTGCCCTTCGTACTTCCACCCGCTTCTGATTCCACTTCCTTTAGCAAGACGTTTTCCTGAATCTGGAGAGGGGTGGCAGTGGGCGGGGCTGGAGAAAGGATGGCACTGGGATGAGATTCACCTAGGTTGCCTCCTACCTTTGCACCGGCTCTGGGGATGGTGAGTACTAAGGGGGAGTAGCCTAGTTCTCTTCTGCACCCTTTCTTGGGGTGTTTCAATGGGATTGGCATGTATGTTTGCTGTCTGTAAGTGCAGGCAGCAGCGGCCCAAGAGGGGTACGGGGCCATGTGTGTAGACTCATTGTGAGGCTTCATTTGCATAAGGGGCATCATTTGCATAAATATTTGCATAATGTTAACGT
Organism: Ichthyophis bannanicus; assembly: GCA_033557465.1. Classification (NCBI taxonomy): domain Eukaryota; kingdom Metazoa; phylum Chordata; class Amphibia; order Gymnophiona; family Ichthyophiidae; genus Ichthyophis; species Ichthyophis bannanicus. Next base: position 38,627,613 of record CM066043.1, on the reverse strand, counting down.
GCCTAACTACCAGATTTCTACAATACTATACTCCAGTGCCAACTGCCAGGCACATTAGGAAGTACTATAAACACTGCCCATTTAGAACCCATAGCAAACCCATCGTATCATAACAGCTTTACCAGGACTCACAAAGCACCAAACCCTACCTATCACAAGGCAACACTGCAAATATTAAACCAGTACATCTCAGAAAATACCAATACATCTCCTACTGGGGAAAGAGAACAAGTTGCCCTGTCAAATAGACACTACATGAACGGAATACCTCAGCTCAGTTACACATGCAAAACATGGTCCATCACAAGGGATCACAATTTAGAAATAGGAAGAGAATAATTAAACTGCGTACTCCAAAAGCCAAACTTGGAATGTACAACACTGGAGAAATAAACTATAAATTAATTTCCTCTTGTACTAAACAAAATGCAGACGTTAAAGACGCACATTTCTCAAAGTTGACATATTCAAGTTAATAAATTCAAAATAAAAATGTATTTTTCTGCCTTTTGTTGTTTGAGCATTTTATTTTTCAGTTGCAATTGCTCCAGCCACTTTCTTCTGTTTGTTTTTTTTCGTGTCTTCTGCTAATTCTCCATTGTCTGCTTTCCATTTGTCCTTTTTTTCTCTCCTAGTATTTTTCCATTCTCTTTCTAGAAACATAGAAACATGAGGACAGAAAAAGACTACATGGCCTATTTAGTCTGCTCTCCATATCAACCACTACAACAATCCCCTTTTTTCCTTTAGAGATCCTCTGTATTTGTCCCATGCTTTTTCGAATTCAGATACTTCATCTCTACCACCTCCACTGGGAGACTATTCCATGCATCTACCACTCTTTCTGTAAAGATATATTTCTGAATATTACTCCTTAATCTATCCCCTTTCGCCCTCATCCTATGTCCCCTTGTAGCAGAGCTTGCTTTCAATCAAAAGAGGCTCTCCTCCTGGGCATTTATACTACGGAGTATTTAAACATCTCAATCATATCAATGTAAAAAGAATGGAAGCTGTTCAGAGGAAGGCTACCAAAATGATTTGGAGCCTGCGTCAGAAGCCTTATGAGGAGAGACTTGAAGACCTAAATATGTACACTTTGGTGGAGAGGAGGGATAGGGGAGATATGATTCAGACCTTTAAATACTTAAAGAGAAATAATGAACAAACAAACCTCTTCCAGAGACGCGGAAGCTGTAAAACTAGAGGGCATAACATGAAGCTGCAAGGTGGTAAATTGAAAGGCGATGTCAGGAAATACTTTTTTACTGAAAGGGTGGTGGATGCTTGGAATGCCCTCCCGATGGAGGTGGTGGGGACAAACACAGTGACTGAATTCAAAGTGGCCTGGGACAGACACTGTGGATCCCTTTACAGCAACAGGATAAAATCAAAATAAACTGAACCATCTAATTTCTCAACAAATAGGGGTGTCCTACATGGAGCGATGGGGGGGAGGAGCAGTGTGTTCATCCCTAAACAAACAAAGAAACAAAGATATGGGGAGGGGTGAAGACATGGGGAGGGGTGCACCTGCTCCTGGTGGGTGCACCACTAAGCAAAGACATGGGTAGGGGTGCACCTACTCCCTAAAAGACATGGGAAGGGGTGCCTGTCATATTGCTGGGCAGACTAGATGGACCATACTGGTCTTTATCTGCCGTCATTTACTATGTTACTATGTTACTATATCACGTCTATCCCGCCTTTCCTCTAAAGTTTACATATTAAAATCCTTAAGTCTGACCCCATAAGCTTTATAACAAAGACCACTAACCATTTTAGTAGTCACCCTCTGTACCGACTCCAACCTGTTTATATCCTTTTGAAGGTGCAATCTCCAGAATTGCACACAATACTCCAAATGAGGTCTACCAAAGACCTATACAGAGGCATTAACACCTCCTTTCTTCTGCTGGCTATTCCTCTCCCTATGTGCACAAGCATCCTTCTAGCTTTCACCGTCGCCTTTTCTACCTGTTTAGCTGCTTTGAGATCATCAGACACAAACACGTCTAGGTCCCGCTCTTCTTTTATTTATTTATTTATTTATTTTATTTATACATCTTTTCTATACCGCCACTTCCAGAGATCAGTGGCGGTTTACAGGTAACAAACATTAATAATAGAGCACTATTATTTTACATAGAACAGATTTAGAACAAAGAACATTCAACTATTAAGTGTAACTTAAAAATACAATGAGATAACAGGAGGGGTAGGAACATTTGAACTGGGTATGTATTAGATAATGTTTCAAAACATACTTCCAACAGTATATCAACAATAAAGTCAAATATTTACATTAAATTACAGTTATTCACATTAGCGACAGGCAATTGCTTTCTAAGGGTAAGCTTAATCTAGGTGAGAAATGTGAATGTGTGGGAAAGGTTTATGCCTTGTCTAAGTAGGGTCAGTGAGTGATTGATGATCGGTGTTTTTTTCTGTGTTAGGATTATCTTCAATGTGGAGGTTATTGTAGTGCAGAGTAAATAGATGGGTTTTTAGATTTTTTCTAAATAATTGAAGATCTTTGATTTCTCTGATTTCAATCGGGAGGTTGTTCCATAGCGTAGGGGCGAAGTATGAGAAAGCTCTGTTACTTGTCTTCTGACTTGTCTTTCGAATAGAATCAGGGACTTGTATCGTGTGAAGGTTTATTCTTCGTCTTGATCTATTATCATGTGGAATGGTGATGAGCGTAGATAAGAAAGATGGTGCTATATTATTAAAGATCTTAAACGTATTGACTAAGGACTTGTAGATGATTCTGCATGAGACGGGTAGCCAATGAAGAGCGTAGAGAATCGGAGATATATGTGGACAGAAGTACTTTACTGTCTCTACTATATCGCTCCCTTGGATTGCTGCAGCCCAAATGCATGATCTTGCATTTTTTAACATTAAATCTCAGTTGCCAAATTCTAGACCATTCTTCAAGCTTAACTAGATCCCTCCTCATGTTATCTACACCTTCCTGGGTGTCTACTTTATTGCAGATTTTGGTATCATCTGCAAAGAGGCAAATCTTACCCGACAGTCCTTCCGCAATATCACTAACAAAGATGTTAAAAAGAATCGGACCAAGGACAGATCCCTGGAGCACAGCCCCGGTAACCTCCCTCTCCTCAGAGTGAGCTCCGTATATTGTACCCTTTATCGCCTCCCACTCAACCAGTTTCTAACCCAAGCAGTAACTTTAGGGTCCATCCCTAGGGTGCTCAGTTTGTTTATAAGTCGCCTGTGAAGAACGGTATCAAAGGCTTTCCTGAAATCTAAATACATCACATCTAGGGATCTTCCTTGGTCCAACTCCCTGGTTACCCAGTCAAAGAAATCAATCAGATTTGTCTGACAAGACCTGCCTTTGGTGAATCCATGCTGCCTCGGATCCAGTAATCCATTGGACTCCAGAAACCTCACTATTTTTTCTTTCAGTAGCGTTTCCAATAATTTACTCACCACCAAGGTTAAACTAACTGACCTGTAGTTTTCAACTACATCCTTACTTCCTCTTTTGTGTAAAGGGACCACATGTGTCTCTCTCCAGTCCTCTGGCACCACTCCTGACTCCAATGAGGTATTGAAAAGTTCAGTCAGTGGAACTGCTAGAACGTCCCCAAGTCCCCTCAGTACTCTCGGGTGTATCCCATCCGGTCCCATCGCTTTGTCTACTTTAAGTTTAGCTAGCTTCTCACGAGCACAGTCTTCTGAAAATTGTTCAAGATGCCCCTCACTTCTTTTCCTGTTTGTGGGTATTTTCTGAGGTCCTGCTCCTGGCCCTCCATCTTTGAATACAGAACAGAAACATTTGTTAAGCAATTCCGCTTTATCCTCATCAGCTTTTACATATTCCTCTCCTTCACCCATGAGTCTGACAATACCACTTTTGCCCTTCCTCTTCTCACTAACATATCTGAAAAATGTCTTATCCTCCCATTTTATTGCATTAGCTATTTCCTCCTCTATCTGAACCTTTGCTTTCCTGACTACTTTGCTAGCTTCTCTAAGTTTTTCCAAATATAGATGCCTGCCTTACTCTCTCTGTGATCTGCTGTATTTCATGAAGGCCTCCCTCTTTTTCTTCACCTTTTCAGCTACCTCTTTTGAGAACCAAAACAGCCTCCTTTTCCTTTTACCTTTATTTACCATTTTATCAAAAAAGTTGGTTGCCCTAAAAATATCCCCTTTCAGTTTTCCACACTTTCTACATCTCCCATCTGTTCCTATCCCGCTAACGACTCCCTGAGGAATTTGCCCATCTTGGCAAAGTTATTTTTCCTAAAGTCTAAGACCTTCTCTTTTGAATGGATATTATCAGCCATAGTCCTAATACTGAACCACACCATCTGATGATCACCAGATGTGAAATGATCTCCTACTATAACATCAAAACACTTTCACCATTGGTAAGCACTAAGTTCAATATGGCCCCTTCACATGTGGGTTCTGTTACCAGTTGCCTGAATAGTTCTTCCTGTAGAGAATCCAGGATCTCCTTACTTCTAGGGTCCAATAGAAGCTCTGGATACCTGTCCTCTGACAAGTCTTCAGACTCAGTATCAGTGACCCAGCCTTCTGAGTCAGACTAAGAGAGGAAGTTGAAGTACTTCTAAGTCTCTGCCTAGATCCCTCTCCTGATCCTTGGGGATCGTGAGCTCCTTCTAGAGTAATGATGTATTGATGCTCATCTATGTCCTGCTATGTAAAAATAATGGCGCTGAAACGATAGCAGGATACCTTGTTGTGGTGGACTCTGCTGGATCAAAATCTATAGTTCTTGAACAGTGTCACAGTCCCGCTCCCTGAAGAAGCTATCCGTGAAACACTTTCTATTGGAGACTTGCTCAAGGACTGCAGACAAGCCACTTCTTTGAAAAGCCATGGACTGTATCATTTCCTTAAAGCTAAGTTGAATTATGGCTTTATAGTTGGTTAATGTTTTTATGCTGAAACACATATGCAACATAAACTAAAGAGGTGTTTTTTTTTCTTTTATGTTTGTGCCACTCGCTTGGTTTTTTTTTGTTTCAGATTGCGGAGTTGGCTTCTCCTTTAGGCAATTGTTTTTTTGCCAGAGATATACTGAGGTCTTTTTTCCTCTTTTTGAAGCTCTTCTGATTGATCTAGGGAGCATTGTGGCAGCAAATTTATTATTGAGTTGGTTCTTTTTTTTTTATAGTCTCCCACAGGTAAGCCATATGTCTTGAGAATCAGTTGGATGGTTGCTGATGTTGATGCAGCCGACGTTGAGGTCCTGGTCTGCTGCATAGCGAGGAGTGCCATGATCCGTTCCTAGAAAGCCTGCAGAAGGCACTTCTCCATGGCTGCTGACTCCGAAGGCTGTTTGGCCTCAGAAACCTCAAGTATAGCCTGGTATAATTACATCCCAGTCATGGCTCTCCATGAACCATGTCTCTGTTACTGCCACTAAATCCAAGTCAGCCTCTCCCATTAAAGCCTCAACATCTGGGTTCTTATTTCCGATGCTACGAGCATTTATAGACATTGCCTTCCAGTTGTTGCCCCTTTTACCTATTTGTATAAAGGTATTTAATGTTTCACTTACTTGGGGGCTTTCACTTATCTGGGGGCTTTCTTTACTCATCTCCCATGAATCTAGTTTAAAGCCCTCTTCAGTAGATTAGCCAGGCTGCTACTGAAGACACGTCGACCCTTCTTGGACAGATGGGCACCATCTCTGCTCTGCAATCCTTCGAACAGCATCCCATGGTCCAGGAAACCAAAACACTCTAGATGACACCATCCATGCAGCCTTGCATTCATCTCCAGGATGCAAGCTTCTCTGCCTTGGTCTTTACCCTCAATGGGGAGAATTGAAAAGAACACCACCTGCACCCCTATCTATTTCACCCTCTGTCCCAAAACCATGAAGTTACTTTAGATACGCTCAAAGGGATACCTGGCAGTATCATTTGTGCCGACATAGATGAGCAACATGAGGTAATAGTCAGTGAGCTTGATGAGTCTCGGAAAACTCTCTGTAACATCTCAGATTTTGGCACCTGGCAGACAGCATACTTCTCTGGACATCAAGTCTGGTCAGCAGATGGACGCCTTAGTACCTCTCAGAAGAGAGTGACCAACCACTACTATAATTCGCTTCTTTATGGTCACTGATTCTGCAACTTTGAGGTGCTTGAGCTTTCCGGGGATGCTTTCACCTCCTCACTTCCAGGGCTGCATAATGGTTCTTTCAGGGATGCTTTCACCTCCTCCACTTCCAGGGCTGCATAATTGTTCTTCAATTCAAGGGCTGGAGTAGTTGGATTGGTAATTCTGCAGGCCCTGGTGACTTGTGTGCAACCTTCGGCATTCTGTGGGCTCCCATCTTCTCCTCTGATGGAGAGTTTGGATGTTGCAAGAAGCATCTCATCAATGTACTTCTCACTATCTTGAATGCTTCTCAGCCTTGACACCTCTTCTCTGAGCTCCTCCACTTGTTTCCTGAGAGCTTCAGCATGCAGGCATCCTGCACATGGAACCAGTCTTTCAACTGGCATTGTGATCTCTGTCTGGACAGAGGCAGAAGCTGTAATGGGAGCAACAGCTTTGGCGATACGATTATTCCCAGCCATTGTTCAGTTGGTGGAGCTTAGGTGCCTGTTGAAGCAAAAGAGAGAGAGACCTACCAAAGTACCAATCGGTTTCCCAGATGTCCTCTCTGGGAAAAAGCAGTTAACCTCTTTTAAGTGTGTTCTAAATGTGCTGATTCCAAGTCCCTGTGTGTAGCTAATTGGGGGAGGTGCCCTATAAGGCAAGACAGCTCACATGGGGTGGGTGGGAGTTGGGGGGTAGGGAAGGAACTAACACCTGATGAGGTGTCAGCAGCTTCAAAGAGCTGAGAAAGATACTAAAAGCAGTGTTTTAAACCTACAGCACTAAAGACTATATTTCCCCTTTTGAACTAAAGTACCAAAAAGAATATAGAGCTCTTAGCAAGAGAGCTAGTAATTTAAAAGCCATACACTCGAAAAGAAAGAGCGTTCTAGAGCTCGGAGGAAATGGCCGCAGATTAGTGCAGCTCCGTGTTCAATTCCCTCTGCTGTTTGGCCAGCGGCGCTGAAATATAAGAAAATGTCCCGAAATAATTGAGGAAGAAAGGTGCTGTAGTTTCTAAACTGCGATCGCAGTTTGGCAGCTTTGCTGAGTTTCAGACTGCTCCGATGACGGTTTTGACGGCTCTGCTGAGATTCTTATCTTCGATCACATCCTGACTTCTTTGCTCCTGGTTTTATTTATTGCATGCTTATCTGCTGCTACATGCTGAGACTTTAAAATGGTTTTGATGTGTTTTTAAAAAAAATTATTTTGAATTTAGGTTGAAGCAATCCTGATGATATGCTACTATATATTTGAAGCACTTTACAAAAGGAAAGGAAAAAGTAATTCGGAGAAGTTTGGATGCTTTAGTGCGGCTAATGTGACAGTAAAAAAAAAAGGAAACAGGCAATAGTGTCACATAAGCTTAATTGATGAGCCGATGAAGTACAGTTTGTCAAGCACAGGATGATGAAAAGGGTTGTTAGCACATTATTGTTGCTTTTAGACCTGAAGATACTGAATACTCTGACAGTTGACATTAGAATGTTTCCTCGTTTAAACTAGTGCGCCAATGTATTCAATTCCCTTTTGTTTCCTGGCCAAAAGTGTGAAATGTTACAAAGTGTCTTGATAATTAAAGGCTGAGAGAATGGGATGTGTTAATGTTTTTCAACTGTGACCTGTTTTTTCATCTGGATCGTACTCTGACAGCTTCAACTGAGAAAAAGTAATGTTCTACTGTTTTTTGTGATCTGTTTTTCAACTGCGATCGAATTTTGACAGCTTCAAATGAGAGAAAGAACTGCGATCGCAAGCTAATGACTGAGAGAAATATTTATAGAAATGTGCTGCTGTTCTTCAGCTGAGATCTGATTTTCAACGGAGATCACATTTTGATAGCTTTAAATGAGAGGAAAAATGTGTTGCTATTTTTCATCTGTGATTGCTTTTTGAAATCTCGTGAAGAAAAAAGGGACTCAAAGAGTTTATATGATTCGGTGTGGATAACCTGACAGGAAATAGGCATTAATGTTCTGAATATTTATCTGGGAAGTAGAGGATGATGGACATTTGAAAAAGATTTGTGCTGCAATTCATCAATTAAGATCTGCCTTTCATCTGCGAACATACTCTGATGACTGAAAGACTTGTGCTGTAGGTTTTCATCTGAGATCTGTATTAGAACTGCAATCAAATTCTGGAGACTGAAAAAGAATTGTGCTGCTTTGTATCTGCGATCACACTTTGTTTTAGAGAGAGAATTATACCACGGTTATCTATTAGAGACTTGCTTTCCAGCTGTGTTCACTCAAAGAAGGCTGAGAGAATTATGCTGCGGTTCCTTATCTGAAATCTGCTTTTCAACTGTGATCACATTCTGACTGAGGGAGAGAATTGTGCTGCCGGTTTTTTTTAAATTTAAGATCTACCTTCAAATGGTGATCATCTTCTGATTGCTGCGAGAGAGAATTGTGCTGCAGTTATTTAACTTTTCAACTGGGATCGAATAATGACTAAATTAATTACAGCTTTAATTGTTATGGCTATTGGAAAGTTTGGAATTTAACATAGTGCTATTAGATAAAGTGAATTGTGACAGGATACTGAAATTTGAGATTTTAGCACTAAATATTTGAGTATTGTGCATGGATCATTTGTGCTATCTGTAGCAAAGTACTCAAATTTTTGGAAATTGTAGTGAAGTAAGGAGGAAGATTGCATGCATTAGTATATAATATACTTTAGCACACAATTTTTGGTTATTTAAGATTTGCTATCTTTATATAAATTTGGAGTAGTGAAATATGGTAATGAGTTTGCACGTTGTATATTTTTAAGCTATAATAATTTAAAGGTGCAAACTATATTACATAACGTGTGTCTAATTTCTTTTAAAATGAAAACTGCTCGTCGTGAGCGTGAGGAAAAAAGAAATGGATTTAACATCAGCAAAGATGCATGCTGGTCATCCTTCATTAGTGTCTCAATTGGTGAATACAGAAGATGTGTCTAATGCAGTGGTCAATGCATTGAGTGGTCGTCTAGATGGAATTACAGGCAAATTAGATGGAATTAGTAAACAATTGGAGTCAATGGGTATAAGGATACAAGAAGCTGAGGAACGTATTTCAATGTTGGAGGATGATCTGCATAGCGCAAATAATAAAATTACTTCTCTTCAAGAGACAATCATACACAGGGTTTGAAAATAGATGATTTTAGAAAATCGTAGTCGTAGAAAAAATCTTCGTATAATTGGTATACCTGAAACTGTTAAGGATGCTGAGCTTAATGCTTATTTTTTTGGTATACTGAAGTTCTTAAATTTAAACGAAGGTAGTAATCACTTTACTTTAGAACGTATTCATAGACTAGGTAGACCTCGGCCAGATGATACGAGACCAAGAATAGTTATGGCCCGGTTTATAAGTATTCAACACAAAGATAGAGTTTTAAGGGCAGCACGAGCGAAAGGGCCTCTGATGTTTGAGGGGGTCCGTATACAAGTCTTTCAAGATTACTCTATTCAACTAAGTTTAAAGAGAAAAGCTATGCAAATATTTGTCAACAATTGTTGTCATCAAATTTGAAATTTATGTTACAGTATCCTGCAAGGTTGCGGATATTCTATAATGGAAAAGCTGTATTAATGGAATCTCCAGAAGAAGCTAAGAAATGGTTTCATGGAAACATTGCTGGCATAAAAGATAATACCTGATCATTATAGTATTTGATTGAATTAAGGTTATCTATACAGGAAATAAGTTTTAAGTTTCAATGTGAGATGGGTTATTTTCTTAGATGTAGGTGATGTTATTGGTTTATTTGTAGAAGGATTATGATGGGATGGGAAATAAAAATGCAAGATATTTCAGTAGAGAGGAAGTGAATTAAGATTTGCACTAATATGGCTGTAGGAGGAGAAGAAGAGATCTTAAGGTTTATGGATAAGAAAGGGTTTGGTGAAATAATGGGTGGGAGGGAGGAAAAGGGACGGGGAGGGGATAATAAGGGGATTTTTACAGTAGTTTATATAGAAAGCCAATTTAATATTAAGATGAGAGGATTTGAAGTATTGGTAATTGCTGTTGGAAGGGTCCTAGGCTGGGGGGACACTTCTAATTTTAAATATATGATAAAGTTAAATTTCAATATTTGTTTAATAATCACATCAGGAGGATGAGAGTTTCTCTCATGGAACGTGTGTGGTCTTACAAGCCCCTTTAAGCGAAATAAAATTCTATTAGCAATAAGAAGGCATAAAGCAGATGTTGTTTTCTTACAAGAGACACACCAGTCTATAGAAGACCTGGTTCGAATAAAGAAAAAAGGTATTGAGTTAATTTATGGGGCTTCTGCAAAGGGAAGGAAAAGGGGGGTAGCTATATTAATTAAGACAGGAATAGGTTTCCAGAAAGATAGGATGGTAGTGGATCCTGAAGGGAGATTTGTTTTAGTACAAGGGAATTTAAATGGACAAAAGTTGTTGTTAGGTAGTGTATATGCCCCAAATGTGCCTGATCCTAAGTTTTTTATAGATTTAATGGCAGAAATTGATAATTTTACCTGAGTCACCAATTATATTAGGAGGGGACTGGAATGGTGTCTTTGATAATCAAATGGATGTGTCAGGGAGGTGTGGGAGTAATCGTCTTAGTATTATAAAACTTTTAAAGAGATTCACTCAGAGATGTAGGCTTATAGATGTTTGGAGGGTTCTTCATCCAACAGAACGAGATTATACACACTTGTCTAGAGCACATGGTTCTAGTGCGCGACTTGATGCAATATTAGTATCTGAAGTATTATTTCCAAAAATGGTGGACGCAGTCATTGGTCCATATGAAATTTCAGATCATGCTCCTGTGTGGGTAGATTGGATAGGAAACCAGCCTGGTAGTAGTAAAGGTCCTTGGCGCTTACCACTTGAGTTGTGTTATGATACTAATTTCAAAGATTTTTTAATAACTAAATGGAACGATTATGAGTATTGTAATAGGAGGCATAAAAATGACCCAGAGTTATTTTGGGAGGCTTCAAAGGCTGTTTTGAGAGGGGATATAATTTCTTATATAGCCCGAAGGAGAAGAATGCTTGCTTTTAGGATTCTTAGATTGGAGAAGCAAATTTTGTAGAGAACGCAGACTTTTGGCTAATAAACCTAATATTATCAACAAAGAGCAGTTACTTGCTACTCAAGCAACTTTAAATACTTTGTTGCAACAAAAAGCCAAAAAATCTCTGTTATATTATAAACATCATTTATATCAATATGGGGATAAATCGGGGAAACTTTTGGCTCGTTGTTTTGGCGCGAAGTAAAGGATCCAGATTTGTTCCATTTTTGAAAGATGAAGGAGGAGTAATATGTAAAAACAGTGTAGATATAGGGAGAATTTTTGTAAGTTATTATACTAAGTTATATAAGGGAGAAGAAGTTTCTAAAGAAAGTATTAAAAAATTTTTTGGAAAAAATACATTTACCACATCTTACAAAGGCTCAAAAAAAGAAATTGGAAGCTCCTATAACAGTAGAGGAAATTCAGAGTAAAATTGATATTGCCCCAAGATGTAAGGCACCAGGATTAGATGGTCTTAGAGCAGAATATTATAAATTGCTGCAAGTTCAGATTACACCGATGTTAGTGACTTTATTCAATAGGTGGATGAATGTTGGAGTTTTTAAATTTAATAATAATCTTGCTCATATTGTGGTTTTGCCTAAACCTGGTAAAGATGTAACTGAGGTTGAGTCATATCGACCAATTTCATTGATTAATTATGATTTAAAGTTGTTTGCAAAGATTTTAGCAGATCGGTTAGCAGTATATCTGCCAATCTTATTACATGATTGTCAGACCGATTTGTGAGAGAACGGTAATCCTTCAAAAAATGTAAGAAAAATTTTAGGAGTATTGAGCTGGGTTTAGAAAAATGGATATCCCTTCTTTATTGGTAAGTTTGATGTGCAGAAAAGCTTTTGATAGAGTAGAATGGAAATATTTATTTGAAATTTTAAATGTCTATGGCTTTGGTGAAGGATTTATACAAGGTATTAGAGCTTTATATCATAACCAAAGGCAGTAGTAGGAGTTAATGGACATATCACTAATAATTTTTATATTACACGTGGAACCAGACAAGGTTGTCCTTTATCACCATTGTTGTTTGTGCTCTCATTGGATCCTTTGCTGAGAATGATTTATGCTTGTGATGGTATAACAAGGAGTGAAAGTTGGGTCATGTATATTCAAGGTTTCTGCTTTTTGCGGATGATTATTAGTCATGTTGTTAAAATCCTTGTGAATCTTTAACAAGACTTCTAGATATGATTAGAACGATTTGGAGAAATTGCTGGTTTCAGATTGAATATGACTAAATCAGAAGCATTGGATGTTAATGGGGGGTTACAGGAAAAAATGGGGTGATGAGTTTCCATTAAGATGGGCTAATAATCAATTTAAATATTTAGGAATTTGGTTGCCTAAAAATCCAAACCATTTGTATAGGCAGAATGTTAGGCCGTTGATGCGAGATATACAAAATAAATTGCAGGTTTGGACTCCCTTTGCCTCTTTCATTAGGTGGTAGGATAGCTGCATATAAAATGATGATTTTTCGCAAAAATTTTGTATATTTTACAAATAATTCCATTGCGACTATTAAAGCAAGATGTGCAGAAATTAGAGAGATTACTGCAGGGATTTTTTTGGAGAGGGAAACATCCCAGATTTAGAATTGATCGTTTATATGGTTCATGGCAACAAGGTGGTATGGGGTTGCCTTGTTTAGAAATATATAATATGGGTTGTTTACTTCGTCATGTACGTGATTGGATAGGTGGTACTTCAGTTTACACTCCTTATGATCTTGAATCAGCATTAGTTGCTCCTTATTCCCTTCGGTCAGTGTTACATGTATCAAGAGCGAAGTTGCCTAAAGTATTTAAAAATAATATATTATTTCAGGGGGTTCGATGGAGTTGGCAGAAGCTTTGTGAAAAATTGGGTGTTCCAAGTGAAATTTCAGGTTATTTGCCTCTACAGGGAAATATAGACTTTCAACAAAGTATAAAGTCAATTTTATTTAAAGGATGGGAGAAAAAAGGTCTTCAGTTGCTGTATCAAGTAATTAACGAAGAAGGTGTACTTAAATCATTTATTGATTTAAAAAGATGTTATGGATTGTCTCAGGGGCATTTTTTATGCATATTTACATTTAAAATATTATTTGATTTTCAATAGCAGATAGGAGAACTTGTTTGAGATCAGAAAATTTTAAGAAATTAGAAGAGTGGTTTGCGTTTAAGGACAAAGAGAGGATAACTGTAGCAGAATATAATAAGGCTTTATTTAATTTAGTTCATGTTAAGAATTTTGATCATTTGAGTTTGCAATGGGGGGAAGAATTAGGAATTAATCTTGAAAGGTTTGCCTGGGAAAAGGCTATTGGGCGTATCCCTAGACAAATAGTGGGGGCAAAATTACGTGAAATGCAATTTAAAATAATAGTACGTGCTTACATATCACCATATAGAGCATGGAGGGGGGGCTTTGCACAATGTAGTGAATGCCCAAGGTGTAGAATGGAAAAGGCACATTTGGGGCATATGTTCTGGACTTGTATATGTGTGAAGAAATTTTGGAATAAAATTCAAAATTATTTAAGTGGTATATTGAGGCAAGCTTTAATTTTGACTCCAGGGTTTGCTATACTTGATGTTCCTGATTCTATGGGACTTTCCTTATCAGGGAATAGACTCTTGGTAAGAAAATGTTGTCTGCTTGCTAAACACTGTATACTTTCGGAATTGGAGAGATCCTAAAGGTCCAGAATATTGGGAGTGGAGAAACGTATTGCACCAATTGATATTATGGGAAGGATTATCTACTAGGAAACATGTGCGTAGAAGAGCTTATTTTTTAAAAGTTTGGTCTCCTTATCTTGATGGGGTTTCAGCAAGGGCTAGGAATGATATTTTAACAATTTAAATTGGCTTAGTTAGGATAAAAAAAGGGCAGGGGGGAGAATGTAAAATAGATTAGTGGGGAGGATGTGGATTGAAAGGGGAAAGTACAAAAGGGTGAAGGTGAAAGGGAAAATTAAAATGTATTAATTATATCCTTTTGTGGATTATTACTGAGTGGGGGAGGGGGATAAAGGTATGGACTGGGAGGGAGTATGGGATGGTGGTGATGGATAATGGGGGGGAGGGAGTGGGGAATTAAAAAGTAAAATATATATATAAAGTCCCCGTTGTGGGAATGAATATGGTTGTTTAACATTGTTTAATATGTATGTTGTTTAAATTGTTTCGATATATATGCTACTTATATTGTTTCAAAATGTATGTTGTCTACAATATGTTAACTGCTTACAATGAATAAAAAGATTAAATACTAAAAGCCATACACTCTAACGCTGGCTTGAAATGCAGAGCCCCTGTTAGGAATGCCTCAACAGTGCAAGGCTCTGAAGACTTTTATGCAGCTTTCAGCTGCTCTCAGTTTTTTCACAGGCTAATCAGGCCCACTAACTCCTGATGAGGTGTCAGTGGCTTCAAAGAGTTGAGAAAGATACTAAAAGTAGTGTTTTAAACTACACCTCTAAAGGCTATATTGCCCCTTTTGAACTAAAGCACCATAAACCCATTTCTACATCTGCTGTAGCATACTGAACTTTCCCCTTTTGCTCTTTCCTCCATTTCTTTCTTTATTCCTTTTTCTCAAATTTCGCCCCTCCATCCTCAATCTCTACTTACTCTCCCAATACCCAACCAATCGTAGATTTTTCTTCTCTCCCACACAAAATATATTTTCCCCTCTCCATTCTCTCTCCCCCAGCCCCATCCCATTCTAGTCCTCCCCCAACATCAGCTTCCTTCTAGTTCCAGCCCCACCCAGCATCTGCTCCCTTCTAGTCCCATTCTCCCATCCCCCCACGTCAGCCCATTTCCAGTACTAGACCCCCCATCAGCCCATTTCCATTCCTAGTCCACCATCAGCCACTTCTAATCTTAGCCCACCATCAGCCATTTCTAGTCCTATCCTAACCCCCCGTCAGTCCATTTCCAGTCCTAGCCTCCCCATCAGCCCATTTCCAAACCTAGCCTTAGTCTACCCCATCAGCCCATTTCCAGGTCTAGCCCTCCCATCAGCCATTTCCAGTCCTATCCTAGCCCCCTATCAGCTCATTTCCAGTCCTAGCTCCCCATCAGCCATTTCCAGTCCTATCCTAGCCCCTTATCAGCTCATTTCCAGTCCTAGCTCCCCATCAGCCATTTCCAGTCCTATCCTAGCCCCCCATCAGCTCATTTCCAGTCCTAGCTCCGCATCAGCCATTTCCAGCCCTATCCAGCCCCCCATCAGCTCATTTCCAGTCCTAGCTCCGCATCAGCCATTTCCAGTCCTATCCAGCCCCCCATCAGCTCACTTCCAGTCCTAGCTCCCCATCACCCATTTCCAGTCCTATACTAGCCTCCTATCAGTCCATTTACAGTTCAAGCCCCCCCATCAGCCCATTTCAAATCCTAGCTCCCCCATCTGCTATTTCCAGTCCTATCCTAGCCCCCCATCAGCCCATTTCCAGTCCAAGCCCCCCCATCAGCCCATTTCAAATCCTAGCTCCCCCATCTGCTATTTCCAGTCCTATCCTAGCCCCCCATCAGCCCATTTCCAGTCCAAGCCCCCCCCCATCAGCCTCCAGTCCTATCCTAGCCCTCCCATCAGCCAATTTCCATTACAAGCTCCCATCAGCCCATTTCAAATCCTAGCTCCCCCATCTGCTATTTCCAGTCCTATCCTAGCCCCCCCCATCAGCCCATTTTCAGTCCAAGCCCCCCATCAGCCTCCAGTCCTATCCTAGCCCTCCCATCAGCCAATTTTCATTCCAAGTCCCCCATCAGCCCATTTTCCATCCTAGCCCCCAATCAGCTCATTTCCAGTCCTAGCTCCACCATCAGCTATTTCCAGTCCTATCCTAACCCCACATCAGCCCATTTCCAGTCTTAGCCCCCCATCAGTCTATTTCCAGTCCTAGCCCCCACTCCACTCAGTTTCAGTCCAATCCCCCCCTCCACTCAGCCCATTTCCAGCCCTAGCCTCCCCATCAGCCATTTCCAGTTCTACCCCCCCCCCTCCTCCCTTGCAAGAGCCCTGCGGCTGTCCAACTGGCTTTAGAGGGCTCCCGGCAGGTCCCAGCTCACCTCTCTACAACCACCAAAGCGAAGAGTGCCATTTTTCTTCACTTCGACAGCTGGGTTCTAATGTAGGCCGCTGGCACGCTGAGTGCCGGGAAACAGGAAATGTCTTTGACCTCCAGCGTGCCAGCGGCCTACATTAGAACACCGCTGCTGAAGAGAAGAAAACTGGCACTCTTCACTTCGGCGGCTGTAGAGAGATGAGCCGATTCCTGCCGGGAGCCACTGTAGGGAGGTGCGTCAGGGTCTGCGGGGAGCTGCTGTAGGGAGGTGTGCCGGGGCCTGCTGGGAGCTGAACAGCATGTGCAGGATGTTGTTGGCATGGGGCCCCCTGAAGCTTGGGGCCCTGTGTAGACAACATTCTCACACAATGGACGGGCCGGCCCTGAGTGCAGGGTATCCGTTAGGGTTTGTGCCATTCTATGTAGTCTGGGGTTTGTGGTAGGCACTAGGATTGGATGAATGGTTCTATCGGATCATTTTAATCATTGTTTTATAAAGTGGTTGGAGCAAGCCAGTGATTATTTAAAATTGTATTTAGAGTTCTTGCAGTATCTTTATAGCCAATTGAACAATACCATATGCACTTATTTGACCTGCTGAACGAAGTGGCCAGATTCCCTATATGAAATTAAAGTGAAAAACCAATGGCAGTTCTAAGTGCTGGGGACACTGAGAGCACATTGCCAAATATGAGCTGAGGGTCAATGGGTGCTTTGTTATCCGTGACAGATAATTGAATGGAATTGAATGATTCAAAAGTTAATGGGTGGAAGTACACTTACAAGAAAGATAGAAAAGATGCCTCCCCGACACGCACATTTGTTTATATGTGTGTGTGCATTTATACACACAGACGCACATACTCATGCACATATATTTTAAATGCTCTTGGGGGGCTGGAAATGGTAGGTGGAGTCAGGGCCGGCCCCAGAGTTGGTTCAAGGTGTTGGTACCCTAAGCAAACCTTAAGCCTTCTGCACCTTCTCCTAGCTGTCAGAATCTGTTGTTTAGCTTTGAATGTCCTACTCTTTGCCGCTTCCAGAAGCTGCCGTCCTAGGTGACTGCCTATTTGCCTAATAGTTGGGCCGGCCCTGGGTGGAGTGCGGATTTAGAGGCTAGCATGCACTTGTATTCTACTGGCCAGAGACAGAGACGTGCTTGAGGGAGCAGGTGGAACTGTGGCTAAAGGACAGTGGGTACTGGGGGAGCTGAGACACTGGAGAGAATGAACAGAGAAAAAGAAAGGAGGAGAGAGAGAGACAGTTCCAGGAGTGACAGAAAGAAGTGGGGAAAGAGAATGGAGGGTGTGTCCTGGGTGGAGGGAGAGGGTGCGCACCTGGGGGGGGGGGGGGGAGGGAAGAGACAGTGAATGCCTTGGGGGAAGGGAGAGAGGGAATGAGTGCCTTGAGGGAGGGGGCAGAGAGAGAGAGAGAGAGAGAGAATACTAGTGGGTGAAGGGGAGGTATTCAGAACTGTGCCTATATTCTTAGGTTATGACATTGCTTTTGTTTATAGCAGCAGAGCCCTTAAAAGGTGCATTATTCCCATTTTCCTCTTTTTATTTGTCACAAAGCTGAGAGATGGCTCCATTAGGATCCTAACCAGAGCCTTAGCATGGGGAGGTCAGACCCAGATTCAGCTCCTGAATTGTGCACTACATGTGACCTCTAATTGCACAATCTTGCCATAGTTTAAAAATTCTTTCCTGATTAAGTCGACCCACTTTATTGACTCCCAAGAGTTCTGCACAGAAAGCCTGCCTATTCTCCCCCCTCCCTCTCCCACACGTTGTTGTTGCACTTCTGCAACATCAGTATTCTTTTGGCGAATCCTCCCACAACCTCGCGCTATGTGCTGCTTCACAATTACAGACAAAGGGGAGTCTCAAAACCAGGCCGAGAGTACAAAAAAGTCACGGATGTAAGTTTGCTCTGACATTTTTATTAAATACAGGCCTGGCATGCGATGGCTGGGAATAGAGAGCAAAGTTAAAGGATGGTTTATCTCATGTCCTACTCTGCTCAGCGCAAATAAACAGTCTGTAAAAGACAGCTTGTTTCTGTCATCAGTTATATGCTTTTCAACGTATGAATAGCCCTTTGAGCCCTTGTGGAAGGGAACTATGGGGAGCAGGTCTCAAGCTGACTCTCTCCTCATTTCATCTGCCTGCATTAGAAAGCTGGAAACTACAAATTTAGTCTGTATCATTTGATAAGGCTTTCACCGCATTCTATGCATAATTTTATGAGGGATTTGAGCATATGCAACAGAATTTTATGCACTCAAGTGGGCTCCTAGGAAATTGCCAAGGGGGATACGCGTGTCCGAAGTAAGCGCACACACAGGGGCAGAAGAAGTAATGTCCTAGAGCCTTTTCCATGTCTACATCCTGTTTTACAGCTGGAAATGACTTCAAAATTGTGAAACCACACACATGCATAAAAATGAGGCTTGTAGAGACGGTGTCCTTTACTTTTACATCGTCTGCACATAGGGGGGGCTCAGTCTGTGCAGAGTGGAGGTGGCGTTACAATGTACACATGCATTTTACAAGGATAAGTTATGCATATAAAGTTTTGCATGCATTTTCATTGGATTTGACTTATGTTTATGCTTACTGAAAATGTATATAACTTTCTATAGATAAGTTACCTACATGAAGTATGAGGTTGCTGCAACACTGAAAATTGGACTAACAATAGTAATGCCTGAGATATTTACTTTGACAAGTGATGATGATGATAATAGGTTCTGGTGCTAGGTTAAATAAGAAAGGGGAAAGGGTGCATCGCTAATGTGGACCTTGGTAAAGTCTGAATAGAAGAAAAATGTACACACTAGCAATTATGCTAGCAGTAACTTCAGAGTGCAGGACATGAATGCTTTTCATAAAATGTTTACCACATCCAAACCATTCTAGGACTTCTCACAGATACTGTACAGTAATTGCACTCTACCCTACGAAAGGCTTTCTCGGCAACTCGAGAGATAGCCATGTATGGTTTCTCGCCGTTTTTAACTACATGACTAACATTAGAGAAGGTCATTTATTTATTTAAAATTTGTTTATATACCGCCTTTCTACAATTCAAGGTGGTGTACATAGAACGCAACAGAGCAGTACAGGAACAACTGCTTTACAAAGAACAAGAACAGATAACAACATAAAACATAGCCGGAGTCATCGTAAATAAACTATATACAATAGGGGGAGTAGGTGAGGGTAAGGGGGGTTGTGGGGTGTATACTGAAGGATGGGCGGGTGAGCAGGACTGGCTAGGCAGGAGCTAGTTAGGTTGACAAGTTAGATCAAGTTAGGTCATAAGAACATAAGAACATAAGATATGCCATACTGGGTCAGACCAAGGTCCATCAAGCCCAGCATTCTGTTTCCAACAGTGGCCAATCTAGGTCATACGTACCTAGCAGGTCATGTTGGGTTTTGGATCCTGGGTTAATGTTGTGGTGAAATGTTCTTGAAAAAGATATGTTTTGAGTTTCTTCATAAAGGTAGAGAGGTTTGAGCGTTCTCTCAAATCAATCAGGAGGGATTTTCAAGCAGTAGGTGCAAATAGGGAGAATACACGGTTACATGTGGATTGTTTGCTTTTAGTTATTCTAGTTGGGACAGTAAGGAGGTTGAGCGAGTTGTGTCGGCGGAGTCTGTCGATCTTGGGTCTGGAGAGGAGAGGGTGGAGACAGTTTGCAGATTCATTGTGTATGACTTTATGTGTCATGATAATAGCCTTATATCTTATTCTTCTTTGGATAGGGAGCCAGTGCAGGTGCTTTAGAACTGGGGTAATGTGGGCTGGTCTAGGTATTTTGTGAATTATTCTTGCTGTAGTGTTTTGTGCCATTTGAAGAGGATGTATTGATTGTTTTTGTAGACCATGGTAGATAAAGTTGCAGTAGTCAAAGGAGGGTAATGTAATAGTTTGGCACACAGTTGCTCATATAAACTTTTAGTGTACACCTTTTTAGGATGCCGCCTCATTCATCAGGAGAAGAGCACGATTTGCACTTGTGTCCGTGGTCCGATTCAGGTGGACATTCTAAAGTTGGAGTGCCTTGCTGGATCCGCAGCAACCTGGCGGGCTCATTGAATCTCTCTGTAGTTATTTTATTGAGGGGCCTCACCACACGGCAGAGCTGTTCCTATTGAGTCATTTGTCATATTCGGGATCAGAGCACTTATGAGTCTTGCTGTGTGAACAAGGGAGCGATGGAATAGTGTACAAAATGTTCTAAATTTACATTTTTAAATCTTCCTTTGGGGACATCTCACATGCCTGATCTTCTTGCTATGTATAGAGTTGATGGGATTATTATTATCATTTTTATATAGCAGGGCTTTACATATCGCACACAGCATGACCCATGACATGCTATTTTTGTGTGAAATATCATTTTAAAGCTGGTCTGTTCAAATGGTTCACTCCTATGCTTGTAGTGTTTTGATTTCGCTTCTGAACTGTGAGTACCTACGGCTTTTAGCTTTTTACCCTTGGATTACCCACTTATTAGTTGGTTCACATTATATTATTATAGGGAATATCCAGTTCAGAGTCCGGATTGAATAAAGGTTGATTCAGTCCTTACAGGACGATGTTTTAATGTTGGCTATAGCTTGAATTGGACATGGCACTCTCAATCACAGTTCAGTGATAGGTATCTGGATTTTGCATTTATACAATGATATCAATATTGGACTACATTACTACATGCTGACATTTTGGGATTGTGAATTGTATGTTTAACTGATCTTAGGGTGAGCGCTTACAATGGGACTTTACTGTGGATATATTGGCTTTATGTATATACAAATGCACTGTCCATGTACGACACAATGGTAGTATAGAGCCTTCATAATCATGGCACCCTAAAACCTATGGACTCATTCAAGTATGTCCATTCCAACTAGTGCAATCCAACTATGTCCAATCCAACTAGTCCAAAACACTGCCGCCAGAATTCTCTCTGCCAGTTTGACCATGCACCATATAACACCAATCCTAAAAAACCTACATTGGTTCCCAATAACACAACGAGCAGAATACAAAGCCATCACCACCACCTTCAAGATCCTTCACAACCTCTCAGCAACCTGCCTCTCTGAGCTAATCACAGCAACATACTCTACAAGACCAAGAAGAGCCTCCAATCAAAACCTCCTGAACATCCACCCGCTCAGGACCAAAACCACACAGCAGACCAGCAACAAAGCATTCTCTTTGTATAATCTATCAATGTGGAACTCTCTACCAGATAACATAAGATCAGCAAAATTCATCACCGAATTAAAAAAACAACTAAAAATGCATCTATTCAGAGAATACTATGGACCTGATGACAAAACATAATCTAAGTGCTAACATACCACATAGAAGGACCGCTAACCCGAACCAACCATTCCCCCCATAAAACGACATCCTCTCTACATGTAAATAGTTCATACCCCCTACATAATTATCTCTTATTAACTTCAAGTTGTACTCCCCGTTAAATGTAAAACAATTCCCTATAATTGTGATGTTGTTTGATGTAAACCGCCTTCGATAAAGGTGGTATAGAAAAACTGCTAAATAAATTAAATAAATAAATAAAAAGTAATGTTTTACCACAATCCTTGAGTGCTCATTTAGTTTGCTTTTCATTTTACAATCTTCTCATCCATGATTAGAACATAGGGCACATCATTAACTTTGCCGTTCTATTTCATTGTTACCTGTATGTGTTGTTCATAGGTGCAATTTGTGATTCTCATTTAGTTCAGCGTTTGAACATGTCTTTTGCTGAACATCAGATACTGCATATCTTCACATGTTACTTACTCGGTTTCTATATGATTCCCTAAAACAGATACGTAGGTCCTAATGTAGGATTCTTTTCTCGGTCCTCCTCTCCCTTGCTATCCAGCACTTCTAATGTCAGTTCACTTCTCTTCTTATACCTGTCTTTCAGCCTTGCATTTCTTTTGTTTGTGTCACAGATTATTTGTATGTCTGGTTTATAGATGTTTTATTATTATTGATCAATGTCAGTCTTTTATTTATTTATTTGTATTTATAGAAAGGATTTTAATTTGTTTTTAGCTTTTGGTTTTAGTTATTTATTAAATAAGAATGTTATTTATGGTTTTTAATATTATTTATGTATTTATTATGTTCATATTTGATTGTTATTCTTGTTGTTCTTGAGGTCTTGCACCCCCTGAAGAAGGCCTCCTGGCCAAAATACGTTGGAATTGGTTCATTGTGAATGAAGAGCTTTGACCAGTTGTCCATATACCTGCTGTTTTGTTTCCCGCTCCCAGCTGCTGATGTCGATTGGGGATGGAAGGTGGTAGGCGCCTAAGCGTGGCAAGATTTAAAGTCCTTTGTTTACCGGTCCAGAAGCTCTGATTGGCCTGGGCGGAGGGGGGCAGGTGAGTCCTCCGTTCTCACTCCCCTCTGCTGATGCCGATTGGGGCTAGAAGTTAAAAAGTTCTCACACAAAGGTTCCCTTTTCCTCCATTCACAGACTTAGGCATGTCTGTGTGGGGGACTCTGATAAAGTGTGTCTCAGTAGAGTTGCAGGGGATGTGGAAGTGGCTGTCTGGATGGAGTATGTGAGGAGTATGTGTGGAGTATGTATCTGTGAACTGGTAGTATGAGATGCAAATCTATTTCCACGGCGAGTGTTTTGTTGTTTGTAGAAATGTGAAGATGGGGTGTCAGCGGGTATACGAGAATGTGAGTATGTATTGGCAGTGTGTGTTGGTAGGGTGCATCAGGCTTGCTGTGGAGTGTGTTGAGGGCAGGGTGTATGCGTGTTTGTTGGCAGGGTGTGTAGGGGAGATTTGCATGTCTGCATCTGCGGCATGTAGGCTTCTCTCTCCCTTGCATTTTCCCCAACCCTCCCACCTTCTCATTTGCACGTTCCCTCTTTCCCTTCCACCCACTCATGTAGCCTGCTCCTCTCTTTCCCCTGCTACCTAACCTTGCACGCTCTGTTCCTGCCACTGGCCTTTCACCCTCTCTTCTCATTCCTCCTCTAACCCTGCCCTTTCCCTTATGCTCCATCCCTTTCCTCCTAACCCCTTCCCTTGTGCTCTGCCCCTTTTTGTTACTGTTATCATAGCGCCTTCCATTTGCCCCACCCCCATCTTCCTCCCTACCCCTTCTCTTCCCTTGCTCCCTACTGTTCCTCTGTTCATGCCAGTAGGACATGGGGACCTCTGCAGACTCTTCAATGGCACTGCTCTTCTCTTTCACCCAGAGGGCTTTCTGGGCACCACAGCCATGCTCTTCTTGCTGGTGAACATAGGGGATTCTCACCAGTTTGATGACTCTTGTTCCACAAGGTAAGTAGTGAAGCTGTGAGCATCTGTTTAGTTGAGCAAGTGGAAACATGCTTATGGACAGACAGACAAGTGGATGGACCCTTCCTATCGCTTAAGTAAAACACATCTAAAAAAGATGAGAATGATCTGACAATGATCTACTCTTCTGGAAACCTGTTTGATCATGGTGTACGAGGCTACCGATGAAAGGTTTCAAACTTGTGTGCAAAAATTGGAGCATTTATTTTGCCATCAAGATTAATAAGAGCCATGAGCCTGTAGGGCTTGATATTCAGTAGCATTTATCCTGTTAGCTGCACGTGCTAAGTACCACTGAAGGGATATTCAGGGCTACTAGTGAGCAACTTGACAGAACGCCGCTGGGTTGGTCTGTGGATGGAGCAGGAATGAAGCCAGCAATTATCCACATAGCCAAAAATAAGTAGACCATCAACAACCTCTCAAAATATATTCAATGATATCCCAAATAGAGAGGTTGATAAAATACAATATAGTGTTGGGGAAGAGTCTAGTTCTTGTGACAGGATTTCCTCACACTGAGGCCCTTCCCCAATACTATACTGCATTTTATCAACCTCTCTATTTGGGATATCTTTGAATATATTTTGATGGGTTGTTGATTTTCTACTTATTTTTTGTTATCTTCTTAAGGAAATTGAACATCTGTTGAGTGGATTTTGTTATAGTGTTTGCATTATCCATATAGTGGCAATATTTACGCAGCTGTACGGATAACTATATGGATAACTTAGGACAGTAAAAAGATGTCCTAATGTGCTATCTGGATAAGCTATTCAGGGGTAGGGGATAGGCTATTTGGGAGCTTAGGTCCCAATTTCTGAAAGGCATTTACATGGTGATATTCAATGGCACTTATATGATTAGTGCCCCTTCTAAGTCTCCTACGCACCCCCCGATGCTTTCCAGTTAGCATCAGGTCATATAGGGGGCGTTCTGGGGCAGAATGGAAGTGGATATTACTGCTAACCAGGTATCAGTAATATTGCACTGCTACCAACTTAGCGTTCCGCGGCTAATACTAGGCCAGTTTTTGGCTTGCCTAGTTTTAGCTGTGGATGCTAACTGGGTAGAGGTGCAATATTACTGCTAAGCGGTTAAGCTCTGTGGCGGTTTCCTTTGTGCGCCATGGCATTGAATATCCGGGGTTAGGGGTCGGCAGGTAGAGCTATGTGCTACATAGCCTGCCCAGATGAATATCGGGCCCTTAACATTTACGGTCCTAAATTTAATCCTAGGTTTGAGCCTAATTTAGGAGCCTAGTGCTGAAAATCAGTAGTTTCTTTTTTGTCCTCCCCTAAATCCACCCCTGTTGCCACCCTCCTTTTATGCTCCTAAATTTAGAAGTTTAGTGACATTTTAAGTAAAACTTTAGGCACCCAGCCTCATTAAATTTTCAGAGGCCAATTAAAGAGCATAATTTTCAAAGTTAGGAGCATAATTTTGTTGAATATCGGGCCCAGTTATTTTAGGTGAAGTACAATAAAGCCGTTATTGATAACAGAAAGAAATTATATCTCCTATCACACTGTCATTGTGCCTAATCTTTTTAGAGAGATATTGTGGATCATAAAAAGATTGTTGAATGTGCTTGTATCTAGACATGGGTTGAAAGACTCTTTGGGAAACTGTGAGAGATTTTCATCATTTTTTCTTGGTAAGGTAGCACTAATAACTGGATAGACTGGATGGGCCACTTGGTCTTTAATCGGCAGGCATCTACAAAAGCACTGTTGCAATATTTATGCTTCTGCAGTTTAAGGCTTCTTGTTCTATTGAT
Source organism: Ichthyophis bannanicus (assembly GCA_033557465.1). Taxonomy (NCBI): domain Eukaryota; kingdom Metazoa; phylum Chordata; class Amphibia; order Gymnophiona; family Ichthyophiidae; genus Ichthyophis; species Ichthyophis bannanicus. Next base: position 38,602,200 of record CM066043.1, on the reverse strand, counting down.
CAGTCCCCGAGTTGGATCTCTCTCAGCTTTCTGTAGATATTGATCGACGTTCTCCGATTAGAGCGATCTTCATTCTGTCTACAAGCTGCAGCTTCTGGAGGAGAAGGTGGTGATGAGCGGTCATGCTTCTCATATTAGCAAGATGTCAATTAATTTCTCTTTATGGAAAGGGGAAGGGCTAGATTCAGAGATCAGCAATGGCTTTGACTGTTCCCTCACATGCTCATCAACCTGAAAATCAGAAAAATGTAATTGATAGCCCAGTATATCTAATATCCAATGCTACATGGACAGTAAATTTTACTGAACTAGTGCATCAAACATCTTGATATCTGAAACATATCACCAGAGCCGATTGAACCACAGGGCAAACTAGACAGTTACCTAGGGCAGTAACCTCTGGAGGGCAGCGAAGAGTCGTGCATTCAAAGTTAAACACTAGATTTTGACAGCCAAGGGGGGAGTAAGGCTTAAGGTCTGCCTAGGGTATCAACACCTTGAACCAACTCCAGTGCCGGCTCTGCGTATCACATACCTATAATCTATTTATTCTGTGCTCATATTTCCTCCCAATATGTGCTTTTCTTTTTATCTGCGAAGGCCCTTTTTACATAGTACATTGAGACTGGAGTTCCGACGTCCAGGTTGGGACGTGCTGAATTCCAGGACAGCGTGGTGAAGCCCTTTGTAAACTACATATAAAAGGACGTGCAAGAGTGCACATGGATTTGCCACCAGGCTGAGTGGGAGGAGCCATTTCACAAATCGACATGACAGCTTCCTCTTATAACTGGACCATTTTGCAAACATATTCCTATAAGTGTCACCAATTAAGTATCAAGGCTGCAATTATTTTAAAATGTTCAGGCTGGAGGAAGAGTAAACAGTGGGGATTGACAGGAAGTACTTCCTTAATCCTTTGTGTAAAGCCCTGACTGAAACAAGCACTGCTTAAAAATCTATGCATGCCTTAGAATGGGTATATAACCAGACAGGGAGATTTTTTGGCATATATGTGGATTTTTGGCCAGCCCAGGCCACACCCAAACACACACCCACTATGCCCTCTTGAAATCTCTACACAGTGTGGATCTCCACACGTAAATAGTGGCTTTCCAAAATCACATTTACATATGTATTCAAATTTACACATGCAAAGGCTGCTCTTTCCATGTAAAGATGACTCTAAAATAACCTCTACAGAATATTAGCATTTTTATCTCAATAGTATCTGTTTATCACTCTCACACTACGGTAGATTTCTGTTAACATTGTCTACCTCTCTATCTAATCTGTGCATATATCTGGAGTATTTTTTGTGAGAGCTTGTGCACATAAACCTAAGGAAGTGAAAGGGTGGACAAACATGAAGTTGTGGACAGCAAAATAGAAGTCTCTGAATGCTGAAAGCTGAACTTTCAGTGTGAAAAATATACACTGCATGTCAGGCCATTGTGGTTTTCAAAAGAAGTAGCTAAATAGTGAGGAAAAATAGGTTAGCCTTCATAAACGATAAGAGATTGCAGAACAAGAAGACAGACAAACAACAATATCTGGAGAAGCTAAGGGAAGCCAGGAAAGTGTTCAGGAAAGTAAAGATACAGAGAAGAAAAAAATAGTAAAACATGGGGATAAGACTTTTTTAAGGTTTGTTAGTGAGAGGAGGAAGTGTAAGGGTGGCACTGTGAGACTCAAAGATGAAGGGGAATGATATGTAGAGACTGTTAAGGATAAAGCAGAATTGCTGAACATATATTTCTGATCTGTGTTCACAGAAGAAGGACCAGGAATGGGAGCTAAGAAAACAAGCTCTAATAGGAATGGAAGTGAGGTAGGGCTTGAACGATTTTCAGAAGACTGTTTTTAAGCAGCTAACTAAACTAAAAGTAGACAAAGTGACAGGGCAGGATGGGATTTTGAAGGGACTTAGGGAGGTCCTAGCAGCTCTGCTGTCTGAACTTTTCATTGCTTCTTTAGAGGCGGGAGTGATCCCAGAGGACTGGAGATGCGTGGGTATGCCTCCTCTCCACAAGGAAGACGTTGGGATCTACAGGCCAGTTAGTCTGACCTCTCTGATGAGTAAATTAATAGAAATACTGCTAAAACAGAGGATAAAGGGCCCTGGCTCCCACTTTCTGCAAGCGAATGGGGAATGGGGTGGGTAACCTGGCTGAGTCCATCATCCATTCGCTTGGGAGGGGGAAGGGAATGGGAGCCGGCGAGAAAGAAGGGGGAGGGTAGGGAGGCGGAGTCAGAGGCAGCGCAGACTCACAGGAGCGAGCATTTGTCAGCCTTGGGCAGGATGGGATGGGAGACGCAGAGCGTTCTGGGCCTGGTCTCCTGTCTGGTCCATTGCTTCCGGATCTTTTTACAGTCTTGACCAGTGGGGAGCCTATTTTGGTTGTGCCACAAGCAAGGGGATCCGCTGACCCGGTTCCAGTTTGCAGCTATTTTGAAGCTGGGTTTGGGGTAGCGGGTTTCCTGCTGCAGGCATTTGGAACGCATTCATTCTGCAACGGCGCAATGACACTGGCTGCCGCGCAAAGCCTCTCGGTGCTGGAGATTCAGCATTTGGGTCATTGGCAGTCTAATGTTTATAAAAGATATATGCAATAAAGGGGCTCCTCTACCGCCTATTCAGCTTCCTTTTCTTTCAGTTTTTCCCCAGGTTGGAGGCGGTGCGAGTTCCTCTGTGGATGTGTGGTCATTCATTTTTTTTCTGAGCTCGGAAGACAGTGCCCGAATCCAAATGGGGCTTGAAGCTGGGCCTCGCTAAACGTGGAGTGCTGCTGTAGTGGATGGGCTCTGAGGAATGTAGTGGTCTCAACTGCTGCCTATGTTTCTGGAGGCTCGGCAATATAATCAACCCCATTGTATTTTTGTTCATTTGGGGGGGAATGATCTGTGTACAGTGATAGGAGTTGACTATATCCGACAAATGAAGTGGGATATTTTCTTAATCCACTGCTATTTCCCTGCTGCGATGGTCATTTGGTCGCAGATAATGCCTCAGTGCTTGTGGCACGATGTCCTCCGGCCGCAAGCGATAGAGTGGTTGCGGAGGCAAGTGAATGCAGACATCTCCAAGTTCATCCATTTATTGCAGGAGTTAGTAATAGCTCATGACTTAATTACAGCTGATTGCCCAGGGCTGTTTCGCCTGGATGGGGTGCATTTGTCGGATATTGGTACAATATCTTTCTCAGTTCCATTCAAGATGTAGTGGAGGGGATGTAGTAAGGCATTTCAGGCCGCAGAATTGGTGGGGGGAGCTGGAGACATGCAGAAGGCAGTCTCCACTATTGGCAGAATATAGAGGTGGCTGACCTCCCCCTAGGGATAATTCCTGCTCCCACCCCTCAAAAGGGCGGGGGGGGGGGGGAAGACAGGGATGGGAGCACTGGGGGGTTCCCACAGCATAGGTGTCACCGCTATGTGCGGTCCCAGTTATACTAAGACTCCCAGATTGTGAAACAAGTCTCAGCCTGGCGTCACCGAAGGCTGGGGGGTCGGTGGGAGAGGAGAGTACAGAAATATGGACTACAGCTGGGCTAGGACAACACCATCTATTCCGACCCTTTGGTGAAGCTTGATATCACTTGCTTTGAGATGTGATGCTTTGTTAAATATTTGGATGTTTGTTTGCCAAGCACCTTTCCAGGGAGTGTTATTCATGGTTCATTAGTGGGCGAATGGATGGTGAGTGCAAATGCCTAGGTTATGCATTTTCTAGAATTCAAAGGATTACAGGATCTAAGGCAACATGGCTTTACTAGAGGTGGGTCTGGTCAGATAAATTTGATCAGTTTCTTTGACACGCTCATGGGTAGTGCTTTTCTCACAGTGCATGGCGGTACAGTAAGCATCCCATGCTTAGTGCATGATGGGGCAGGGACTGGGTAGGTTCAGGCAGAATGTGGGCATGGATAGCACATCATGGTTAGTGCTAGTGACATTGGCATCTTGCCTTTAGCATAGGTACATGTACCACCTTCTGAAGTACTGGTAGTAACTGCACCTGTGTGCTGTTTCATGCAGTGCCACATGGTTCCAACATGCTAACAACATGCGGGCACATCTCCAACAGCATGGGCCTCTGCACTAGATTGTGGGCAGGAATGTGTGTTACCGTAGGGTGTTTTAGTAAACATGCCCCTAGGTGACTAGAGAATTGGATAGGGGGAGAGCACTAGATGCAGTGTACTTAGATTTCAGCAAGGCCTTTAACACCATTCCGCATCAGTGACTTATACGTAAATTGAGCACTCTTGGGATGGGCCCTAAAGTAGCTGACTGGGTTAGAAACTGGTTGAGTGGGAGGTGACAATGGAGTTAGGGTGTTATTAATGGTGTGCTGCAGGGACTGGTCCTTCATCCCTTTCTTAACATTTTTGTATTGCAGAAAGTCAGTCAGGAATGGATTGCCTCTTCGCAGATGATACCAAAATCTGCAATAGGGTAGATACCTTGGAAAGAGTTCATAATATGTGGAGGGTTCTTACAAAACTTGAAGAATGCTTGAGAATTTGCCAGTTAAGATTAGTTCTAAAAAAACCCCGCAAGGTCATGCAGTTGTCTGCAAAAACCAAGGGAATGGTAGAGTATAGAGGGTGAAGTAGTCCAATGCATGAAAGAAGAGTGGACCCTGGGGGTGATTGTATCTGACGATATTAAGGTAGCCAAAGAAGTAGAAAAGGCAATGACAAAAGCCATAAGGATGCTCGTGTGCAGAGGAAGAGGAATGGCCAGCAGGAAAAAGGAGGTGATAATATGTTTATATAAATCTCTAGTGAGACCTCCTTTGGAGTACTGTGTACAATTCTGGAGAATGCACCTTCAAAAGGATGGAGTTGGTGCAGAGGGTGGAATATCTCAATATGTATACTTTGTAGGAAAGATGGGAGAGGGGAGATATGATAGAGACATTGAACTATCTCTATGGTATAATTGCACGAGAGATGGCCCTCTTTCAATTGAAAGGAAGCTTTGGAACAAGGGTTCATAGGATGAAAATGAAAAGGGTAATCCGAGGCAAGAACGCATGGGACAAGTACACCGGATCTTCGAGAAGAGGAAGGGACTGTAGAACTTAATGGTTCTTATGGATATGCAGACTGGATGGTCCAGTTAGGGAGGAGTTTTATTTTAGATCAATTGGTGCAGATAGTGAATATTTCCTTGATAAAAAGAGTTTCCTGCTGTATTAAGAGTATAGTGACACTTGTACCAAAGAAGGTCAGTGAGGTTTCTAAGTATGAGATTTATAGACCCATTTCTAATTTACCTTTTTGGCCAAACTGGTAGAATGTTGTTTGGTCTTACAGCTGTGTATCTGGAGCGTAATAACGTTTTAGAGGAGTATCAATCTGGGTTTCATCAGTTCTATAGTACTGAAACCCTGGGATTTTGAGGATAATCCGCACATTGAAGCCTTATCTTTCAGAGGGGAGACTGGTGTCGGTTACAAGAGCATTGATTATCCTGTGAATTGATTATTGTAATTCTTTGCTGTTGGGCCTTCCTGCAAAGGAGGTGGCCCGGCTGCAGTAGGTTCAGAACATAGCGGCCAAAATTGTTAAATGTTTGTGTAAATTTGACCATGTCACCCCTGTTTTGATTGAATTACATTGATTGTCTGTGCAATTTAGGGTCCACTATAAGCTTATGACATTGGTGTTTAAGGCCTTACATGATATAGCTCTGGTTTATTTGCAAAACCTGCTGCAGTGCTATGTACCTGGCCGGGTGTTGCTGATGGTTCCAGGGTTGCGGGATATGCAGAAAGCAAGATATTCGGATATTCGAATGTTCCAGGTGTAGGCAGCTGTACCTTAGAACTCACTCTCGCAACAGTTGTGCAAAGAAACGGATTTTAAAACGTTTAATGTTCAGTTGAAAACATACCTGTTTGTGCAGGCTTTTGGGGGGCAAGTATGAAGATGGCGATTGCTTTTGTTATGTATTTATGCATTTCTGATGTTTTATTGTACATCGCTATGAGCATTTTTGGATGTGCGGTATAGAAATGCAATGAAATAAATAAATAATACATAAATATGTTTAATTGCCTCCGGGTTGCTGTTCTCCCCCCACCAGTCACTGTGATGTATATTTGAATGAAGGAAAGCCCTCCAGTCTCAGATGATGAGACCCTGATGAGATCTTCTGTACTGTACTAATTAACTTCAGGTTACATGTTCCAGTTTAAGATTTTACCTTTTTTTTTCACTAATTAGCTTTAGATTTTGAATGAGCGAATTAGAACCATCAATATTTTTAATAACAAACAAATACAGGGTGGCTTTTGAGCCAGCGTGGTGACTGGTTTAAGTTAAATGCTGGTGCTGGTATTTAACGTTCTGCTAGCCAGATCATTTTTCTGCCTGGTCTTCCTCCACTGCTCCTCTTCCTCTTCCTTGTATACGAATAATACTGGGCCGCTCAGGGGAGTTATACGTTTGTTGTCTACCAGTGAATAAACACTTCTGTTGGACTATCATGATAGTTGCTGATTTGCACTCTTATTCAAGAGCCTAGGAGAGAGATTCCTGAACTAAGCCAGTCAGGTTTTCAAAATATCTATAATCAAAATGCATAAGGTAAAAATATTCATGCATTAGAGACTCACTATATGCAAATTCATCTCATGCATATTTCTTGTGACTATGCTGAAAACCTGACTAGTGTGTTATGAAAATGTCATTGGAACTTAGTTGCTGGGTAGAAAGAAAAGGACAGAGACACGGCAAGGTGAAGCTCTAAGCAAGATGAGGACGAGACACATAAACGCAGAGGATGGGAACTCGGAAGCAGAAAGAACTGAGACGAACGAGGAAGAACTGAAAAGAAGAAACTTGCCTTTGGATCTGAGAAGCAGAAGTTGTCTCGAGTCATTTGTAACTTTTGTTTTGGAATGAGTTCGGGCCTTTTCAGTAGTAGTTTAAGGCAAGTTGCATGGAAGTGCACTAAGTATTATTTCTGCCACGGCGTTGCTGAGTCTGGCCAGTTCAGTGCAGTATGACTAAACCTGTAATCTTCTGATGAAGATAAAGCACTGAGAGGCTTTCATTATCTTTTTGCATGTGCATTATATATTGCAGCAGTGAACCAGAGCGATATCACTCTAGAGTATAGCAACGTGGAGAGGTGTTCCTGCACCAGGAGTCCCACGTTTGCACAAACACACCCACACTGAGAAGATATGACATATGTCTATTCATGTATGTTCTATACTTGAACAAGTTTTACATGTGTTTGCCTCTGTAGAGCTCAACAACGCCTGTCTCTTCAGTACCTCCATCTGTAATATCTGTCTGCCGTCATCCCTTCCTTTCCCTTTACCTGCTTAGAAGGTTCTTGGCTGCACAGATGGTGGCAGGCATAGGCCAGGAAGTACAATGTGATGCCCAGCTCCAAGACCATGAGAATCAGAAGGATGATCTTAGTGACAACAATGATCACCTACAAATGCAAGAAGACAGTCAGTACACACAACACCACCTCCACTAGTATCCCAGGTTACACTCTTTCTACCATTTACTGTGTGACCCTGAGGATGTTAGTTAACCTCTGTGCAGATTTTCAGGGCTAGCTAAGTAAAGGGCCATACCAAATAAGGATATAAACGATAAACATTAGTTTTATCACCATCATTTTCACAGTAGCAATACCATCACACAACCGCCTGTCACCTGTTACTACCATAAACTCATCAAAATATTCTTCATCACCATCATGACATCACCACCAAGTTTGCTACTTCATTTATGATTCTCATCCTCACTGTGAACATCAACAACTTCGTTGCTCCCAACATCATCACCATAATTGTCTTTCTGTGAATAACAGCATCAAGATGATCTTTCTACTCATTGCTACCATTAGCAAAGTTAATGAACTGTGTCCCAGTATAACAGGACTTACCTCAAGGTTATGGATAATCTGGTAACAATCCTTGCCCAGGTAATTTCCCGTATAAGATACATCTGAAGCGCGATAGTTCTCATAGTCACATGAAGACCATCTCAAATCCTCTTCAGCAATCACAGCACCTGCAACTGCTGCCACTGAGTTGATTAAGTTCATCACAAATGCAGACAACAGCTGGAAAAGGAGAAACAGAGCAATGTATTTTTGTGAAAAATTTGGACGTGGTGACCACGTGTGTTCCCATTTTTCTCTTCAAGCATGTTTGTGGTAATAAAGACAATATAGCAGTGAAACAGAAGGATGCAAAAAGAGGTAAAAAAAACCCCATAAGAACATAAGACATGCCATACTGGGTCAGACCAAGGGTCCATCAAACCCAGTATCTTGTTTCTTACAGTGACCATTCCTGGTCTCTAGTATCTGTCCGATTCCCAAAGGTACACACATTCCATGCTGCTTGTCCCAGGCGTAGGCAGGGATTTCCCCAGTCTTCTTTAATGTTTTATGGACTTTTCCTCCAGGAGCTCATCCAAATCTGTTTTTAACCCAGCTATACTAACAGCTTTTACTATATCCTCCAGTAATGAATTCCCAAGTTTCATTATATACTGAGTGAAAAAAATATTTTCTCCAATTAGTCTTAAATATACCACATTGTAGCTTCATTGTACATCTACTGCCTCAACCTTGTATTCTTCTCTTACCCTCAAACTTCTGTACCTCAGTTTTTCCCTTATCGGATCATCATCTGCTGAGCTTCACTCCTCATCACTCACTGCCTCAACCTCAACCTGTCTCTTTCAACCTCTTTAGACCTTTTGGCTCTTTCCTCCACTGTCTCATCACCTCTTTCCTCCAGTATGTCATCTGAGTCTTTTCATGAGGCAGTAGCTTCCTATAACACTGCACTCTCCTCTGCACTGAATACTCTTGCTCCACCCATGCCACGTCCTGTGAAGTGCACTATACCCCAGCCCTGGCTGTCTTCCACTACCTGCTATCTACATTCCTGTGCCAATTCAGCTGAGCGCACTTGGCTCAAATCCCATACCCTTGCGGACTCTCTACACTTCAAATTCATGTTTGTCTCTTTCCAGTCAGCCATAGCATGCACCAATAAGACTATTATGTCCATCTAACTCTCTTGCTTCTGACCCTTGCTGTTTCTTTACAACTTTCAACTCTCTCCTCAAGGTGCTTTTGCCTCCGACCCCTCCTTCCCTATCTGCTCAAAGCCCGGCTGGCTATTTCCATGACAAAATCCACAAGATCACACTCCAATTCCCCATGAGGTCAGCTACTTCCCCTCCTCTCCCTCTTCATTCCCAACTTTCCCCCTTACTTCTGCTACCCTTTCTTCTTTTTCTATGATCTCTGAGAAGGAAACCACATACCTTCTTTCCTCCTCCAAACTCACTACCTGCTCCTCTGATCCTTTACTTACCCATCTCCTAAACTCCATCTTTTCCACTGCTGTCCTTTCCATCTCTTATAGTTTCAGCATATTGCTCTCTGCAGAAACTGTCCCTGCAGCCTTCAAGCATGCTGTGGTCACATCTCTCCTCAAGAAACCCTCACTAGACCCTACCTGTCCTTCTAACTATTGACCCATCTCCCTCCTCCCCTTCATTTCTAAACTACTTAAACGTGTGGTTCACCGCCATTGCCTTGACTTTCTCTCCTCTCAAGTCCTCCTGGATCCTTTACAATATGGCTTTCGTCCTTTACATTCTACTTAAACAGCTCTTGCCAAAGTCTCCAGCAACCTATCCCTGGCTAATTCTATGGGCCTTTACTCGATTCTCATCCTTTTTTACCTTTCTGTTGCTTTTGACACCGTTGACCATAACCTTCTCCTCGCTTGCTTTTCAGGGCTCTGTGATGTCCTGGTTCTCTTCTTACCTCGCCCATCACTCTTTCAGTGTTTGTTCTGGTGGATCCTCCTCTACTACTATCCCACTCTCAGTTGGTAAACCTCAAAGATCTGTCTTGGGTTCACTCCTTTTCTCTCTCTATACCCAGTCCTTTGGTGCACTCATCTTTTCCCATGGCTTTCAGTATAATCTTTATGCTGATGACTCTCAGATCTACCTCTCTATACCTGAAATCTCTCTGGCAATCCAGGTCAGGATCTCTGCCTGCCTTTCTGACATTGTTGCTTGGATGTCTCACTGCCACTTGAAATTCAATATGTCCAAAACTGAGCTTATTTTCCCCTAAACTCTCCTTTCCCCTTCCTCCTTTCTCAGTCTCTGTGAATAACTCTCTACTCCTCCCTGTCTCCTTAGCTTGCAACGATGAGGTCGTCTTTGACTCCTCTCTCCCCTTCTCCACACACATGCAACTGATTGGATAGCTAAAACCTGCCGTTTCTTTCTCTATAACATCAACAAAATTTGCCCATTCCTTTCTGAACACACTACTAAGACACTTGTCCACTTCTTAGTCACCTCCCTTCTAGACTATTGTAACCTACTCCTTGTTGGTCTTTCCCTGAATCATCTCTCTCCCTCAATCTGTTCAACACTCTGCTGTGTGGCTAATCTTCCGCCAGCCTCTTCATGCTCATATTACCCCTCTTCTCAAGTCACTTTATTGGCTCCCTATCCATTTCTGCATCCAGTCCAAACTTCTCCTGCTAACCTATAAGTGCATTCACTCTACAGCTCCTCAATACCACCTTTCCTCTCTAATCTCTCCCTACACCCCTCCTTGGAAACTCCACTCTTCTGGCGAATTGCTTCTATCTGTGCCCTTCTCTTCTATTACTAACTCCAGACTTTGCTCCTTTCACCTTGCTGCTTCTTATACCTGGAAAAAACTACCTGAGTCTGTATGTCAGGCGCCTTTTCTGGCCCTTTTCAAATCCAGGCTAAAAACTCACCTCTTCGTTGCCGCTTTCAAATCGTGACTCACCTGATCTCTTTTGTGTTTCCTTATTATTCCCCTAGATGCATCCCATGTCTACAACTACTGTGTTGTCTGTCTTGGCTAGACCGTAAGCTCTGATGAGCAGGGACCGTCTTGTACATGTGTCTGTGCAGCACTGCATATGTCTTGTAGAGCTATACAAATGTTCAGTAGTAGTAATAGTTGTAGTAGTCTTTCTGCTTTTAAAGGAGTAAACAGCCGATCTACATTTACCCGTTCCTCTCCAATCACTATTTTATAAACCTCTATCCTATCTCCTCTCAGTCATTGTTTTCCAAGTTGAAGAGCCCTAGCCTTTTAAGTCTTTCTTATAGAGATGTCCTTCTATCCCCTTTACCATTCTGGTCACTCTCTGTACCTTTTCCAATTCTGCTATATCCTTTTTTTAGATAAGGTGACCAGAAATGTATACAGTTTTCAAGGTTTGGTTGCTCAGTGGAGCAATACAGAGGCATTATAAAATCCTTGGTTTTATTCTCCATTCCTTTCCTTAAAATTCCTAGCATTCTATTTGCTTTCTTGGCTGCAGTTACACACTAGACATAAGAACATAAGATATGCCATACTGGGTCAGACCAAGGTCCATCAAGCCCAGTATCCTGTTTCCAACAGTGGCCAATCTAGGTCACAAGTACCTAGCAGTTTCCCCAAAAGACACGGGTTCCACAATGCTTGTACTGGGGAAAGCAGTGGATATTCTGGCTTTAATAATGGCTTAGGGACTTACATAAGAACATAAGATATGCCATACTGGGTCAGACCAAGGTCCATCAAGCCCAGTATTCTGTTTCCAACAGTGGCCAATCTAGGTCATATGTACCTAGCAGTTTCCCCAAGAGACACAAGTTCCACAATGCTTGTACTGGGTCAAGCATTGATATCTTCGGTCACTTCTTAATAATGGTTTATGGACCTTTCCTCCAGGAACTTGTCCAAACCTTTTTTAAACCCAGCTACACTAACAGCCTTTACTACATCCTCCGGTAACAAATTCCAGAGGTTGATTACACGTTGAGTGAAAAAATATTTTCTTTTATTAGTCTTAAATAGTTTACCCTGTAGCTTCATTGCATGTCCCCTAGTCTTTCTATATTCTGATAAGGTAAACAATCGATCTACGCTTACCCGTTCCACTCCGTTCATTAATTTATAGACTTCTATCATATCTCCCCTCAGCCGTCTCTTTTCCAGGTTAAAAAGCCCTAACCTTTTTAGCCTTTCCTCATAGGAGTATCTTTCCATCCCCTTTACCATTTTGGTGGCTCTTCTCTGAACCTTTTCTAAAATCGCTATATCCTTTTTAAGATACGGCGACCAGAATTGCACACAATATTCAAGGTGCGGTCTCACCATGGAACGATATAGAGGCATTATAATATCTTTTGTTCTATTTTCCATTCCTTTCCTTATCATACCTAGCACTCTATTTGCTCTCTTGGCCGCCGCTGCACACTGGGCCGAGGGTGTTAACATGGTATCCACAATGACGCCTAAATCTTTTTCCTGGGTGGTGGTTCCTAATGTGGAACCTTGCATCGTGTAACCATAGTTTGGGTTGTTCTTCCCTAGGTGCATAACCTTGCACTTGTCCACATTAAACTTCATCTGCCATTTTGATGCCCAGTCTTCCAATTTATCAAGATCCTCTTGCAATTTTTCACAATCCTCTTGGGTTTTAACAACTTTAAATAGTTTTGTGTCATCTGCAAATTTGATAACCTCACTCGTTATTCCACTTTCCAGGTCATTTATGAATATGTCAAAAAGCAGCGGACCCAGCACAGATCCCTGGGGTACACCACTATTCACCTTTCTCCATTGGGAAAATTGGCCATTTAGCCCTACCCTCTGCTTTCTATCTTTTAACCAGTTCCTGATCCACAATAGTACACTGCCTCCTATCCCATGACTCTTTAGTTTTGCCAAAAGTCTCTGATGAGGGACCTTGTCAAAGGCTTTCTGAAAGTCCAGATACACAATATCAACCGACTCACCTTTGTCCACCTGTTTATTCACTCCTTCAAAAAAACATAACAGATTAGTAAGACAAGATCTTCCTTGTCTAAAGCCATGTTGGCTGTCTCCCATTAGGTTGTGACTATCTACATGCTGAGTAATTTTATTCTTTATGATGGTTTCTACCATTTTTCCCGGTACTGACGTCAGGCTCACTGGTCTGTAGTTTCCCGGATCACCCCTGGAACCCTTTTTAAAAATTGGTGTTACATTCGCGATCCTCCAATCTTCAGGTATTAGAGATGATTTTAATGATAGTTCACAGATTACTAATAGCAGGTCTGCAATCTCATATTTCAGTTCTTTCAACACCCTTAGACAGTTTTGTATACCACCTTATCCTTCAATGTATACCATCCAGCCCAGGTGATTTGCTACTCTTCAGTTTATCTAATAGTTGTAAGACATCTTCCCGATGTATCGATATTTTCTTCAATTCTTCCGCACCTTTAAATACCACTTCAGTCATGGGTAACATCCCTACATCTTCCTCAGTAAAGACCGAAGCAAAGAATTCATTCAGTCTCTCTTCTATCGCCTTGTCGCCTCTTAGTGCTCCTTTAACCCCTTTATCATCTAATGGACCAACTGACTCTCTCACAGGTTTTTTGCTACGAATGTACTTGAAAAGGTCTTTATTTCGTGTTTTTGCTTCCGCAGCAAGCTTCTTCTCAAATTCTCTCTTTGCCTGCCTTATCAATGCCTTGCATTTGACTTGCCACTGCTTGTGCTGTTTCCAGGTTTCGTCATTTGGCTCTTTTTTCTATTTCCTGAAAGGTGCTTTTTTGGCAACAACAGCCTCTCTGACCTCACCTTTAAACCATGCTGGCAGTTTTTTGGACTTCCTTCCACTTTTCTTAAAGCGTGGAATACAGCTGGTCTGGGCTTCCAAGATGGTATTTTTCAACAACATCCAAGCTTGATGTACGTCTTTAACCTTTGCAACTGCTCCTTTTAGTTTTTTCTTAACTGTTTTCCTCATTTTATCATAGTCTCCCTTTCGAAAGTTAAAGGGTAGTACTGTGGATTTCCTTACTATCCCTCCTCCACTAATTAAATCAAAGGCGATCATGCTATGATCACTATTGCCAAGTGGCCCCAACACCCTTATCTCTTGCACTAAATCTGGTGTTCCACTAAGGACTAGGTCTAATATGGGTTCCCCTCTGATCGGTTCATGAACCAGCTGCTCCAAGAAGCAGTCATTTATTTCATCTAGGAACTTTATCTCCCTAGCATGTCCTGCTGTGACACTGACCCAGTCGATGCCGGGGTAATTGAAATCACCCATTATTATTACTGCACTGTAACTTTTGCTAGCTTCCTTGATTTCTTTGAGCATTTCATCATCCATTTGTTCATTCTGGCCAGGCGGATGATTGTACACCCCCACTGCCATCACCTTCCCCTTTTTACATGGAATTTCAATCCATAGAGATTCTACAGCAAATTTTGTTTCTTGCAAAACTTTAATCCTTTCTGACTTAATGCCCTCTCTAACATAGAGCGCAACCCCTCCACCAATTTGATCAGCTCTATCATTACGATATAGTTTGTACCCAGGTATTCCTCCAGGAACCTGTCCAATCCTTTTATAAACCCAGCTACACTAACAGCTTTTACTGCATCCTCCGGTAGCAACCAAAGGGTTTCAACGTATTATCCATGATGAGGAGGGTTGCAAGAAAGGCAGAGGGATGGGAGCAAAGGAACAAGCCCCTACCACTATAAATTGGACCCTCCAGCTGCAGTGAAAGAGAGAGAGCCTGAGACAGACAAAAAGAAGAGAAATGGACAGTCTTTGTAGCTTACCCAGCCTGGAGTTTTCTGGTTTTCACTCTCAACAGAGAAAGAGCCAGAAATAATGAACTATAAAACAAAAGAAAATATATGTCAAAAAAATACTGCATGATGGAGACATGATTTGAGACAGGAGAGACAAAGAGAGGAAGACGCAACAGAAAAAAGAGAGTGTAAATCACCGAGAGACATGACAGCACCTCTAATATTAAAGAAATAAGTCAACGATTTCATGCAATGTCTTGAACACTGTTGAGTTATAGACAGGATCATCTTAAATGATATAACTAGAAATTCTTATTCTCATGTAAATAAAGACCATTGACTGCACGAAGTACAGACCATTGTGTTCACATCACGAGCAACTTCATTTTTAAATGGAAATCTGGAGACGAAAGGATCAGCATCATTGCATCAGTCCCCTGAATCCCATGAAAATAACAATCCCCCCCCATCTTATGCTCAGGAAAGAGAGGGAGGGGGGACATTTGTGGCAGGGAAGGCAGCTAGAAAAAGAAGTATGTGTAAGAGGAGCAAATAAGAACAGGACAGACAAGGAAAATGTGAGCTACAGACAGAGATAAACTGCATGAAGAAGACAACATACGGTTCAGTTCACCTAATGTTACTTTAGAAGACAAATATCAGAAAACAACCTGTATAGTAACGTCAAAGAATCTGATTTCCAGATGTTCATAAAAGTAATTTATTTATTTCTATTTCTTTATTTAAAAGCATTTCTAGTCCACACTATCTCAAAATCGAGGTGGAATGCAAAACTACACTCACACTAACAAAGTACAGTATATAAACAAACTAAAACCACGTTGAAACATTGTATGTTCACAAGACAGCAATAACAATAACCAAAAAGCAAAACTACACACATACAGGGTCTTTCGACCCCGACTAACTTCCCCATACATTGTACGGGGAGGTTAGATGGGGGCGGAGATAGGTTGGGAAGTGGGCGGTCGGCGGCCCTGGACATACAGGGCCATTTCCAATGTCAGTTCTGTACGTCTGGGTCCGGTGGACTGAACGAGGAACTTATTCCACCTCTGAGGTGGAATAAGTTCCCCTAGTCGGTGGAGGACGGCAGGCCCGGTGTGCAGAAAAGGCATGAGGGGCAGAGGAGATTCCCCGCAGCCTGACCCTGGCCTTGGGAGGCTAAATCGGGGGTCGAGCTGCATGGAATGAGGCTCGCAATCCGATGACCGGGGATTGCAGCTCCTGAATGGAACTGTGGTGCCATAACAACTGGACACCAAGGCGCCGTGGCTCCATTCAGGAGCCCTGACTGAGTTAGCCTGGGAAGGCCTGTACGTGCAGGCTGACCAGAATCAGGGTCCCGGCCTGCACGTACAGGCCTGGATGCAATTCTGATCCCATGGGGCTAGAAGTGCCCCACGGGATCAGAATCCCAGCTCACTCTGTGCGTCCAGTTCCGAATGGGTGCACCAAGGGCCGCCACGTCCAAAACAAAATCAGGCCCATACTCTCTGGCAGTAGCAGTTCATTCCAGAACTGCAGTAATTCCTACTGGTTGTTCTCTGTTTTCTCCTAGGGGAGGGAAAGGGAAGGGAAGAAAAAGGAATTTTGCATTCAGGAATAGCCTGATCTTGGCTGATCTCAGATGCTAAAGAACTTAAGTCTGGCTAGTACGTAGATGGGAGATCGCCTTAGAATACCAGGTGGTCTACTGGTTGCACCTTCCAAGAAAACCCAGGGAATGGATCACCGGGAGTCAGCAACACACACACACACATATTAGGAATTTCCATATCCCTAAAGGGCTTACAATCTAAACTTGTATTTGACCCAATGGAGGGTTAAGTGACTCACCCAAGATCACAAGCAGTTCTCTGGTGCTCTGTGCTTTCATTGGACAGCACATGAAGGTGTAGAGCATGTGTGCAGATAATAATTATAGAGGCACGTTAATCTTAATGCGTGTTAATGAATGTTAATATGCGTTAAGCACCATTGCGCCCATAGAAATAAAAGGACTCTGGGCACTTAACGCACGTTACCTTCATTAATATGTTTATGCACGTGATATATACTGTTTAAGATCGCCTTATGGTGCCACTAATTATTCACAAATAGTTTTGGCCACAACCCAGAAGCTGAGAGGAGTCCGTGGCTAGGGCATGATAAAGCCGGGCTAGAAGAGCAGTAAAACATGGGGAATCAAACAGAATTCTTTCTCAGAGTTTTGCTGGGCGCTCTCATCTCTGTGCACAGAAGGTAGGCCCCAAACAATGACGCAAATGTAAATATTGAAAAGAAGAAAGCATAGCACGCCCCTGCTGTTCAAAGTGCATCTTCAAAATCTGCTTGTCATAAAGAGCCACTAATCTAATTAAACCTCCAGAAGACACAAATCATACTCCAAAATCTTGGGCAAAGGGGAAAGTGGCGAGCTCAGCATAGGGGGTGGATTGTTGGGATAACTGGTAGCTGTTGCACACAGAGTACCACACCCGCCAAACCAGTCCAATAAACACATGGGAAAGAACCTGCTGCTGATTGCTAGGTACATGTACAAAAGGTAAAGCCTTCAGAGGTATCAGGGCCACCCAGTCCACCTCCAAAGCCACCCAAGAAAATTTGGAGTCTACTCTCCATAGATGCAGAACACAGAGGCAAGAGCATTGGTAATAAAGCTCCAGGTTAGGTAGCCCAAGACTGTGAATCAAACTGGGCCAGCTAATCCTTGGGCAGCAGCCTTGCCAGAGAAATCTTGTTAATAAACGCCGTATGGCTAGAAAAAAGGATCGAGGAACCCATAAGGGCAATTGCATGAACACAAAGAGTAACTTAGGCAGAAGTAGCCTTTTGATAGTGTTAATATGACCCAACCACGATACCGCCAATGTCTGCCAAGAGTTAACATCTCGCACTAAAAGACGTAATAGGGCCTCATAGTTAAGCATGTACAGTTTCGAAAGATCTTTGGCAATTTGAATTCCAATGTATCGGAATTGCCTATCATAAAATCACTCGTGACAGGCTATTTCGTACCGTGGCGGAAAGGCACGGCAAGAGTGTCGACTTGTGTTTATTTATCGTAAACCCTTGGACCAAGGAAAACATCTGCAAGATATTGCCAATCAGAGATAAAGAGGAATTCGGGTTTTGTAGGAAGATGACAGTATCATCTACGTAAAGTGAAACTACAAGATATTGTCCTCCAAGATGAATTCCTATCTTACAAGCATGTTATCGTAGGTGTGCCGCCAAAGGTTCAATGGCCAGTGCAAATAGAAGCCGGGAGAGGGGGCAGCCTTGTCAGGTACCTCTGCCTAAGTCAAAAGGTGGGGAGAGGAACCCATTTACCAAAACAGAAACTTGGGAAGCCACGTGCAATGCCTCAATCCAAACCCGAAAGACAGGGCTGAAATCAAAATGCTCGAAGACAGCTAGTAGGTATTTCCATGTGACTTTATTGAAGGCCTTTTCAGCGTCAAGAGATAAGACTGCAAATTCTCCATGAACACGTTTTAGCTCCGACAAAACATTAACCAAATGGCGGATGTTCTCAAAACTAAATTTTTGTCGAATGAAAATGGTTTGATCCGGATGTACTATATCTTGAATGCATGAATCGAGGCAGGTAGATAATATCTTGGTAAAGATTTTATAATCAAGATTTAACAGTGAGATTGGACAGTAACTGCCACAAATGTGATGATGTGCATGCTGCAGAGCCCTTTAAAACTAGAAAAAACACTGAAATTTGTTCCCATAAGCGGGGGATGGGCTCACTGAAACACAATTCCCACATAGAGAGTGAAACTAAGGCACACAGAAGCAGGGTTACCTTGAAGCCACACCCAGCCTCTAGGGCAGCTGCAAGCAGAGAGAGGGTGGGGCCAGGGAAGCAAACAATTCACAGAACATATAAACTGCGTCACACAGGAAGTGAGGGAAAACTGGAGGATCAGCTGGGAGTTGATTCTAGAGTTCAGCACACACGAGGACCATGCACAGGACAGTGCAGAGGCAAGTGCAATACTAAGGAGAAACTGGCAGACTCCCGAGGACGGAGTCTCTCTAGAAGATCAGCTGAGCTAACAGAGGACTCAGACACTGATCAAACAGGATCTGCTCATACACCAGAGAGACTGCAGAGAAGGACTGCTCAAAGGCAGGACAGGCTGCAGGCTAGGAGCCAAGTGAGAAGGCCCAGAGACCGGGAGAGGAAGCAGCACTTCAAGGCTGTGTCTTCTGGTGGGTCCAGGAGGACTGGTCAACACTTACAAGGCAAGTGTAAAGGGTGTGGGCATAGAAGGAGCTGGGAGAGAATTCAGGACTTTACTTCTGAGTCAGAATATAGCAGCTCTAGCCCTGAACCTCTATACAGACAATGTAAAAAGTCTGTTAGAAGGAGAGTCACTGCCAGCCCAAAAGCTTATGCATTTCCTGAAGAGGATTTATTAAGAGGGAGAAAGGCAAGAGGTTCCAACCCGGTTATAAAGGGGAACCAGAAGCTAAAGTGGGGAAAACTTTTAAAGCTGTTGAAGAACGTACAACAGGTTGAGCCAAAGGTTACCCCAAGCACAGAGCCATATAATTCCCCAGCAGAAATGGATGTGGACTGTTTCTCTAATAATTCAGTGTCCTCAGCCGAATCAATGGATTGCAGTCTGTGTGTGACTAATATATAATGCTTTTACTAAATGCTGTGTGAAAGAAGTGAGAAGGCAACAGAAGTGCTAGAATCACTGTATGCTTGAAAACAGACAGGAAGATAACCAAACCCTCATTTGTAAAAGTAGCTGGTTCTATTGCTGCTGTAACCTCAGCTAAATAAGCTAACGGTTTTAAACTGAGAGGGGGCACTCTGATTGATGTCTTGAACTTATGCCAGCAGAGAAAGTAAAGCTCCACTATTTCTAAGTTTGTGAATGATGCACAAATGGTATCTTTGCTGTATCTGTAAATAATAGAAGTACTACTACCAAGAGTGAAGAAGTTTATTTGTAGAATTCACCTTGGACATTCTTTGGAGAAGAATCCTATTTTGGTTAATGTGATTTTGCCTTTTTCTTGAGCTTTTTGCCACAAATGATTTACTTGAAGAAAAACAAATAAAAAGCAATTTATGTTACAAATTGCCCTGTGCCTCTTCCATTCGGACTGCTAAATAAAAGCAAACCACAACTACATTAAAAGAGGTGATCTTCGTGTCCTATTAGGCGGGCGCCTGCACAAATACAACAGTAAGCGTCCAAAAGCAGAAACAATCTGCCTTGCCGGCCCTAGGGGGCGTAGGCGCACGGAGAGGTAGGCCACACAAAGCAGAGGATCTTTACCCTCTTTGGGTATCGCAGTGATTGTAACATGATAGAAAGAATCGGGAAGTGTGCACTGGAGTAGGACCTCATTAAAGATGCGGGTAAGCACCGGAGCAAAAATGTCTGGAAGTGTTTTATAGAGCTCAGCCGGAAATAAGTCTGGACCAGCAGCTTTGATATTTTTTATTGCTGTTCAAGTATTGTTATTTATAGTGAACATCTCAACAAAGATATAAAACACAGTACATTGTCAGCAGTCTGTACAGGTTTAACTTCCATCAAATATATATACAATGGGCTCCAAAGGAGGCTAATACACTCACGTCTCTACATTCGGGGGAGCATTATTATCCTGTGTTACAATGACCTCCATTACTCCCTTGCTGTTCTCTGAGTACCCCTAACCTCCCTTGGATGTCCCTTACCCGCATATCCCACATGTCCCTGGAACCAAGGGGCTATCCTCCCCCTTCGGGGTACTCTCTCCTCCCTTTTGCTGACAACACAACAACCAACTTTACAAACTTTACAAATTGTGTATTCTGTTTGTGCGGTGCTTTCTTATCATTCCACTGTTGGAATGCATTTAGCTTTCAACCTTTCCTTTGTGTTGACACCTCAGGGGGTGCCCCGGTTTTCAGTTCCTATTTTCTATGTTCGCTGCTTTTCTCTCCTGAGAGCATGGTGCAGGGTTTGAGCATTATTTCAGGGTCACTCCTTCTGGTCCCATCTATTCCCAAGCAGATAGGAGTCCCAGACCTTTTTTAAAGTACTGTTCTTTACTTTTAAGCCTATAGGTCAACCTATCAAATTGTACTGCTTCTTCAATATTTTGGAACCACTCCTTCCTGGTAGGACCAGTGTCCGATCGCCATCTCCTCGCCAATGCTATTTTGATTGCTAGGATTAGTTTGCCCCGAAGTGTCTCCTTTTTGTCCTTATTTGTGGTTCTGGGGTCTATTCCTAGCAATATTTCACATGGGGTTATCTGATGGTGTCCTCCTTCCATCCCACTCAGGCTTTGCCCTACCTCCGCCCAATATCTTTGTATGTTCTTTATCTTTATTAGCAAGGCTTGATATACTGCCCAAGCATAAGCGTCAGGGCGGTGTACAATAAAACATAGGCTGCCATGAAAGAGAAAGAGAGAAGGGAATGCCAGTAACTTCACAGGAAAGAGATAGGTAGAGGACAAAGAGAGAAAAGAAAGGCAAAGAGACAGGAAGAGAACTCCAGTTATCAATTGGGGATGGGAAAAAGGGGGGAGGAGGCAAAGGAAAGAGGACCTATGGAGGGGAAATGGACTCAAGGGCAGAGCCTACAGCAGAGGGAATGGTGCCATAGTACAAAGGGGAAGGGAGGTCAAAGGCCTAGTGAAAAAGGTGAGTCTTGAGTAGGGCCTTGAACCAAGGGAAAGACAGTTCTGTGTGGAGGGCATGAGGGAGTGAGTTTCAGAGGACAGGACTTAGGAAAAAGAAGGCTGACTGGCAAGTAAGTTCAAGACGGGCCTGGGATGGAGACGGAAGGAAGAGGCAGTTACCATGGGCAGAACGGAGGAGGCGGGGGACGGGTTGGAGGTGAATGAGGTCGGCAAGATACTGGGGGGTACTGGTGTGAAGAACTCGATGGGTAATGATGAGCAGTTTGTAAATGAACCGAACCTTAATGGGAAGCCAGTGGAGACTGAGGAGCAAGGGGGTGACATGATCGAATAGGGAAGAATGGGTGATGAGACGGGCAGAGGTGTTCTGGGTAAGCTGGAGGCATCAAAACTGGCACTGTGGAAGACCTGCAAGAGCTGTGTTACAATAATCAAGATGAGAAATAATGAGGGAAAGACAAGGGTGGTGAGAGAGGAGGAAGGGAGAAAAGACCAAACAGCATAGATTTGGCGAAGATGGAAAAAAGAACGGCGGGTGAGTGCAGACATGGTGATGGAAGGAGAGCGAGGGATTCAGTGTAACGCCGAGATAATGGAGGATGGAGACAAGAGAGATAGGGGAGGCAGAAAAGATAGGGGATGAGGAGGGAGGGGGGGTGCCGAAGGAAAATCAGAGGGCAGCAGACTTGGAAGGGTTCACGTGAAGGAAGTTCCCAGCAAGCCAAGTGGTGACATGGGCAAGACAGGCATCAAGAGCAGTGAGGTCAGAGACCAGGGGACTAGTATGATACAGAAGCAGGATGTTGTCCGCGTAATAATAAGCGGAAATTCCAGACTGTTGGATAAGCAAGGCAAGCAGTGCAAGGAAAACATTGAAAAGAAGGGGGGCAAGAACAGAACCCTGGGGAACACTGCATTGAAGAAGAAGTGGAGAAGAGGTGGTGGTGCCAGACTGAACGGCAAAATGGCGGGATGAGAGAAAGGACCAGAAACATTGAAGAACAGTGCCATGAATCCCAAGGTCTGATAGGCGAGCAAGAAGGGTGCAGTGATCTACAATGTCAAAGGCAGAAGAGAGATCCAGGGAGACAGCAATGGAAAGGTCACCACGGTCGTGAGATTGATGGATCTCATTCAGAGGTGCCAGAAGGGTAATTTTGGTGCTGTGGCCAGACCTAAAGCCAGATTGACAGGGATGAAGGGAGAGAGTTGAGTCAAGGTGTGTGGAAAGTTGCGTGAAAATGAGTTTCTCAAGAACTTTGGAAAGGAAAGGGAGGTTAGACACGGGGTGCCAGTTTGTTGGGACTAAAGGGTCAAGACAGGGCTTCTTCAGGAGAGGACGGATAAGGGTGTGCTTCCAGGCAGAGGGAAAGTGGCCAGAGGAGAGACTAGTGTTAACCATATGCAAAATGTAGGAAAGGAGTGCGAGGGAAGAGTTGAGAAGCCAGGTAAAGTGAAGGGGATCGAGTGGGCATGTGGTCTTGTGGGAAGAGGTAATGACCTTGATAAGTTCACACTTCACACGATCGTGGTGACATCACACTGGTGGTCTCCCTGGATCTCTCCTCTGCCTTTGACCTTGTAGATCACTCTCTTCTTCTTTCACGTCTACAGGACGCAGGCCTCCGAGGTGTTGTTCTTCACTGGTTCCACTCCTACCTCGCTTCTCGTTCTTTCTCCATTGCTCCCTCTACAGGCCCACACTCCTTTTCCAAGGCCACTCCTCTTCCCTGTGGTGTTCCTCAAGGCGCTGTCTTGGCCCCCCTACTCTTTAATATGTTCCTTGCACCATTGGCCCTCTGCATTCAACAGACCGGTCTATCCACCTTCCTTTATGCAGACGATATAACCATCATTCACCACACTAGCCCAGCACACCCAGATGTCGCACCCTTGAATTCCTGTCTATCTCTTGTCTCCAACTGGCTTTCTTCAAACTGCCTTCACCTCAATGTCGCCAAAACTTCAGCCACCTGGTTCACCTTCGGTGGTCCCTGTCCTTCTCTTGCCCCCACTCTTGATCACTCTGTAATCCCCATTGCCTCCTCTTTTAAATATCTTGGTGTCCTTCTTGACTCACACCTCACCTTTAAAGACCACATTTCACACCTAGCCAAGACATCCTATTTCTTCCTTCGGCAGATACGCTCCATACGCCCTTTTCTGTCCCCTTCAGCTTTAACTACGCTCACACTATCCACTGTCCTATCACGACTAGACTACTGTAATTCTGTCTTCACTGGGATCACCAAAGTTCAACTCCGTCGGCTACAGCTTATTCAGAACACCGCAGCTCGTATTATCTCCCACTCTTCTCGCAATGATCACATTACCCCCCTATTGATTCACCTACACTGGCTGCCAGTCGACCATCGTATTAAATTCAAAATACTAACTCTGGTCCACCGCATCCTACACACACAAACGCCCCAGTACCTCACTGATCTTCTCCGCTTTCACATCCCCACACGTAGTCTTCGTCCTCTTCACATTAATCGACTTCACCTTCCCCCACCATCTTGTGCACATTTACAGTCCACCCGTCATTCTGCCTTTTTCTTCCTTGGTCCAGCTCTGTGGAACTCTTTGCCCACTCCGCTCCGTCTGGAAGATAACTATACCACTTTCAGGTCCCTACTCAAATCCCATCTGTTTACCTCAGCATATAACCTCCCGGCTACACCCAGCTGACCTGGTTATCTATGTTTGCACTTTTCCTTGTCTTTGTTTTCCCCGCTCTCAACCTCTTGACCTACTGCTTTCTGTCCTCTTTTTTTCCTGTCTCAATGATGTAGTTCCTTTCTATATTTCCGGGCCTTGTGCCCCTCCCCTAATTTGTTACCTGTATTGTAAACTGCCCTGCTGTAATGAAGGGCGGTGTGAGGAAAAATCTGAGTCAGAGAGGTGTAGAGTGGGAAGGAGAGGGATGGGAGAGGAGAGGAAGGTGAGAGGGGGGAGGGCAGGAGGGAAAGGAAGAGCGGAGGGACTGTATCTTGTCAGTGAAGAAGGAGGCAAAATGGGCTGGGCTAGGGGCATCAACAGGGAGGGCGGAAGGAATGGGGGAAGTGGAGGGTAAAGAGAGGGAACGCAGAACCTGATTGAGCCGCCTGAAGGAACTGGAAGAGGAGGAGATTAGGTTTGAGTAGGATGATTGCTTAGCTGTGGTGATCATGGAGCGGTAGAGCTGCTGCAAGTGACGAAAGGAAGCTAGGGAGTCGGGGGAGGGGTGTTTCTGCCAGACGTGTTCCACATGGCGGAGGTGTGTGCA
Source organism: Ichthyophis bannanicus (assembly GCA_033557465.1). Taxonomy (NCBI): domain Eukaryota; kingdom Metazoa; phylum Chordata; class Amphibia; order Gymnophiona; family Ichthyophiidae; genus Ichthyophis; species Ichthyophis bannanicus. The sequence continues at coordinate 38,577,572 of CM066043.1, read as the reverse complement.
CTGCAGGTACAAGCCAGGGTGATACCAGGGGTGGTGGGAGGAAGGTCGTGAGGGGCATTCCCACCACATATGGGCAAAGGTTCCTGCTTGCCCACAACAACTATCTGTGCCCTTTTTTCGTGCTTTATGCATTTGGATCAGGGTTGTGTATGTCCTGTCTATAATTTGAAATTGGGTCTGCCTCCATGAGGTCACTGACGTGAGCCAAAATATCTTTAGACAAATCTGTGCCCATGTTTTCTCTTCCATCTCCAGCTTCAGCCAATCGTGCTATACTGTCTGATGTGGTTGGGGTTGTACATCTATTTCCTCCAACTCTATATAGTTTGGAGAGTACTGCTTTCATCCCCTTGCCTTTGTACTGGACTTCTTCCACTGGGGTTGTTTGATGAGCAATATATGTAGTGTGATAAGGAAGCTTATCATAGCTCAGGTAGGAGCTATAGAAAAGATGATGTGACTCTGAACAAGCAACCTGTCAGTTCTGGTAGAAGTGAGAAAACAGAGTTTTCACATAAAAGACTACCAGTCCCAGAATGCACCAGGTTTCCAGCAGCCATGAGAGGGGCTGAAGTGAGAAAATGTGTGTGCAATCAAGAGAGCTATGAGGTAATCCCTAAGCACTCATCTCAAAGGGCAGGGCCTGATTCAAGACAGCTGCGCTGTGTTAGGGAGCAGCACACATTAGAACAGGATAAGAATAGAGCTGATTCTTCAGATAACAGTTACTACAAGCACCAGCCCAGTTTGAAGAACAGCTTCAGCAAAAGCCACAGAAAGAGCTTCAGGGAGAGCTACAAGAACAGCTTCAGAAAGAGATACAGAGACAGCAACGGCTACAAGCTCAAGCACCAGTATCACCTGGAGAAACAGAAGCCAAGCCAAGCGGATAGAGAAAGAAGGAAACTCTCTGGAAGGAAGAGAAGAAAGCCCATTGGAAGGTCTGGGAGATTCCAAGGCAGTACTCATACTGGGAGGTATTCCAAAAGCCAGCAGAGTCCATTGGACTGGATTCAGCCAGAGGAATGGAGTGGCAGAGATAGGAATCACCAGTGGCTACCTGGAAGAGAGAAGACTGCATGTGGAAGGAACTTTCAGACCAAGGCCAGAAGGTATGTGAGAGAAGATCCAGTGTCCAGGGATCAAGATTGGAAGGCTGGACATCAGAATTGGGTTACATATTGGCCAGGCTATACAGAGAGGAATAATGATAGCAGGAGAGGCTCAGGTATGAACACTGATCCAGACCCTATCTATAACAGAGAATGGCAGCCAGGGAATAAGCATTCTCATGATAGTGCCTTAATGAAAGACTCGTCTGTGCCAATGTATGATAGTGACCATATGCTGATTGATGAAGAGGGAGATACAGCAAATGAAACTATTTATATGGACTGTTCTCTATCTAAATGCTATTGCTAGTTTTCCGTGAGCAAACACATCAGCCATCACAAAGAAACCTAACTTTGTTCTTTATTTCCACTGCAAACAGCTCTTAAAGCAGGATTTGGGCTCACACAGTAGCAGCCAGCCAGCTAAAGGCTTTCAGCTGGTCCATTGATAGTAATTAGGGCTGCACCTGATTGTGTGTGTGAGCAAGGGAGAATCACTGCTGAGATCTGCGTGGAAAATAAGCAGAAGTTAACCTAACCAGCAAAGTTTATTCTTTTCTTTGTGCCTTTGTATTTGGTAATTATTTGCTAAGAAAACATTAGCTAATTGCCTGACAAGCTGAAGGTTGTTTCTGGTTTACTTTGTGACTTTTTGTTATCCATTTTAAACACTGCAAGCAAGTAACCTCATTTATAGTGCTATCAAGCATACATGTGCTGGGTGAATTAAACCCCATCAATAAAAGAAGTATTTTATTGATCTTACCACTTGGTTTCACAACTCAAATTATTGTCATCAGCTGTGTTTGGGAGTGAATGAACTACAATTCCCACAATACCTTGCAAGAATCATATGAATATATGCATCGTCAAGATTGTGTAAGTTCTCACCCTAGGCAGCCGTCTGACAGTAGGCATTGTGGGTGACCCAGATAGTATCGTAGCTGAAAGAATTGGTAGAATGGGATGCGACGTCCCGGTTTTGGGGAAAGAGAGGGGACTGTTGTGGTTGTTGATGTGGAAGGACAGACTGGATGGGCCATATGGTCTTTTTCTTTCGTCATTTTTCTATGTTTCTAATTTCTGCATGGAGGGTATCTGTTTCTCCACCAGAATGTCCCCAGATTGCAATAGGCCCATCTCCTCCACAAATTCCTTTTCACTGAAAGGAGCGCAGTCCCTTAATTTGGACCACTTGGAGAATGGGATAGGACACCTCCCTCCTTTTATCCCACTTCAATATTGCTGCCGGAGGGTTGTTAGGAAGGGGTGGCCGACTGTTATCTTTCCATTCCTCTTCCCCTTCTTCTTTTCCTATCCATTCAAATAGTGATTGCTGTGCTTGGAGCTCCCTTTCCACTGCTACCCACAAAGCCTCTCTAGGGCGGAGGTAGTATTCCTTTACCGCGTTCAAAATTGCTGCCTTATAATACTATTTGAGGGCTTGGAATAGGATCCCTCCTTGTTCCTTAGATCTGTAGAGTTTCTGTACACTGATCTTCTCTTTTTTCCCTCTCCACATAAAGTGGAGCTAACATTTTTCCCATTTCTCGAGGGTGTTAAGGGAAAGTCTGAGGGGTAGCTGGGTAAAGAGAAATATAAACTTGAGGATGATATTCATCTTTAGAACTGCTACACGCCCAAACCAACTAAGGTGGAGTGCGGCCCAACTCTCTATGTCTACACTTAGATGAGAGAGAAAGGGACTATAATTTATTGCATATAACTCATCTGGGTTTGCTGATATTTGAACCCCTAAGTATTTAATCGACCCCGTTGCCCACTGGAAGAAAAAATCAGGAATATCTTGGGACTTCAACACCCCCACCTCAGTGCTAAAGCCTCCATTTTATTAAGGTTTATTAAGGCTTTCCTAACAAGGGTTCTACAGATCAACCAACAGTAAGGATTTGAGGGTTTATTTTATTATATTAAATTGCTAGCTCTCTGACTGGGAGCTCTTAAAAGAGTTTTTTGGATATTTTTAAAGCAAAGTTACTTTCTTTTTGGTGCTTTAGTGGAACTTTCCTTGAGCACAGTGGGTTGCTGAACTCTAGTAACCTCCTCAGCTTTGGGAACTGCTAACACCTAATCAGGAGTTAGTGGGCCTGATTACCAGAGAGAAGCTGAGGCCTGCATAAAAGGCTCCAGTGCCCTGCCCTGTTGAGACTTTCCTAACAAGGACTCTACAGATCAACCAACAGTAAGGATTTGAGGGTTTATTTTATTATATTAAATTGCTAGCTCTCTGACTGGGAGCTCTTAAAAGGCTTTTTGGATATTTTTAAAGCAAGATTACTTTCTTTTTGGTGCTTTAGTGGAACTTTCCTTGAGCACAGTGGGTTGCTGAACTCTAGTAACCTCCTCAGCTTTGGGAACTGCTAACACCTAATCAGGTGTTAGTTCCCTCCCTACCCACCCCAACTCCCACCCACCCCTAGTGAGCAGTCTTGCTTTATAGGGTACCTTCTCATTTAACAAAGAACAGAGAATTGGACCAGCACATTTTGAATATAATTAAAGAGATTTAACTGCTTTTTCTCTGAAAGGACAGCTGGGAAACCGGCTGGTACTTGGTAGATCTCTCTCTTTTGCTTTAACAGATACCTAAGCTCCACCAACAGAACAATGGCTTGGAAATATTGTATCGCTAAAGCTGTTTCCCCCGTTACAGCTTCTGCCTCGGTCCAGACAGAGGTCCTAATGCCAGTTGAAGGACCGGTTCCATGTACAGGATGCCTGCATGCTGAAGCTCTGAGGAAACAAGTGGAGGATCTCAGAGAGGAGGTGGCGAGGCTGAGGAGCATTCAAGACAGTGAGAAGTACATTGATGAGATGCTTCTTGCAGCAACCAAGCTCTCCAGCAGAGGAGAAGATGGGTGCCAACAGAATGTCGATGGTTGGACACAAGTCACCAGGGCCTGAAAGATCACCCATCCAACTTCTCCAGCCCTTGACTTGAAGAACCATTATGCAGCCTGTCAGACGGCTGCCTGGGTGAAAGTCTTCACATTCTTGGCAAGTGCATATATCTATATGATTTGCAAGGTATTGTGGGCAATGTAGTTCATTCACACCAGACACAGCTGCTGACAATAATTTAGTTGTGCTCTTGGGTAAAGCCAATAAGATATTTATTTATGGGGTTATTTCTCCCAACACAGATATGCTTGGTAGCACATAAATTAGGTTACTTGCTTTCAGTGTTAACTTGGAAAAACAAAGTCAAAATCAGGAAAACAACAAATGAAAAGCCACAAAGCAAGAAACAAACTGTTCTTTTCAGGTTAACTTCTGATTACTTCCCACATAGATACAGAAGTGATTCTCTCCTAGCTCACAAGCAATTAGGTAAGGCTTAATTGCTAGCAGTTATCCAGCTGAAACCCCTTAGCTGGCTTGCTTTGTACTGTGTGGGTCAAATCCTGCTTCAGGAGCTTTTCTGAGTAGATTAAAGAACAAATTTTTATTTCTTTGTGATGGTTGCTGTACTTTATAACAGAAAGTTACCAACGGAGTTTGGATAGAGAACAGTCCATATAAACAGGATCCTCATCTGCTATTATTCCCCCTTGTTCAACAAGCATGGGTTCAATATCATGGATTGGCACAGATGAATCTCTCAATGGAACATTTTCAGGAGAATACTTGTTTCCCTGCTGTCTTTCAAGGTTATAGCTAGGGCATAGATCAGTGTTCATACCTGAGCTTCCATTGCTGCTAGAGTTCCACTCTATATAGCCTGGCCAGTATGTAGTCCAGTTCTTATGTCCAGCCTTCCAATCCAGATCCCTGGACACTGGATCTCTCTTCACATACCTTCTGGCACGGGTCTTAGGGTCCCTTCCACGTGCAGCCGTCTCCCTCACAGGTAGCCTCTGGTGATTCCTAGCTCTGCAGCACCATTCCTCTGGCTTTCCCCAGTCCAATGGTATATGCTGGCCCTTGGAATACCTCCCAGTATACGTACTGCTTTGGACTCTTCTAGACCTCTCAAAGGCTTTTCTCCTCTTTCTTCCAGAGGGTCTCTTTCCCTCTCTGTCCGTCCGGTTTGGCTTCTGCTTCTGATGATCCTTCAGATGAAACTGATGATCCTTCTCTGGATATCCAAGGTGATCATGAAGATGGTCATCTGTAGAATAAACTCTACTCTTATTCTGCTTAGATGAGTGCTCCTCCCTAACACAGCGCAGCTGTGCTGAATCAGGCCCTGCCCTTTGAGATGAGTGCTTAGGGATTACCTCATAGCCCTCCTGATTGAACACACGTTTCCCCACTTCAGCTTCTCTAATGGCTGTTGGAAACCTGGTGCATTCTGGGACTGGTAGTCTTTTATGGGAAAATTCTGTTTTCTTATTTCTACCAGAACTGACAGGTTGCTTGTTCAGAGTCACTTCACCTTTTCTGTAGCTCCTTCCTGAGCTATGATAAGCTTCCTTATCACAAGCCCTGGAAGTGGAGGAGGTGAAAGCATCCCTGGAAAGGGAAGAACCAGAGCTCAAGTACCCCAGAGTTGCAGAATCAGTGACAACAAGGAAACGAAGGGTAGTGGTGGTTGGAGACTCTCTTCTGAGGGGTACTGAGGCATCCATCTGCTGACCAGACTTGATGTCCAGAGAGGTATGCTGTCTGCCTGGTGCCAAAATCCAAGAGGTTATGGAGAGTTTGCCGAGACTCATCAAGCCCACTGACTATTACCCAATGTTGCTAATCCATGTTGGAACAAATGATACTGCCAGGTATACCTCGGAATGTATCAAAGTGACTTCATGGATCTGGGACAGAGGGTGAAGCAGTTAGGTGCACAGGTGGTGTTCTCTTCAATCCTCCCTGTTGAGGGTAAAGGCAAAGGCAGAGAGTCTCGCATCCTGGAGATGAATGCATGGCTGCGTGGATGGTGCCATCGAGAGCGTTTTGGTTTCCTAGACCATGGGATGGTGTTCCAAGGGTTGCAGAGCAGAGATGGCATCCATCTGTCCAAGAAAGGTCAACGCGTCTTCGGTAGTAGACTGGCTAATCTACTGAAGAGGGCTTTAAACTAGACTCATTGGGGATGGGTGAAGAAAGCCCCCAGGTAGGTGAAAGCCCCCAAGTAGGTGATACATTAAATACCTTTATGGAAATGGGTAACAGGGGTAACATATGGAAAGCAGTGTATATAAATGCTTGTAGCATGGGAAACAAGATCCCTGATGTTGAAGCTTTGGTGGGAGTGGCTGACTTGGATTTAGTGGCAGTTACAGAAACATGGTTCACAGAAAACCATGATTGGGATGTAACTATACCTGGCTATACTTTATTCAGAAAGGACAGGGTATGAAGAAGGGGAGGAGGAGTGGCACTATATGTAAAAACTACTATTAAAGCTTTGGAATTACAGAGCTTAAAAGGGAGAGAGGAGGCATTGTGGGTTAAACTAGAAAGAGGAAAAGAGAAATCTATTTGCATTGGTGTGATATACAGACCTCCCTCACAAGAGGAAGAGGTGGACAGAGAGTTAATTGAAGACATACGCAGCATTGCTAGGAAAGGGGAAGTGCTACTGATAGGAGATTTCAACATGCCAGATGTTGATTGGCACATTCCTGCTGCAGTATCATCTAGAAGTAAGGAGATCCTGGATTCTCTACAGGGAGAACTATTCAGGCAACTGGTAACAGATCCCACACGTGAAGGGGCCATACTGGACTTGGTGCTTACCAATGGTGAAAGTGTTTCTGATGTTGTAGTGGGAGATCATTTTGCATCCAGTGATAACCAGATGGTGTGGTTCAGTATTAGGACTAGGGCTGTTAGAATCCATTCCAAGGTGAAGATCTTAGACTTTAGGAAGACTAACTTTGCGAAGATGGGCCAATACCTCAGGGAGTCGTTAGTGGGATGGGAACAGCTGGGGGATGTAGAAAAACAGTGGGCAAAACTGAAAGGGGATATTTTAAGGGCAACCAACCTTTTTGTTAAAATGGTAAATAAAGGTAAAAGGAAAAGGAGACCGCTATGGTTTTCGAAAGAAGTAGCTGAAAAAGTGAAGAAAAAGCGGGAGGCCTTCATGAAATACAAGAGATCACAGAGAGAGGAAGACAGGCATCTGTATTTGGAAAAACGTAGAGAAGCTAGCAAAGTAGTCAAGAAGGCAAAGATTCAAAAGGAGGAGGAAATAGCCAAAGCAATAAAATGGGAGGAGAAGACATTTTTCAGATATATTAGTGAGAAGAGGAAGGGCAAAAGTGGTATTGTCAGACTCAAGGGTGCAGGGGAAGAATATGTAGAAGCTGATAAGGATAAAGCGGAATTGCTTAACAAATATTTTTGTTCTGTGTTCACAGATGAAGAACCAGGAGCAGGACCTCAGAAAACACCCACAAATAGGAACAGAAGCGAGGGATATCTTGAAAATGTTTCAAAAGACTGTGTTCGTGAGAAACTAGCTCAACTTAAAGTAGACAAAGCGATGGGACCGGATGGGATACACCCTAGAATACTGACGGAACTTGGGGACGTTCTAGCAGCTCCACTGACTGACCTTTTCAATGCTTCGTTGGAGTCGGGAGTGGTGCCAAAGGACTGGAGAGAGGCTCATGTGGTATCTTTACACAAAAGCGGAAGTAAGGATGTGGTTGAAAACTACAGGCCGGTTAGTTTAACTTCGGTGGTGAGTAAATTATTTGAAACGCTGCTGAAAGAGAAAATAGTGAGGTTTCTGGAGTCCAGCGGATTACAGGATCCTAGGCACCATGGATTCACCAGAAGCAGGTCTTGTCAGACAAATCTGATTGATTTCTTTGACTGGGTGACCAGGGAGTTGGACCGAGGGAGAGCCCTAGATGTGGTGTATTTAGATTTCAGTAAAGCCTTTGACACTGTTCCTCACAGGCGACTTATAAACAAACTGAGCACCCTAGGGATGGACCCTAAAGTTACTGCTTGGGTTAGAAATTGGTTGGGTGGGAGGCGACAAAGAGTACAAGTAAATGGAGCTCACTCTGAGGAGAAGGATGTTATCAGTGGTGTGCCCCAGGGATCTGTCCTTGGTCCGATTCTTTTTAACATCTTTGTTAGTGATATAGCGGAAAGGCTGTTGGATAAGGTTTGCCTCTTTGCGGATGATACCAAAATCTGCAATAGAGTAGACACCCAGGAAGGTGCAGATAACATGAGGAGGGATCTAGCTAAGCTTGAAGAATGGTCTAGAATTTGGCAGCTGGGATTTAATGTTAAAAAATGTAAGGTCATGCATTTGGGCTGCAGCAATCCAAGCTAGCAATATAGTATAGGGGGTGAAGTACTTTTGTCCACTAAAGAAGAGCGGGACCTAGGCGTGGTTGTGTCTGATGATCTTAAAGTAGCTAAACAGGTAGAAAAGGCGACGGCAAAAGCTAGAAGGATGCTTGGGTGCATACGGTGAGGAATGGCTAGCAGAAAAATGGAGGTGATAATGCCTCTGTATAAGTCTTTGGTGCAACCTCATTTGGAGTATAGTGTGCAATTCTGGAGACCGCACCTTCAAAAGGATGTGAACAGGATGGAGTCGGTGCAGAGGGTGGCTACTAAAATGGTTAGTGGTCTTCATTATAAAGCATATGAGGACAGACTGAAGGATCTTAATATGTACACCTTAGAGGAAAGGCGGGATAGAGGTGATATGATTGAGATGTTTAAATACCTCCGTGGCATAAATGTTCAGGGAGAGAGCCTCTTTCAATTGAAAGCAAGTTCTGCTATGAGGGGACATGGGATGAGGGTGAAGGGAGATAGATTCAGGAGTGATATGCGGAAATATTTCTTTACGGAAAGAGTAGTGGATCCGTGGAAAAGTCTCCCAGTGGAGGTGGTAGAGATGAGGACAGTAACTGAATTCAAAAAAGCATGGGACAAACACAGAGGCTCTCTAAAGGTAAAAAGGGGACTGTTGTAGTTGTCGATATGGAAAGACAGACTAGATAGGCCATGTGGTCTTTTTCTGTCATCATATTTCTATGTTTCTATATTACTTTAAACCCGAATACCTGCAAGGAGACCTTAATTTTGGTTAGCAAGGCTCTTGTCATTCTAGGAAAGCCATGCAATCAGATAGATTTGAGATCTTATGTGCCATGTTATTCCACTTGAAAAGTAAGGCAAATGGAACCCTCCACCGATATTTTGACAGATTTTTTTTTAAGAAATTGTGTGAGTGGCTTGAAACTTTGTCTTCTCTCTAAAGTCTACTCAGAGAGATCTTGGTAAATTTGTGTCTCATGAAATCGAACCATGCTTTGGCCTTGGATATTTTGAAGGAGAGCTACTTTATCTTCAAAATAGCAGAAACACACCATTATTGGTCGGGATCGAGCATCCTTTCCGAACGAGGTCCTCCACCTCGATGCACTCGCTCCAGCTTTACCAGATTCGGTCATCCCAGAACACAAACGGAAAATATTTCTTGCACCACCTACATGGTGTTTTCTCGCCCACTGGGCAATTCTGAGGAACCGACTATGTGGATGTTGTTTCTGCGCTGCCTATTTTCAAGCTCACCAGGCCGATGTCATGGGTGAGATGATTGAGCTTTTGAATTTTAGACTGATATAAGGCAGAAGCATCTGTTTGTTCACCAATATTTATTTCGTTCCGCAAGACACATTTATCCAGTCTTCATATCAGAACGAAGCTTGGAGATTGCTTTGGAGAAGTCTAATCGGAATGATCGAAGCTCCTGAAGGACTTCCAAAGGGTGAGCTTCGGTAGCAGGCAACGATGTTGAACTGTTGGAAGTAGGTGGTCAGCCAGAAGAAGACGCCGTGTCCCTAGAGGAACCATCTGCCGCAGTGTTATTTGCTTTCCTTGAGAACTTAGAGAGAGCAGCAGCATAGGTTTCCTGGAGGCCATGCTTACAAGCGAGTCTTCAACACGCAAGATATGCACTGCAAATAGTACAATAGGATAGGTGTGGCACTGGCCCCAGGATCCAATGCACTGTTGAAATGTAGTGTCAAAAACGTAGTGTCAAAAATGGCCACTAGATATAGCTCCCACCGCAGGAAGAAACGCAGGTAGGTTCCCCTCTACTATCTCTGCACAGGATCCGATATGGAAAAAATAGAGATAGTTTTCTTTTTTCCTTCCCTCTTTGCTTCTGTTTTGTTTTTGGTACTACCACCACACAGGGGGCCTGAAGATCACATGTGTACAGTCACCATTAAAGGAACAGCACAGTTATTGCAATGGTAGAAGTAAAACACGGTCTACAAAATAAGATCATTCAGCTGTAGTGATGAGATGCAAGTCCACTGCTGACCATTAGAGGGAGTTCCCACCTCAGAAATGAATGTAGTTTCCCTTCTACCCACCCACACATAAAGGGGCTGAGAAATCATAAAAACACAATCACAAAAGCCTCTGCCCCGGCATAAACCGCTGCCGATCAGTCCCCAGTTAGTTTCTCCACTAAGGCCTTGTCCTCTTTTATGCCTTTTACCCATTTATCATCTAATGGTCCAACTGATTCTCTCACAGGTGTTTTCCTACGAAAAGACTTGAAAAAGCTTTTATTATGCACTGTCACGCCCTTAGCCCCTTACAGACAGTATGGAGGGGCGCGCTTGTCATAGGAGAGATTCACCAATTTAGCCTTTACCTGACTGACTGCCTTGTAATGCCTCATGGGAAAGGTAGTTCAGTCAGATGGTACTTGGCTTCAGGTTAAAAAAACACATTTGTAGTTGGCTTGAGTTTTAAGGCTTTGACAGATATTTATTTATTTATGGGGTAAACGCAAGGTTCACAAATTAACACCTTTGGATTGCTTCTCCAGGATTCTTTCAAAAAAAACATCAGGATATAACTGCCTCATTTTGATTACGCCAACTCCACCCTTTTTGGCCTCCCCAAGAGCTCGCTTAAACCCCTCCAACTCGCGATGAACACTGCAACTAGAACCCTCTACGGAGCATCAAGAGCAGACCATATTACCCCCATCTTAAAGGATTTGCACTGGCTCCCTGTCCACCTCAGAATCACCTTCAAGGCACTAACAATTACATTCAAAGCAGTTAACAGATGCACATCCACCTCACTCTCAGACCTCTTACACCCCCCCCCCCAACAGAGCGAGAAGATCAATAGCCTGCAACACCTTACTTCTACCAAAGACCATCACCAAATGCTCAAAGACAACGAGTAACCGTGCTTTTTCTCTTTACGCACCTTCCTGTTGGAACTCCCTCCCTGCAGATATCCGTGCCATAACCAACCTACCCCAGTTCAGGAAGGCAATCAAACACCATCTCTTCTTACAACACTTCTCCACTCTAGACAACATCACCTAACCCTTTTATCCTGAGCCATTGCGACCCCCACAAAGGAATGTACCCTATGCCCTAATCACTGCATTTAAATTTTCCCCACGTCAATCTTCCCCTAAAGACAAACATGTCAATCTGTATTCTAATTTGTACATAGTGTAGATAGTTCTCCCCGTTCTCCATGTTTTATTTCCCTGTTCTCTGTAAATGTCAATGTTAGACTGTTACACATTGTACATCTTTCAAAAGATTCAAGAAAATCATCTATATTGTCCTCTGGGGTAAGTTTGCCAAAACTAAATGCCCCAATACCCTGGAAGTCCCCCATACTGTCCACATGTGGTGTAGCAGGTCCTGCTGGTGCCGGTACTCCTCCGCCTCTCTGGCTCCGGAGCGCAATCAAAGCTTCGACCAAGTCAAGAACTGGTTTCTGCTGTTCCCTCATGGCAGCGATTGCAGTGTCCTGGGCCAGTTGTGCCAGCTTCTGCTGACGTGCGAACTGGGCAGCCATCCAGCTCACAAGCTCCTTAGGATCCATAACTTGTTACCTGCAAGAAAACAAAGAGAAAAAAAAAAACACAAAGGGCGGCACCACACAACAGCTTTTTTTTTTTTTCTTCTATAGGCCCCCTTTTAAAATGCCTTAGCATAGACTTTTTCCTCTATCCAAAACTGGTCACGCCCAGGTACCTTTTACCTTATTCAGGCGTTGACTCTCGCTTATACAGGGTCTTTTCCTGAGAAACTGCTCCTGGATCACCTCTTCTGCTCATCAAGTCCGTCAGGGAAATTCTGCTTTCACCTGCTTCGGCTTAAAAATCTCGCAGCTGTATATCCTTAGTGAAATTCCTGGTATCTTTAAGTGCAAAAAAAAATCCAAGAACTACGCCACTGTCACGCCCTTAGCCCCTTACAGACAGTATGGAGGGGTGCGCTTGTCATAGGAGAGATTCAGCAATTTAGCCGTTACCTGACTGACTGCCTTGTAATGCCTCATGGAAAAGGTAGTTCAGTCAGATGGTACTTGGCTTCAGGTAAAAAAAACACATTTGTAGTTGGCTTGAGTAGTAAGGCTTTGACAGATATTTATTTATTTATGGGGTAAACGCAAGGTTCACAAATTAACACCTTTGGATTGCTTCTCCAGGATTCTTTCAAAAAAAACCATCAGGATATAACTGAACTCAAGCAAAATAACTTATAATGTCCTTCAGCATAAAGAAGAGTCCTTTCAACAGCCAATGCTATCAGATATGGCTAGCAGTGCTGCTTTAAAACAAACAGGAACAGCTTTTCCTGAACCAGGTTTCTTTTCCTCTCAGTCCAGAACACTTCCCTGCTGTTTGTCTCCTTAAGCACAGGAAAACTTTCAACAAAAAGTTAAACTCTTCATAGGCGAACAATTCTCTATGAAAGGTTTTAGGAATAGTGGAAACAAAGGCAAAGCTTTTCTTACTTTCACCGTCAGCACGGCTTCAGGCTGTGCACTGCACTGGCAAACAGCTGTTTAACAAGTTTTAATTAGACAGCTTCAGCGTGCTCAGCACAGGTATTTCTCCTTTAACACAGGACCTTCACAAGTTATCTACAGGCTATCAGGGATACCGGACTCTGGAGGGTTTCCTTACGGTTGACTCCCCTCCAAACCCTCTGTATTTGAAGACTGGCATAAAGAGCAGTCCATGTATGATTCTTCTTCTTCTACAGCTAGGTCTTGTTCTCCCAGTTGCATTGGCTTTACCTTTGTATCTGGCTCAGAGGGCTTAGCTGACTGCCTCCCATTAGGGCAAAAGCTGTCTCTTGCAATTCTGTAGTGCTCCAAATTAGACAGGCTTCTAATGCTCATATCTGGGTCAAGGCTTGTATCAGCTTCTCCTCTCTCATGCTCTGGCCACCATTCGCCTGAGCTTCCTCGTCCTGTTCTCCAACTTGTGCTCCTGGTTCTTACTGTTCCAGCTCCATTCCTCTTCCAGCATGCATTCCTACCCCTCTCCTCTCCTGGATAAACTGCCCTAGACTTAAACCTCTCAGGCTCCAGCCCCACCCTTTCTCCTCTCAGGTGTTGGAGATCAGACTGCCTCGTGGCAGCTGAGCAATTGGGGAATTCAGTGACGTAAGGGTTCCTTACCCTGTGCCTGCATTCCCTCTCCTTTTCTCCCCTAGGGGCATTCTGCAACCTATTGCAGCTAGGAATTACCTACTTTCTAGGTATAAATGGGGTTTTGTGTCTCTGACCTTGTAAAATAGGTCCTTTGATAAGGGTGAATTCCCTCTCTTTATCCCTGTCTCCTGGGTCCTGATAAGCTTCCTTATCACAGCACGTTTGCTTCCTCGGAGAGCTTCTTTTTAAATTCTCTCTTTGCTTGCCTTATCAATGCCCTGTATTTAACTTGCCGGTTCTTATATTGTTTCCTATTTTCATCCTTTGGTTCCTTTCTCCATTTTCTGAAAGATTCTTTCTTGAGTATGACAGCCTCTTTGACCTCACCTTTAAAATATGCTGGCTATCGTTTGATCTTCCTTCACTTTTCTTAAAGCTTAGAATACATCTGATCTGTGCTTCTAAGAAAATATTTTTAAATAATGTCCAGACTTGATGTAACTTTTTAACATTTGCAGTTGTTCTTTTTAGTTTTTTCTTAACCATTTTCCTCATTTTATCATAGTCTCTTTTTTGAAAGCTAAATCCCAGTGCAGTGGATTTCCTTGCTATCCTCTCTCCATTTATTAATTCAAATGTGATGCACACTTTCGGTGTGGGTCTGCACAGAGGCAGAACTTGGGTATAACATAAGCAGAGTACAAATTTATGTACAACAATTATAAAATACTATAACTTATGTGTCTTCCCTACAAATCTGGGTGTGGGAATTTACACCAAGTCTAAAGTAGGTGTATGTGATCATGCCTAGATTTAACGTGCATATTTCACCACATGCCTCTATTCAATAAAGTACACGCGTGCTTACTTTATAATATGGGCATGATATACGTGCAATGCACATTAACCTAGGTGCACCTTGGAAAATTACCCTCCACAAGTCCAGAAAGTATTGAATGGTACGTTCCCTACTCACCATAACACCTGTCCAGAAAGGGGACCCTGAGACCACCTGCAGAGAAGACTGTGGGAAAACGTAGAGGAACACTCCCACGCTGATACAGGCAAACCCCAACAATATCTGAAATCCCTATACAATGAAACACACAGAAAAGTGATTTGCTTCTTATACAATTATATTTATATTTATGTTTACCTCATGAATGTACATCAATTAGATGAACAATCAGTCGTAAGTATAATGGACCGAAATACAATGACAGATGGAGAAGCCCTAAGGAGGAGAGAAAAAAATGTAACAGCCATACTTAAGAGAGAGAAGTTCTGCTCGTCTCATGAAGAAATGACAGCTTTCCTGGCCACCATTTTACAGTCGTTTACATAAGAGCTTTTAGAAAGTGAAGACACAGGCTCGAAGCACCTTTCTTCTCAGAGTTTAGAGACCGAGTCTAAGCATGCTTTCTGTCTGTCACTCTATGACTATGCTCGGTGTGTTTCTGCTTATGTGCACTGGGTGCTGTGTGAACCTGGGAAAGGGGATAAAGTGGGTGGTATAAGTATATATTAATATAAAAACTTTGGGGTGTTTCATTTTTAATTAATTCAATGGGCGGTGGTCTTTTGTACCCTAAGGGACTATGGGCTATATGTTCATGGGTCGGTATCCCTTTAAATGAAATCTAGCTAAGAGAGTAGGCTTATTTATAGCCTTCGTAGGAATAGCCTACTGGTTAGACCACTGGCTTGTTAACCAAGGGCCCAGGGTTTGATTCTCACTAGCATTCCTTGTGGCCTCCTCCTTAACCAATGCCCTTGACTGCATCACCTACACTCAAACATCATCATCTGTGGTATCACCCTGCCTTCTGCTTGTACTGTTCCTACCTTTATTGCGCTAAAAAGCCTGGAGGAAACATCACTCTCCCCTTTCCCTCCAGCACTTCAAACTGGCTCACCAACACTACTGCTCTCTGTAGTGCAGGTAAGAAAGCCTACTACTCCAACCTTGTTTCCCCTTCCTCCAGCCCATCACATCAGCTATATTCAGTGCTCAGTTCTCTCTCTAACTGACTGCCCCACCCATCCAGGTATCCCTCATGCATATAAGTTATTCTGTTCTATGTAATATTTACTGCATATAGTAACTAGTCCTGTAAATAAGTTCCACTGTTCTATGTAATACCAATTGTTGTAAGGTACACCGCTTTGCCCCGGTGGAAAAAAAAAAATCAGTCAAAATAAACAAATAAATAAATCCAGCTCCACCGCTCCACCAGATAATATCCTGGATCTCGACCAGTTTGCCTGTTTTTTCCCTGAGGAGGTAATGACCCTCCATGCATCTTTCTCTGGCTGCCCCCTTTCTCTCCCTCCCAGTCCCCTGAGCCCACCTCACTCTCCATCTCCTTCCCTAACTCATGTCTGGTCCTCATTTCATATGGTCTCCTCAGCTGAACTGCTCAAAAAGCGCAGTTACTCACCTGTAACAGGTGTTCTCCAGGAGCAGCAGGAATCAGTCCTCACTTATGGGTGACGTCGGCGCCGACGGAGCCCTCGCGGAGCAATTTTCCCCAGCTTTCAAAGAAAGCCTTTGGGAATTGCAGCGCGCATGCGCGGTCGTCTTCCCGCCCGAGGGTGCCATCTTAGCCAGTCAGATGACATAGCTAAAAAAGACAGCATAAAAATTTGCAAAAAGAACATAAGCAGACGATTGCAACTCCAAGGGGAGGAGGGAGGGTAGTGAGGACTGATTCCTGCTGCTCCTGGAGAACACCTGTTACAGGTGAGTAACTACGCTTTCTCCAGGACCAAGCAGGAAGTCAGTCCTCACTTATGGGACTCCCAAGCTCAAGGCTACCGGAGACCCTAAGCACAAAAATGAGCTCCCTCTAGCTCAGCAGCACAGAAGGAAAGAATCTTCGCTGAATTATCACCCACCGGTAGCCCACATCCGGGATGGAGGGTAGGAGTTGCTCAGACCTCAAAGAGATTATGGAGGACTGCCTGTCCGAAAGCACTGTCCCTATGGGACTCCCTCTCGAGACAGTAATGGACCGCAAAAGTCTGGCTCGAAGACCAAGTAGCGGCCCGGCAGATGTCTGCCAGCGGAACAGAGCGGAGGTAAGCCACTGACGTAGCCTTTGCCCGAACGCAATGAGCCGTGACTCGACTTTCTAAGGAGAGTCCGGCTGCCCCATAAGCCCAAGAGATACAGTCCGCAACCCAGATGGACAGAGTACGCTTGGAGACCGGGAGCCCCAATTTATTGGGGTCAAAAGACACAAAAAGCTGAGCAGCTTTACGGTGCTCCCGCGTACGGTCAAGGTAGAAGTTCAATGCCCTTCTACAGTCCAGGGTATGGAGGACCGTTTCAGCTCGGCTGGAGTGTGGTCTGGGAAAGAAGGTTGGAAGTACCACCTCCTGATTGATGTGAAAAGGGGAGACCACTTTAGGCAGAAATTTTGGGTGAGTCCGTAGGACTACCCTATTCTTGTAGAACCTAGTGTAAGGGGGATCAGACACGAGGGCCTGCAATTCACTTACGCGTCTAGCGGAAGTGAGGGCTATCAAGAACAGTGTTTTCCAAGACAGAAAACGGAGAGAACAGGTAGCCATAGGTTCAAAAGGCGGACAGGTGATCCGCTGCAAAACCACATTCAGGTCCCAGTCAGGCGCTGGCGGGCGCAGAGGTGGTTTAAGTAGAAGGAGACCTCGGAGAAACCTCGCTACGAGAGGGTCGCTTGAGAGAGGTCTACCGTCCACCGGCACATGATGTGCCGAAAGAGCACTGAGGTGAACTTTGACGGAGTTGGACTTAAGTCCCAGATTAGAGAGGTGTAGCAAGTACTGCAAGATCACCGACACCGGGCAGGAGAAGGGATCCTGAGACTGTTGGGTACACCAGACTGCAAAGCGACGCCATTTAAGGGCGTAGCATTTGCGGGTAGAAGGCCGTCGCGAAGCCAAGACGACCTCCTCCACCTCCGCCGGCAGGAGAAGGGGAGCAAGGACTACCCTCTCAGCAGCCAGGCCATGAGGTTGAGAGACCTGAGGTTGGGGTGCAGTAGGGACCCCTGATCCTGAGTGAGGAGATCCGGTTGTACCCCCAGAGGGATTGGATCCTCCACCGCCAGTTGCAGTAGGAGCGGAAACCACGGCTGCCTGGGCCAGCGAGGGGCCACCAGGATCAGGAAGGCTTTGTCTCGGAGAACCTTGAAAAGAGTCCGAGAGACTAGCGGGATGGGAGGGAAAGCGTATAGAAGGCTCCCCGACCATGAGATCAGAAAAGCGTCCGCCGCAACCCGAAGGGGGTGTGGCTGACGAGAGCAGAAGCGAGGAAGCTGCCGGTTGTGAGGACTGGCAAAGAGATCCACCGTGGGGAGGCCCCACTTGAGGAAGAGCTTCTGAACTACCAAGGGATCCAGACGCCACTCGTGCGGCTGGAGGACCCTGCTGAGTTTGTCCGCAAGGCAATTTTCTTGGCCCGGGAGATAAACTGCCTTGAGGAGAATGCCGTGACTGACGGCCCAAGAGCAGAGCTTCTGTGCCTCCCGGCAGAGGAGGAAGGAGCCCGTGCCCCCCTGCTTGTTCACGTAGAACATGGCAACTTGATTGTCCGTCTGGACAAGGACGGACTGGTGGGAAGTCAGGTGGGAGAAGGCCTTGAGAGCTAGGCGGATCGCCCTGAGCTCCAGGAAGTTGATCTGCTGAGCAGACTCCCACGTTGTCCAGAGGCCCTGAGTACGTGCCTCTTGGCAATGTGCTCCCCATCCCAGGAGGGATGCATCGGTGGTCAGCACCCGGGTCGGCTGAGGTGACTGGAAAGGCATTCCGAATATGAGGTTCGGCTGCCGGAGCCACCACCGGAGAGACGAGATCAGCGGCTCGGAGACTCGCACTAGGTCTGCTAGGCCGCCTGTGGCTTGACGCCACTGCTGGCGGAGACACCATTGAGCAGACCGCATATTCAGGCGGGCATTGGGGGTCACATGGACGGTGGAAGCCATATGGCCGAGTAGTCTCAGGAAGCGCCTGGCGGAGACCAGGGGCTGGCTGCGAAAGCGGTCGGCTAGGTCCATGAGCCGTTGAGCCCTGTCGAGCGGTAGGTATGCTCGCGCCTGAGGAGTGTGCAGCCTTGCGCCGATGAACTCGAGATCCTGTGAGGGGAGCAAAGTGGACTTTGCGAAGTTTATAACAAAGCCCAAGTGCTGCAGAAGAGTCACCGTGCGGCGCGTGGCGTTGGTGACCTCCCGAGCGGACGCTGCTCTGATGAGCCAGTCGTCGAGGTACGGAAAGACATAGAGGCCGTGAAGCCGGAGATGGGCCGCCACGACCGCGAGACATTTTGTGAAGACTCGCGGTGCGGAGGACAGGCCAAAGGGCAGTACTCTGTACTGGTAATGATTTCCTGCCACCACAAACCTTAGGTATTGGCGGTGGCTTGGGTGGATGAGGATGTGCGTGTAGGCATCCTTTAGATCCAAGGAGCATAGCCAATCTCCCTGCTGGAGGTAGGGCAGAAGGATTCCAAGGGTAAGCATTTTGAACTTCTCCCGCACAAGGAACTTGTTGAGGTTGCGCAAGTCCAGGATGGGTCTGAGGCCCCCTGTTCTCTTCGGTATCAGAAAATACCTGGAATAAAAGCCTTGACCTCTCAGGTGGTGTGGCACCGGTTCCACCGCCTGATCCTGCAGAAGACCCGCTAACTCCTGAAGGAGTAATTCCCTGTGCAGAGGGGGTCGCGGAGGTTCTCCCGGAAAATAGGAGGGAGGGACCTGGTGGAAGTGGAGAAGATAGCCTTCTCGCACGACTTGAAGCACCCAGGCATCTGCGGTGATGCTGGACCACCTGTGGGCGAAGTGAACCAGCCGGCCTCCGGTGCTGGGAGGAACCAGCGGGGGGGGAGAGGCTATGCTTTGCGAGTCAAAAACCCCCACCCTGCTGAGCAGGGGCTGGTGGTGCAGGCTTGGGGGCTTGCTGCCTACGGGACCCGTTACCCCGTCCCTTGGCCTGCTGGCCCTGTTGGGGAGCTGCAGGGGCCTGATAATGGGGGTATTGTTTGTAGGCAGCCGCCTTCCTCGGGTAAAAGGACTTTTTCCCCGAGCCCTTCTTTTTCTGGGAAGGGGCGGAGGTCTTCCTAGAAAGCCTGGTCCTGGTGAGAGTCTCAGTCTCAATTTGTGCAGCCTTTTCCGCCATGGGCTTGCCAAAGAGGTTCTCGCCTCGGCAGGGGACATCGACCAACTTGTCCTGCACCCAGGGCTCAAGGTCTGACGACTGAAGCCAAGCCTGTCGGCGGGCACCGATGCCGGCTGCGGCCACTCGAGCCGACGCTTCAAAGCCATCATAGGCTGCCCGGGACATGAACTTTGAGCATTCCCGAATGCCAGTGGACAAGGCCAGGAACCTCCGCAAGGGTTCCTCGGACAGACCAGCGGAGAATCCGGCTAGCTCTTTAGCCAGATCCCGGAGATACATGCCCATGTACAGCTGGTAAGTCTGGACACGACATGCGAGCATAGAGCCCTGGAAACACTTCTTACCAAGGCCATCCAGGTTACGGGCCTCCCTGCCAGGGGGCACCGAGGAGTGCATCTTCTGGCTCTTAAGACGATGCATGGCCGATTCCACTACCATGGAATGGTGTGGTAGCTGTGCCTTTTGGAAGCCAGGGCTCTTGCGGACTCGATAGATAGAATCGACCCGCTTGCTCAGGACCGGCGAGGAGGCCGGACTCTCCCACATGCGGAAGAGTAGTCGTTCCAGCATAGGAGGAACCGGTACAGTAAAGTGTTCCCTCGCGGGAGAGTCATACTGGAGGGCGTCGAGCTCTTCGGCTCGAGGCTCCTCCTCGGGATCCGCAGGGAAGGCCAAAGCCTTGGCCATATCCCTAACGAAGTCCGAGAACCGGGCATCCTCCGGGGGGGACTGCTTCCGAGGTTCGGACTCAGGTGAGTCCGAGGGGACACACCGAGTCCGAAAAGAATCAGGTGACTCTTCCTCCTCCGACTCCCAGACCGACTCCGACGAGGAATCGGTGGGGTCGGCCCGGGCAGGGCGCGGCGCCTGCCGCCCCGACGCCGAGGGAGTCGGCGTCGGCGACCTCGGTCCCGAACGGGAGGCCGAGGGTGACCTCGACCGAGGATCGACTCGAGTTCTCATCGACTCGAGGATCGGCTCGGTCTCCGGGGTCGACTTGGACGTCGACGTCCCGGCGGTCGGGGCAGCGGCGCCAGCGAGGCCAGCGAGCAGTGCCCGCTGCTGGTCCATGAAGGCAGACAGTCTGCTCTCCAAGGCCGTCAACCTGAGTCCGAGCTCAGGTGACCCAGCAGCCCCCGACTCGGGCCCCGACGGCGTCGGGCCCGACGTCGGCTGTCGCGGAGGCGAGTCCAGAAGGACCACAGGACTTACCCGAGCAGGCATCTCCGACTCCAGGCGAGGTCGCTTCGGGAGGTGCTCCTTTTCTCCAAGGACCCGGGGCGGCTATCGGGGCTATGCGACCTGGCCCTCGCGGAACCAGGAGCGTCCACCGACGCCGCCCTCGCGGGTTTCACCGTCCGACGATGGTCCCCGGAGGGAGAACCCCGGTCGGAGGAACTCCGGCGACGGTCCGAGCTGGAGCCTTTTGACGCGGAGGCCTCCGACGAGGTCCGGGTACGGCTGGGGTCAGCGAAGATTCGATCACGCTGATGCCGCCGACTTCTCAACGCTTTTGAGGACATTTTGCCGCAGGGCCCACAGATCAGTTCCTCATGATCCGGGCCCAGGCAGCGGAGGCAAAAGTCGTGTGTGTCAGTTAGTGACATATTTCGGTCACACTGACCACACCGCTTAAAGCCACTGGCAGCCATCGGGGGAAAAAGGGCCCCTGCGAGGTCAAAGGACCGGGCTGCCAGGGAAAAATCGAAAACGAAAGCTGACAAAGTCAGAAAAACCGAAAAAAAGTAAGAGGACTCGTGACCGGCGTCGCGAGTCCAGGCGGGAAAAAGATCGGCGTCGAACCGAAGGAAATAAGAATAAAATAATGAAGAAAATCGACTTTTTCGCGGGGACAAGACGGGGACGTCTGTAGGGCTCCGCGGAAAAAAGAAGACTGGCTAAGATGGCACCCTCGGGCGGGAAGACGACCGCGCATGCGCGCTGCAATTCCCAAAGGCTTTCTTTGAAAGCTGGAGAAAATTGCTCCGCGAGGGCTCCGTCGGCGCCGACGTCACCCATAAGTGAGGACTGACTTCCTGCTTGGTCCTGGAGAACAATCATTTCCTCCCACAAAACTACCTGCTGCTCCGACCCTATCCCATCTTCCAGGCTGACCGAACCTTCCCTAGCCCTTCTGCCACCAATTCTCTTTATTCTTAGTAACAGCTTAGCTACCGGCACCTTCCCAGTCCTCTGGAAAAAGGCCCTGGTTTGACCCATTCTAAAAAACCCTCCTTGGACCCCTCGACCCCTGCTCACTACAGACACCTATCAAATCTTCCTTTTCTATCAAAAATCCTTGAGAAGCTAGTCTTTCCCCAGCTCACTATCGTGACGCTACACATACCTTGCACCCCCATCAGTCTGGTTTCCACCCTGGCCACATCACTAAAACTATTCTGCTTTCCCACGATTTTGGTATCCATGGCACCGTCCTGCACTGGTTTCACTCATTTCTCTTGCACAGGTCCTTCTCCATTCTTACTGGTGCCCTCTTCATCTTCTTTCACCCCCTTTCCCCGTGGTGTCCCACAGGGCTCTGTTTTATCCCCACTATTATTCAATGTTTTCCTTGCCCCTCTCACCCTCCTAATCCAACAACATGGAGTCTCAGCGTACTATTACGCTGATTACATCATTCTCCTCCATCACACTGACTCATCTCTCTCTCACTTATGACCACTTGATACCTGCCTAGCCTATATCTCCAACTGGGAGTCCTTTAACTTTCTTCACTTGAATCCTGCAAAAACCTCCGCTATCTGGCTCACAGCTGGCGGTCCCTGTCCCTGTCCCTCCCTTGCCCCAGTCCTTCAGAACATCACCATCCCTTTGGTCCTCTCTTCCTGCTACTTGGGCACCTCTCTGACCTTTCATGATCACCTTTCAGCCATCATCCGCCATTCATTCTACCTCCTTCGACATATTCATGATGTTTGGCCTTTTCTCACCCCCTCTTCTCTGACTACCTTTCTTTTGTCACTTATCATGTCATGGCTTGATTATTACAATGTTGTTCTTCCAGGTCTCCTGCACAATCAAAGCCCTGCATACTGGTACTCCCCTCTACCTCTCTGATATCCTCCAACCACACTCTCTATACTGAGTACTTCGCTCCATTCATACCAACTGCCTTCATCTTCCCTCTGCTTCCAAAGCCAGACTAGAAACCACCCACAACTCCATTTTCTAATTCCTTGGCCCATCACTATGAAATGCACTACCCTCAATCTCCACCTCAAACCCTCCTACAATAAGTTCACATTCCTACTCAAGACCCACCTCTTTCAGTTAGCCTTTGAGCTGCCCCCTCACCTCCTCAGCCCTCCTAACCTTTCTCTTCGCTGACCCACCACTTCCTTGGTATGACTGCAATCTCTTTCCTATCATACTGTGGTGTTCATTTCTGTTTTATTGCTTTTGTTTTAATTGTGCATTGCTCTGGTGCAACTAGTAAAGGGTGGTATACCAAAGTAATAAACCATAAACCATAAGTCACCTAACCCTCCACTGCCTCAGAAGAAAGACCTGGCAATCTACTTCCAGTCACACTACCAAGAAAACCCAGGAGCTGCTGGGTCACCAGGATTCAGCATTGACTCAAAAGGTTAAAAAAAAAAAAAAATCCATCTTGTGCGATTTTGTCACATGCTGCCAAAGCCAGCCAACCAGATATTTTCTCAATGTTCTATGCTATGGTAAAGCCTGAGAAAAAAACCCAAACTGGCCTTTTGTGTGGTTGCAGCATGAGCAATTTAAAGAGCACACAGAGCCTAACTGGAGAGGAGAACTGAACACCCTTGTGGCCCCAATGGGGCCAATCCCCCTTTCCCCAGCACAAGTGTGGGTTCAAACATAAGAAACAACCCCTTCCTCAAAGCCCTGCCCCACCCTTTCCATCAGTCAGGTGCCATTCTCCTCTACCAGCAACTCCAGACTCTGTTCCTTCCATCTCGCTGAGCTGTATGCCTGGACTCGACTTCCTGAGTAGCTACACCAGGCCCTGTCCCTATTCAAATCCAGGCTAAAACTTAACATTTTTGAGGCTGCTTTTTGATCATGACACCCTCATTCTCCTGTTCTATACCCTGTTCTATGTGTGTGTTAAATATTTTCCTATAAATGCAGTTTCCTAGTCCCTCATGTGTTCTGTTTATCTTGATTGGATTAGAAGCTCTCTTGAGCAGGGATTCTATCTTACAGCACTGTGTATTCCTAGCAGTATTATAGAAGTAATAAGTAGTAGTGGCAGAAGCAGCAGCAGTAGTAGTAGTATCAGTAGCAACAGCAATAGTATTAACAGGAGAAGTAGCAGCAGCAGTAGTAGTAGCAGAAGCAGCAGCAATAGTAATATTAGCAGTAGTAGTAGCAGTAGCATCAGCAGTAGTAACAGCATCAGCAGTAGAGATAGCAGGAGCAATAGTAATAGTAGTAGTATCATCAGCAGCAGCAACAGTAATAGTAGTAGCAGTAGTAGTAGTAGCAGTAGCAGCAGCAGCAGTAGTGGTAGTAGCAGCATCAATAGTAGTAGCAGCAGCAGTAGTAGCAGCAGAATCAGAAGCAGCAACAGTAATAGTAGTAGTAGCAATAGTAGTATCAGCAGCATCAGCAGTAGCAATAGCAGTAGCAGCAGTAGTGATAGAAGCAGCAGCAGCAGTAGTAACAGCAGCAGTAACAGTAGTCACAGTGGCAGTAGCAGCAGCTGCAGCAGTAGTGGTAGCAGCAACAGTAGTAGTAGCAGCAGCAGTAGCAGTAGCAGCTGTAATAGTAGCAGTAGCAGTAGTAGTAGCAGCAGCAGCAGTAGTAGTAGCAGTAGCAGCAGTTGTAGCAGCAGCAGTAGCAGCAGTAGTAGCAGCAGTAGTAGTAGTAGCAGCAGCAGCACTACTACTATTACTGAGCATTTGTATAGCACTACAAGTTGTACACAGCAGTAATAGTAGAAGCAGTAGTAGTAGCAGTAGAGGTAGCAGCAGCAACAGTAGTAGTAGTAGCAGCAGTAGCATCAGCAGTAGTAATAGCAGTAGCAGCAGCAGTAGGTGTAGCAGCAGCAGTTGTAGAAGCATCAGCAGCAGTAGCAGCAGTATAAGAATCAGTAGCAGCAGCAACAGTAGTGGTAGCAGCAGCAGTAGTAGTAGTAGCAGTAGAAGCAACAGCAATAGTAGTAGTAGTAGCAGCAGCAGCAGCAGCAGTCGCAGTATAATCAGTAGCAGCAGCAGTAGTAGTAGCAGCAGTAGCATCAGCAGTAGTAGTAGAAGTAGCAGCAGCAGCAGTAGTGGTAGCATCAGCAGTAGCAGCGGTAGCAGCAGTTGTAGTAACATCAGCAGCAGTAGAAGCAGTATTAGTAGCAGTAGCAGCAGCAACAGTAGTGGTAGCAGTAGAAGTAGTAGTAGCAGTAGTAGCAGCAGCAGCAATAATAGTAGTAGTAATAGCAGTAGCAGCAGTAGTAGTAGCAGCAGTAGCATCAGCAGTAGCAGTAGCAGCAGCAGTAGTAGTAGTAGCAGCAGCAGTAGTAGTAGTAGTAGCAGCAGCAGCAGCAGCAGTAGTAGTAGCAGTAGCAGCAGTAGAGATAGCAGGAGCAACAGCAACAGCAATAGTAGTAGTAGCAGCAGCAGCAGTAATAGTAGCAGCAGTAGCAGTAATAACCGCAGCAGTAGTAGTAAATGTAGCAGCAGCAACAGTAGTGGTAGCAGTAAAAGTAGTAGTAGCAGTAGCAGCAGCAGCAATAATAGTAGTAGTAATAGCAGCAGCAGCAGTAGTAGTAGCAGCAGTAGCATCAGCAGTAGCAGCAGCAATAGTAGTAGTAGCAGCAGCAGCAGCAGTAGTAGTAGCAGGAGCAATAGCAATAGTAGTAGTAGCAGCAGCAGCAGTAATAGTATTGGCAGTAGTAGTAATAACAGCAGCAGTAGTAGTAAAAGTAGCAGCAGCAGCAGTAATAGTAGCATCAGTAGTAGTAATAATAGCAGCAGTAGTAGTAGAAGTAGCAGCAGCAGCAGTAGTAGGAGTGGCAGCAGAAGTGCTAATAGTAGTAGTAGTAGCTGCAGCAGCAGCAGTAATAGTAGCAGCAGCAGTAGTAGTAAAAGTAGCAGCACCAGCAGTAGTAGGAGCAGCAGCAGAAGTGCTAATAGTAGTAGTAGCAGCAGCAGCAGTAATAGTAGCAGCAGTAGTAGTAATAACAGCAGATGTAGTAGTAGAAGTAGCAACAGCAGCAGTAGTAGGAGTGGCAGCAGAAGTGCTAATAGTAGTAGTATCAGCAGCAGCAGTAATAGTAGCAGCAGCAGTAGTAGGAGTGGCAGCAGAAGTGCTAATAGTAGTAGTAGCAGCAGCAGCAGTAATAGTAGCAGCAGCAGAAGTGCTAATAGTAGTAGCACTCTTGCTACTGTTGGGGCTGTTTTGTTCCTCTCACAGAACCTGGGGTGCTGATGCACTTTTAGTGCTGCTTTGTCCCTCTCATGGTGCATTGCAGTGCTCACATATTATTGGTGCTGCCAGGGCCGGCACAACCTTCAGCCTTGCACCCCTCTCAATTAGCTTTTAGACACGACACCCCCTCCCAAGATTTTGACAATTAAATTCAGTCATAATCATTAACACCATCCCTCCCAGAAAAACCTATAAAAACTGATATTGAAAAGCATGATGTCTAACTATGAAAGTGCCTTTGGCAAATATTTACATGATGAGGGGAATTTCCAAAAGCCATTTACAGGGATAAATGGACAATTTACAAATTGCGTATTCTTCCTGGGGGTTAAAGTACACATCAATGATTCTTTCAGTTTGTCTGGCTGTTAGGACCCCTTGTCTTGCTTGGACTGTAACTGCCCCTCCAGAAGTTACTGCCCTAGGCAGCCACCTAGTTTGCCTAGAGGTTGGGCCAGCCCTGGTTGCTGCTTTTTTCTTCTCACAGTGCCTTAGAGGTATGTCTACTAAACCGCGTTCGTTTTGGTTGCTAACAACATTTGTTTAGCAGTCAAAACCACGCAGTAAGCAGCAAACCTCCACAGTATCTGCTGGGGGCATTTCCAGGGGAGGTCCTGAAAATACTGTGGAGGTTTGGATTTGTCATGCAGACTCCACATTACCTGTCGCGGCAGATACCATGGGAAAAGTCCCGCAGTGCCTACTCAAGCAGGTATTGCGGGTCCCCACGATAAATATTGTTGGTGCCATTGATTGCAGCACCAAGGCACCAATAATATTGTGAGGAGGGAAAGTCCAATCGCCTGCAGGGAAGAGTCTGCATTATCAGGCCTCCCAGCAGAAAATGCAACCTCCTGAGGTAGCGCTATCTGCCGCCATGACCAGACCCGATTTTGGTAGCTACAACGCAAAATCTTTTTCGCGCAGTGGCTGGCAGCCTTGGCCACCACCACTGCCTACCCCGAGGGAGCTGCACCTTGTGAAAATCAGATATCATGAGAAATTATCTGCGTTATCTGATTGTTTTCATGGGTTAGCTGCTAGCGCATGCCTTAATCCTGTGATAGCCCTGCAGTAGCAGCTAACGCTCTTTACTAGACATACAACTTAGTCTTCTCTTGTGCCATTGCTTCACCCCTTTTATTGCACCTTGAGTTGTTCATGCCTTTGTTCGGCCTTTTTGTCCCTCTTGTTATACCATGAGATATTTGTGACACAAGTCATGTCAATTTGCCCCCACTCTTGGTACCTTGGGGTGCTGTTGGCCCTCTTGCATGCCTCTAAGTTTCATAAAACTTGAATAGAAAACACCAATGTTAGAGCAAAAGTAGGAAAAATGGCTGCCCTTGCTGATTTTAATAGAAATGTAATAAATGACTATGAAATAAATGAAATAGTTTGGGAAGTGAAACAATATAAGGAAAGAAAATGAAAATTGTGTACATACCCAACAGAGAAGGAAAATGACATGCCTGGGGAAGGCCGGTGGTAAGAAAAGCACCACAAAAATAGCAGCAGCTGTTTGAAGAAGTCTCTTAGCAGAGAGGATAGAGAGGTGGGTCTGGAGCAGGGATGTCCAATTCCAGTCCCGGAGGGCCACAATCCAGCTTGGTTTTCAGGGTGTCCCCAATGAATATTCATGCGATATACTTGCATGTGTTGCCCCCCCTTGTATGCAAATATATCTCATGAACATCCTGAAAACCGAGCCCTCGGGACTGAAGTTGGACACACCTGGTCTAGAGAAAGCTGATAGCATGCGAGAGAGAGAAATGGCAGTGGGAGGGGGAGATGTTTAGGGAGTTTTGCTCCAACATTATAAGAAATGTAAGGTCTTTGAGAGTCCCGCTAGCTCCGTACATACCCCCAGGGCTTTCTGCTCACGCTGTAGAAGTCTCCCAATGTATCTGACCACATTCCCTGACGATCTTGGGTTCACATTCAGTTCGGAGAGGGTGGTGCCATGGATGAAATGCACCGGGCTGATTGTATTCTCACAGCATTCGTTGATAATCCCCAACCTATTCACTTTTGCCACACCAAGAGGCATTATTGAAAAGTGCAGCTGAGAGCAAACAAACAGATTATGGTTAAAAAAAACTTTTTCAAACCTCAGTAGATCAGGGACACCACCATATTAACCAGAGTAGAGTGGTGGACTAAGAAAGCTTTATTATTTATTTAATAGTTTTTTTATACCGCTTTATCATTTCAACCAAAGCGGTTTACATTGTAACTTAAACTTGGTAATGTACATTAAACAGGGACATTGATAACTTGGATTTTTTCTGAGCAATGGAGGGTTAAGTGACTTGCCCAAGGCCACAAGGAGTGCTAGTGGGAATCAAAACCTGGTCTCGTGGTTCCCAAGCCAGTGCTCTGATTATACTAATGTTTAACTGATTATACTAATGTTTAACTCTGATTATACTAATGTTTGGCAAGAATGGGTTCCATTGATTTCGAAAAGAAAAAAGATTTGTCTCAAAATAGACGTCACCCTCTTTTGCAGTGTCATCATTCATAACCACTTAGATTTAAATTTAAGTACTAGTGTTTTCAAACCTGCACTCGACGTGAATAGCATTCAGCTAGACTTTCTATAATAGCCATAACCCATTCATCAGTATGATCAGCCAATTTAAAAGAAAAATGGATCAATTTGTTCAGTTTATCAAAAATAACTTGGTAATATAGATAAAGCTGATTTGAAGCTGTTTCTAGTTATAGACATAATTCTCACAAATCAAGGATGTCAATTTCTGACGAATGTTGAAAATTCTTGGTAACATTGGTCTCCAGCAGTAAAAGGTTCACTACAGTACAATCATGTGGTCTGATGGGGTTGGTTAGCTTACTGTATGAGACCTCTGCTCGGTGAGAGAAGTCATTTAAAATGACATTTCCATTGTCAAAAAATGAGCAAAATTGTATTTCTGTTAGCTTATATGCTTTATGTACAAACAGTGTGCACTCAAAATTAAAAAATGAAATAAACACACACACATGACACAAACAAAATGCCCCGCCCCTAAAAAACGTAAAATATTTTTTGGATACACACTCCTATATTCAATCTCATGCAATTCTCTATTCTTAACAGAATTCCAGAAGGAGATTAAACTATATATGAAAAACAGCCAGGGCACACAAATATTCAAGATTAGTATTTATAAATATGAAGGCATCAGCGCAAGTAAGATTTGCCAATATACAGTTCATTGGCAAACTTGTCATAATATGCCTCATGATTGATTCAACATTAAATATATCATGTACAGTGCCAAATAATTTGTAATATCTCTCATAAAATAATACAAAGTATCTTTGTTTAAATGTGGCGTCCTTCTGTACTCTTGCCATGCCACAAATTTTTCCAGTGACAATAACTTCCAATAGTTATTCTCACCATTTCAGCAAACTGCAAACTATTGTTCTGAACCCCCAATAGCGACATAAGATGTACCCTGCTTTTGTTAATGCCTTGATATTTATAAATAATCAGGGTAATATTCAGCCTGCAGTGGTCAGAAAGAATGTATATTCATTTGAAATGAAATGGGAAATATCAGTAAACTATTCATTTCAATCCAAAACATGGCATTGAAAAATCTTAAAATTCAGTTTTCCTCCCCAGTTTTGTCACAGACCAGATTGGCCTTAAACTAGTAACCTTTAGGTTGAAAGGCAAGCAAAATGCAGAAGAGTAACTGTGACTCCATGGGTGCCAGTTCTAGCAAGATTTGAATATTGCTGGTGATTTTCCTTCCTGTTTACTGATTGGCCCAAAGTTTGTCTGGTTTGAAGCTCTATATAAAATGGTAACTGAATGTTTTGCCTTGTGAATCTTTGGCTCTTGCTGTGGAGATTTACTCCCAATTTTTTTAAAATTTACCATTTACACAAACACCTCCAACTCCCCAACTATAAGGAACCCTCACATACCTCCCACGCAAACCCACACCCCCAATCCCACAAATGACAAACCTCTCTCAATCACACTAATAAACGCACGCTCAGTCAGAAACAAACACCACATGCTCCAGGACCTGATCTCAACAGAAAAGATCAACATCCTCTGTATAACGGAAACATGGCTAACAGATGCCGATACAGTGATCATGAACCAACTAACACCTAATGGATACAGTCTTCACAACTGCTCCCAAGCCCATGCCAGAGGAGGAGGAGTAGCCATCATTGCAAGATCCAGCCTTCACCTCAGGAACTATGCATCAGAAACAACCAATGAAGCGGACATACTCACTCTCACCAACAGACACCTCTCCATATGCCTAATCTACCGAGCACCCATACCAAGCACCGATCTATCAGACATACTAAAACATGTATCAGAGAGCGCCATCTCCACAAAAGAGCAATTAATTCTTGGAGACTTCAACCTTCCCTCACTACACGATAAACATGCCG
The DNA here is from genome assembly GCA_033557465.1 of Ichthyophis bannanicus. Taxonomy (NCBI): domain Eukaryota; kingdom Metazoa; phylum Chordata; class Amphibia; order Gymnophiona; family Ichthyophiidae; genus Ichthyophis; species Ichthyophis bannanicus. The sequence continues at coordinate 38,547,069 of CM066043.1, read as the reverse complement.
AAGCCTTCATCAACGCCATGGAAGCAATGGACTTAACACAGATTATACATGACCCAACTCACGAAAAAGGGAACACACTTGACCTAATATTCCTGAACTCCCACATCATCTCTACATCTACGAACCCAAAAATCACATGCGTGCCATGGTCTGACCACCATCTCATCAACATTACCCATATATACAATCACAAAAAAAACAAAGAGAACAACCAACATAAAAGAAGATTTAAACCATTCAACAAAGAGGATTTCCTAACACAAACATTACCCAAACTCCAATCAAACTCCTCCAACTTTGAAGACCTGATGAACAACTGGAACACTACAATCGCTTCTGCATCCTGTGCAACAACAATCAACACCAAAACAAGAACTACTGTGACAAAAGCAAAATGGTACACCCCAATCCTACGGAAACTAAAGACTCAACTCAGAAGAACCGAAAGAAAATGGAGAAAAAACAAAAAGGAAGCGGACAAAGCAAAATACATAAGCAACCTCAACTCATACCACACAGAAACTGACAAAGCAAAAAGAGCCTACCACTCAAAAATCATACATACCTCACTAAACAAACCACACGGGCTCTTCAAGATAGTCAAGAAGCTAACAAAAGCACCCGGCCACCCCGATCAGCTACCGAACATCCCACCTGAACTACTAGCACGTCAATACAAACAGCTCCAGCTACCAAACAAACCACAACAGAATGCAACATCAACAACCTACCATACCACCAAAGCCATGGATTGGAGCACATTTGAAACAATCACAACTGAACAAATAGAATCCACTATCTCCTGCCTGAACACCACCACCTCTCCACTAGACCCCTGCCCTGCTGAATGGATAAAGAAATCCAAAGAAGACATAAGCACACCCCTAACCCACATTTTCAATGAATCCCTCAAGCAAGGACACATACCAGACATCCTCAAGACCTCTGTCATCCATCCGACCCTAAAAAAACCCAACCTGGACCCACTTGACCCAGCCTCCTACAGACCAATAGCAAGCCTCCCATTCACCGCCAAAATTATGGAGAAGATCATTCAACAACAACTCCAAGACCACCTAGACACCAACAAAATACTGGACCTGCAACAACACGGATTTCGCCCATACCATGGAGTTGAAACCCTCATGACGACGCTACTGAACACTCTCACCAAAGGCACGCAGGCCAAACACTCTGGATATGCCATGCTCTTCCTAGACATATCCGCAGCCTTCGACACCATCTCCCACAGCATTCTCCTACACAGACTCCAGGAAATAGGAATTAAGGACACCATACTACAATGGTTCCGCTCCTACCTGACAAACAGACAACAACTGATCCGCACAAACACAACAACCTCTCCCCCTCTTCCAACAACATCAAGGAGTACCACAGGGTTCCACACTATCTGCCATGCTCTTCAATATCTATCTACAACCACTCTGCTCAATCATACGAAAGCATAACATCAACTACTATATGTACGCAGATGACATAATGCTCTATGGACCAATCACAACCACCAACCCAACAAATAACCAACTATCAGACTGCTTCATTGAGATCTTCGACTGGCTGCAAAGAAACAATCTAACCATCAACATCAAAAAAAACTGAAGCCCTCATAGTAACAAAGGATCCAAACTTCACCTCACTACCACACCTCATATTGGGAACCACCCAAATAAAGATTCAACCCCAAATAAAATATCTGGGCATCACTATAGACCAAGCACTCACATTTACTCCACAGATAAAAAAGACTGCAAAGACAATATTCCACAAAGCAAAAACAATACAACAGCTCAGACCACTCATTAATCCACAGGACTTCAGAACTGTCATGCAGGCTATGATGCTCCCCCACCTGGACTACTGCAACATAATCTATCACGGACTTCCTGCAACCCACACCAACCCACTATGGACTGCCCTGAATACCACTGCAAGGATCATCCGGAAAGAAAATAAACACGACCACATCACCCCAGTCCTGAGGGATCTACACATTCTTCCACTCAAAGCAAGGATTAAATACAAAGCTGCCCTGCTTATACACAAAGCCCTCCATCAAACACAGACTTCCCACCTCCGCTCCCTACTACCCCAGCCCACCCACAACAGATCAACCCGACAAACCACCAGCAACGTCCTTACCATCCCCTATGAATGAACAAAATATAATCAACGAACCTGCAACAGAGCCTTTGAACTATACGCACCCTCCCTCTGGAACTCATTACTGAGCCAAATCAGAAACACTAACGATTTATCCGAGTTCCGGAAACAACTAAAAACCATCCTCTTTCAGGAATACCTTGGACCAGAAGCAGACAACCTCCACTGACATCCCACAGTCCCTCAGCCAAATCCCCAAAATACCCTAGAAGAGACTTATGTCTATTACCTAAGTCTTTACTACCTGTTCGAATCATCAATGTTGGACCCCCCAGTGACGGCTCTCCCCCCCCCCCCCTCTACACTGATTACTGTCTACCGCCACTTCCTTGTTAAACCGCTTTGACCCGGTGAAAAGCGGTATATAAATGCAGTTAAATAAATTAATAAATTAATTAAGTTTGCTATTTATTACAACAAAATTTACCATTTATTAAGTTTGCTGTTTATTACAACAAACATAATTGGAAAAATGAGGAAAGGAACAAGTTCCATTACCAAAACAAAACAATTGCATAAATCATTAAACTTCAAGCCCACATAAAAAGGAAGAACACACATTATAACAAAATTTCAGTATCAAAATTTAACAAAATTTAAAGAGCAAGCTGTCTCAATACAAATAAACCCCAAATATACAAAAACCACCTAGTCTAAATCAAGAACTGTGTGTCTTAAAAAAATCTTCAAGTTGCAGCTGATCAAAAAAATAAAAATGTCTTCCCTGATATACCACAAGGCATTTGCAAGGAGACTTGAGAAAAAAGTAGCTCCTAGAGTCAAAGTGCAAGACTTCAGCTCTAGAAAAGCTTTACGATGCAATTGCGTAGGCCATGACACATCAGGGAAGAGAGTGACTCACTGACCACAAAACAAGAAATCTTTTTTAGGAAAATAAGATTTAAGTAATGAATTTTTATCGAGTTCAGAAAACAAATGTAACTAACAATTTAGATCGTGAAACAATAACATCTGCCGATGATTCTAGAAACTCAGAAATAACTAAGCTGTCAGGAGTTATCACCTGATCCAAGTCTCCTTCAGCCATCCTGATGGTCTTTTTCCCTTGAGGTATATGAAAAATATTAGCAGTCTTTATATCCTCTGGATTGGAAAACAACAAAACTTCCTTCAGATATTTATAAAATAAAATTAAAGGTGACAAAAAATGGGTTATTGGGAAATTCCAACATCTCAAATTTCTCGATCGAGACACATTTTCAAGAACTTCAAACTGACAGTGGGAAAAAAGACTGTCCTTAATGAACACCGCAAAAACCGACTGGACGGTGGTAACTTGAGCTTCAAGCTTGTCAACACAAGACATCACATTATCAAAGTTCAGATCAAATTTCTGAACCCCTGCTGCAACCAGACGTCTTCCGAACAGTGTTCCATGCACCAGTAACCCCCCACTTCGACTATGCCAATGTGATCCTTCATGGACTCCCTAAGAACACACTAAGCTCACTACAGTTAGCAATGAATGCTGCTGCCCGCTTCCTACATGAGGTCTCTAGAAGGGACCACATTACTCCAATCCTGAAAGACCTGCACTGGCTACCAATCTACTGCCGACTCACCTACAAAGTAGTGCTGTTAACATTCAAGGCCATCAACAAAACAACCGCTAGCTCCTTGACAAACCTTATACACCCCACACCTGCAACCAGAGCAAGAAGATCCTTCACCATTAACACATTAATAACCCCAAGCGAAGTAACAAAATGCACTCAGGCAACAAAAAACAGAGTCTTCATGTTCTACACACCTACCCGCTGGAACGAGCTCCCAGTGATCATCCGTTCGATCACTGACCTTGCACAATTCAGAAAGGCACTAAAGCACCACCTTTTTCTCCTACACTATGCTCAGGCTAACAGCATGTCCTCACCTGACATAACCCTACAACCTAACCATAAAAAACACACTACCAGTGAATAAATTACATCCCTGCCCATAGCTCTCAGGGCAAGCCATGTCGTTACGACTGCATAGCGACTTCCTGCCTAGACTGTAAATAACCTGTATATAGTTACCCCTGTTCTGAATCCAAGTTGTATTACCCGTTCGATGTAAGTGCAGAGCAGGCTCCTCCTACTCTGTACAAAATTGTTATCTGTAAACTGCACTGATTTGAAAGAGCGCAGTATATAAAAGCATTAAATAAATAAATAAATATCCAGTTAATTCTGCCACAGAATCCCCAGTAAAATCCTGCAATTGACTCAAAGTGCCACTCAGACCAGCCTCGGTTCTCAAACCACAGTCCAAATGTCCTTAAGCAAAATCTCCCAAACGGAGGAGACTTCTTGCTAGCCACCTGAAATAGGCGGCAATTGCAAAACGTTAGGCATCAGAGCACTTTTAACAGCCGTAGCCTGAGTCAATACCGATGGCTGACCAGATATCAATTGTGAGTCGGGGGGGATACCAAACCATGGGACACCTTCCCATTTGCAAACACAGCAGACACAGGTGATAGCGAGTGGGTTAAATCCCCAATAACCAGAGACAAGTCCAAAGAAGAGCCAGTACTTACTAAAGCTGACAAAGAGGACAAAGCTTTTTCCATATTCTTCCTTGCCAAGAACTTATCAAGGGGTCCCTCCTCTTTTGAAACTTTTATTGTGGATTCCACTGGAAAGATCTTCTTCTTCTTTTGTCCATCTTTTAGCACAGCTCCTTTGATCTTGCTCTGAGGTGCTCTGAAGGGGTGCCAAAGAAGCGTGACCTGCCTCTTTGGGCATGCCCCCGAGGACATGCCCAAGGCTGCATCTAACAGAGTAGCCACAGTTTTATCTGGTCCAGATGATGTCACCACAGTGTGCTGAGTACCCGCAGGTCTGGAAAAAGCTGCCACCGGTGATCTCTCTTCAAACAACCCGGTGCAAGGGGCTGCGGTTTTATTTGGCCCAGATGATGTACCATAGTGCTCTGAGCATTCACAGATCTGGAAACAACTGCCATTGATGATCTCTCTCCCCTTCCTCCCAAAATTTTGATTTTGATATGTTCTTGTGTCAGAAATTCTGTGAAAGAATGCTAAGTATAGTATCACAAACATTTACCAAGTCTGGTTGTCCAATCAGTAATGCTAATATACTTAGACATGGTTTCACTGAATTTCTGGCACAAGAACATGGCAAAAGAAACATTTTTTGGAGTAAATCTTCACAGAAGGGGTCAATAGATTCACAAGGCAAAAAAAAAAAAAAATCCAGTTAGCATTTTACATAGAGCTGCAAACCAGGCAAACTTTGGACCAATCAGAAAACAGGGAGGAAAATCACCAGCAATACAGCAATGCTTACTAGATCCAACCCCTATAAAGTCATGATGGATCTTCTGCCAGATACCAGTCTTTGACTGTGAGAAAAAAAGCCAGTTGAGTTTTTTTATTTGCCTGAAACCTTTAGTAACCTTTCTGCTATGTTTTTCATTTGGGCAGCAGCCACAGCTACCTCATTAATTAACAAAATTGCCCTAATGTGTACCATCATCTGTTTGCATTACACATAGCATCATACTATAGCGTATGTTCTGGGCCTGTCCTGGGGCTCACACATGTGCACACTCACCTAGCAGGCATGCATCTCCGAGTTGACCCCTGACTGCTGCCTGTCCCAGGCTGGATTGGGCGAGGACAAATGCATCATGGCAGGACCCCAGATAGTGGGCACACATATCAATGAAGGTCATTGGCATCCACAATGATCTACATGTTCATCAATGTGTACCCATGCCTGTTCCGGTATGCCCTCTGCTCCAGCTGTGGTGCCCACAATGCAATGTGGGTGCAGTCTAAACTTCCAAGCATTGATGGGAACCCAGCAACATTGTAGAATGCCCGCATGGTCTCCTGCCACATCTGCTGTGTCTGGGGGAAGGCTATGAGGTGGTGCATCCTCCTCAGCAGGCCCTGGTGAAGGTATTTATGCAGTGGCTGGCAGTAGACTGCGTGATTCAGTCACCCCATGACATGCTGGAAGTTGCCGGACGCAAGATATCCCAGAACGGTGGTCACCATCATGGCCACTGGCAGGGCCTGGCTTCAGAAGTGGAAGGCTCCAGGTCCACAATGAGAATGCTGCACAACTCAGTTATTGTTGCCCCATCAGGTCTGTAGCTCTGGTAGACCTCCTTCTCCGTCAATTGCAGGTATCTCACCCTGGTCCTGTGTACATGTGGGGTTTGGTACATGCGTCTCAGGTGCTGGGCTACAGCCTGCTGATGGGTACGCACTGCCTGCCACTTCCTCTGCTGCGCCTGGGCATGGCGGGCGTGTCTCCACCTCTGGAACACCATGTGCATGGCCCACATGGCTTCTCTGCCAGTCTGGCGTTGCTTTACGTCTGCACGGTTTGGGTACAGGTCTGTACACGCTCCCCTCACTCTACTATGCACTGTTCCGCCATTACACGGGTTCGCCGATCACCCTCAGCAGTCGTATGCATCGAGAAATATCGCTTAGGTTTATGTGGTTAGTGACGTCCAATGTCGGCGCACACGGGTTTCAGAAATCCACTTTACATGGGTTTCATGGCAGCACACCCCCGTCCCTGCAACTCAGTGCCTGGCGTTGTGCGGGTAGCTGGGCCTCAACATTTCAAGCTGCCTTGTTGAATATCTGGTTTTCATGGTTATGGCGGTTTTACACAGGTAAAGCTGGCTTTCACACGTGTAGCATGCGCCTAGAACTTCGAAAATCGGGCCCTATATGTTTTAGATGATACACTGAAACATACAGAGGTGAGAAGTTCCAGGTAGAATAAACAAGGGAAGCTTGGCTACGTGCTCAGCATTAACATCTTTAGTTTTGTGGTAGATACTGTTGTTTTTTACACCAAGAAAGTTGCAGGCTCAGACTCCAAAAGCAGAAAGCTAGATTCATGGAGGTAAAAACTGCACCCACTGGAGCGAGTACGTATGCCCATCTAGTGGGTATATTTATCTATACAAACAAATAGGCCATCCCAGTGTTTGAGACAAGTCAGGGGAAGGAAAATACATATGCATTTTCTCATTCATACATGCCCTATATTCTGTATAAAACAAGCAAAAGGTTCGTAGGTACTTTTGTACACCTGGGTGGACAAGTGAAAACTGGATGCAAAACATCACTGTAAACAGCAGAAGACATACATTCACTTATCTGTGAATCTTTAAGCCCTCTCTTTAATGATCAATGTGGAGAAGATGAAAGTTGTTTGTATACTTACACTTCTTGCTGTTCTGTCTCTGTAAAAGTTTCTCTCTCTGTCCTCCTCCTGCTCTCCCTCCCTATCTTTCTCTTTCTCCCTCTTGCCTTGAGCAGTGGTCTACTCTAGAGCTATAGATACCCAAACTGTGAGCATTGCAAGATGTATTACAGTGTAAATCAGACTTGGATTTCATTCTCACTCCTCCTGTTAACAAGGCCCATAAAACAAGTGCATGACAATGACACAGGCAGAATTTCTCTCCCAGACCTTGCACATGTTAATCTTTAACAGACAATAAAATCAGACTGGTTTTAGGGGGTGCATGTATGGTGGCCTGTATGTATGTGTGTACAGTATGAGTGTGGATCTCTGCCTGGGTGCCGGGACCTTGGACCAGCCCATGTGGCACATTGCCTTTCCGCAGCAGTAGCAGGACTGTGTGCTGCCACTGTCTCTGTGGGATCATGATATCACAGATGGTTCTGCGGATAGCAGAATACCCCTTTGTGGAGAGGCTAAAAAGGTTGGGGCTCATCAGCCTGCGGAAGAGATGGCTGAGGGGAGATATGAGAGGTCTATAGATTATTGACCGGAGTGGAACAGGTAAACGTAGGTCACTTTTTTATGCCATCAGACTGTGGACAGACTAGGGGACCTGCAATGCGGCTACAGTGTAAGCCATTTGGGTCTTCTAAGTGAAAATATTTTTTCAGTCGATATGTAATCAAACCCCGCAATCCTTTACCAGAGATGTGGTAAAAGCTGTCAGTGTAGCTGGATTTTAAAACGTTTGGATGGGTTCCTGGGTAACGAACCATAAACCATTGCTAAAGAGGACCCGAACTATGCACTGCTTGCCCCATTACACTTATTGGGGATGCTGTATGTCTTTTGGGGAAACTGCTAGGTACTTGTGACCTAGATTGTGTACTGTTGGACACAGGATACTGGGCATGATGGACCTTAGTCTGACAGTTTGGCATATTTTGTAGTCTTATGTTCCTATGTGCCATCTAGGCAGCTGCCTGCTCCTACCTGTGCACCAGCAGTCCCCATTGCATGACCCTTGTGCCACCTCCTTTGCCCCCATTTGCACCATCAACATAGTGCCCTTTCATATTTGGGCACTATGCTGTTGCTGCTAATGGAGCACTACTATCACCCTCTTAGGCTCCCCTGTCTATGCATCACATTGCAGACCTAAAATAGGCTCTCTCTCCTAAAAAACACCCTTTCCGCCAGGTTTTGAATTGCGTTAGGGTTCCTGCCGTTAAGGTGCCTGTGTTAAGGGAGCAAGCCTTGTTCCCACCCACTCCCCGCCTATTGACCCCCACTCTCCACCTCGTGCACGCCTTCTCTCCATCCACAGGTACCGTTAGCACGTGCTAAAGTGGCTTTTTGCATGCACTAACGGCACACTTGCTCCTTTACCACGGTTTAGCAAACATACTCTTTAATTTTAAAAAATTCATGGTCATGTATTTAGGATGCAAAAATCCAAGGAAGCGGTACAGTATAGAGGGTGAAGTACTTCTGTCCATGAAAGAAGAGTGAGACCTGGAGGTGATTTTCTTATCTTAAGATAGTCAAACAGGTAGAAAAGGCAACTGCAAAAGCCAGAAGGATGCTTGGGTGCATAGGGAGAGGAATGGCCAGCAGGAAGAAGGAGAAGATAGTGTCTCTGTATAAGTCTATGGTGAGACCTAATTTGGAGCATTGTGTTCAATTCAGGAGACCGCACCTTCAAAAGGATGTAAACAGGATGGAGTCAATGCAAAGGTTAGCCTCCAAAATGGTCCATGTTCTTCGTCATAAGGCATATGGAGTCAGAGTTAAAAATCTCAATATGTATACTTTGAAAGAAAAGTGGGATAGAGGAGATATGATGAAGACATTTAAATACCCCCATGGCATAAATGCACAGGAGGAGAGCCTCTTTCAATTGAAAGTAAGCTCTGCAATGAGGGGGCATAAGATGAAGATGAAAAGGTACAGACTTGGGAGTCATTTGTGGAAATATTTCCGGAGTGGTAGATGCATGGAATAGTCTCCTATTGGAGGCAGTAGAGACGAGGACAGTATCTGAGTTTAAGAAAGCATGGGACTAACACAGAGGATCTCTAAAGTAAAAAAAGTGACTGTAAAGCTTAGTAGTTGATTGAAAGGGCAGACTTGAGGACTGGGTTGAGAACCACTGGCTTTAGTTACCACATAAGAACAAAAGGCTTGCCATACTGGGTCACATCAAAGGTCCATCAAGCCCAGTATCCTGTTTCCAATAGTGGCAAATCCATATCCCAAAAGGTAGCCAGATTCCATGGTACTTATCCCCAGGAATAAGCAATGGCTTTCCTCTGGTCTACCTTAATAATGGTTTCTGGACCTTTCCTCCAGGGACTTAGGAAAACCTTTCTTAAACCCAGTTACACTAATCACATTTAACAAAATGTGATTAAGGGCGATTCTGTGAGGCGAATAGCAGGGCTGTATGTTCCGGAAGGTCGTGCAGTCTCCCTATCTGTCCAAACCATATTCTGCCACACACTCTCCCTGCACGCACAGAGCCGCAGTGTGGGGAGAGCCAGACAGAGGCTGGAGGGGCGGAGAGTGGGCGGAACGGGGATGGACTGAGGCGCAAAGACATATAGGGCTGACTCAGGTCACTGCCCTATACGTCCTGCTGGTGGGGGAGGATGTGCTGCTTATTCCACCTTGGAGATGGAATAAGTAGTGGCAAAGGCAGTGATCAGGCCCAGAAACCTCTCCCCCTAAGGCAGCGATGAGTAGCAGGTAGGTCCCTGCTGCCCAATCCAGGCCCCAGCTGCGCCTGCCGAAGGTCAGGCTGCAGGGAAATGGGGGTCAGCACTGCAGTGGGCTGGCCGTGAAGCATGGAGGGCATCTCCTGAAGGGTTGCAGGGGCACACCGAGCCATCTCAGTGCCCGATCCTGCATCCGCGGGAATGTCTAGCTCCCACTGTGCAGAATGGGGTTGGGGCCATCCTATTTGGAGGCATTCAGACAGCCCGGACATGCCCCTTATGGAATCGGGCTCCACATGTTTTCATTGATAACCAACACTTGTGCTAAATGTTTTCCTTTTACTTGCTGACCAGCCACCTACCAAATAATTCTGTCTAATTCAGCCGCTTTATTGGTGAGTCATTCTATGACTTCAAGCTGCCGCAATTATTAGGCTTTCCCCTTTGAATTTCTAGTATTAAAGTTGCTGGGGGGAAGGGGACCAACCAGCTTCTTAACTTTTAAAATCCCCTTCTATAATGCAAGCGCTAAAATTGAACCAGCTCACTGAAAATAAATTTGAGACATAATATTTGATATTTTAAAAAAAAAGGTTAAGGCAAGTATTTGAATCAAAAGCAACAAAAAAAATCCTTAATTTATATTAAGCCCCTCCAAATAGTCAGCAAATACATAATTGTCAGTGCACTCCTGATTTTCTGACAAAACTGACTGTGTTTGTGTGCGCAGGTACCTGTGTGTGTATTTTCCATGACTCTATAGTGCTAACATTGTAACGCCATAAATCCCCATTTACGCCCACTAGTTATTTGTTCTTCTCAGAAGGTCCATCACTTTACGAGGGAGATGGGAGTGCCCAGAAGCCTGTAGAAAGGACATCCGTGCCTGCAGGAGCTGTGGCAGCCAGTCCTAGCAGTAGTGGCAAAGGTAAAGATGGCTATAAGCACGATGGGGAAACCAGTGGCTAGACATCCAGGGTTGGCCCAATAGCAGAAAGAACAGCCATCTGCCCTTGTCTTCCTGCTGCTACGGTGCAGCGGCAAGAGATGGCACGCTCAGTGGAGGGTGTCAACATCAAAATGAGGGGCACAAGGGCAGTAGCCAAAAAAGCGCAACATGGGAATGACTTCTCTTTTGTTCCAACCAGTGTCTATAGCAGATCTTTCAAGATTCTGCTGATTCAGAGAAATCATTTTTGTGTTTGAAGATTTAGGGAGAGGCTAGTGAAAGATTGCTAACTGCAGGGGGTTTGGAGAAGCCAGTTAGTAGTGTAGGGCCCGATTTTCATTTAGGCAGGTTATGCGCTGCTTCGGCGCATAGCCTGCCCGCCTGCCGACCTCCTTAACCTGGATTTTCATTTCCGCGGCGACGGAAATGAAAATCCGGGATACACTGCATAGGCCGGCAGCCACCAAGGCTTAGCAGGTAGCAGCGATTTTCAATGCTGCCCGTTTAGCCCCAGCACCTTAAAGATAGCTGCTTAGTGCCATTCCCTGCCTCCGCTCCGCGCCGGAATGCCCCAAACACGCCCCAATGCTAAGCAGATAACATCGGGGCGTGTTAGGGATAGCATCGGGGCGTGTTAGGGATAGCATCGGGGCATGTTAGGGATAGCATCTGCGCGTGTTAGGGATAACATCTGCGCGTGTTAGGGATAACATTGAGGCGTGTTAGGGACTTAACTGGGATTTTTCAAAGGCACCACCCATGTAGGTGCCTTTGGAAAATCTCGGTTAAGGCATTTACACAGGTAACATGGGCTATTACTCGTGTAACTGCCTTCGAAAATCAGGCCCTTGATATCTAGTGGGCAACCACAGGCAAGCAGTGTGGCCATAGAGGCAATGGCTGATTCTACTGGGCAAAGAGCATCCCGAGGAAGACAAGTTTCTTGAGATCATGAGAGATGCCCATAGTCTTTTCAGCTCCTCATCCACCCTCAATCCCAGTCGACACAGCAGCACCCAAGGATCCAAAGAAGGGATCCTGAAGAAAAGCAGAGGTGTAGAGCCATTTTATTGCCATGAAGGATCTGGGATTTTGTAGAAAGCCTTCACAGTTGAAAAGTCACTGGTAGAGAAAAAATAATACTGATTTGCTCCTCTGAAGGGACCCTGGGGTCTTTGTGCCTCTTTTGAGGCTGCTTTGCCCCTTTCTCAGTGCCGTGGGATCTTCTTGCCCCGCTCTTACTTTGTTCCTCTCCTTGAGCTGGGGGGTGCTGTTGCCTGCTGACTTTTTGTGCTGGGAGCCAATATGCAAATTAACTAGTGTGTAGAAAGTCAGCTTAAAATGGAACAGCAACCCAAACACATGTGCCCAGAAGTCAGCCAAAGTTTGGCATACTGTCCCGGACAAACGGGTCATCTGAGATGCAAGTTGACACTTCTCCTCAGATGATTCAGGCATCGGGGAAAGCCCTCAATGTCATCGGCATACTGTCAGGGGGCCGATGCCCCCCCAATCTCCCACCCCTTGACAGACCTGGTGACCCAGCGGCCTTGATCCCCCCCACGGAACTGAAACAAAGGCCCAGTGGCCCAGCAACACCTAGTCCCCCCATGATGCTAAAACACAGGCCTGGTGGCCCAGTGCCCCAAATCCCTTCATCACCCCCCAGTACCTTAAATGTTGGGGCGGAAGTGTTGCCCTCATAGCCCCATCCCTGCGCTGCCATCTTGTAAAATGGCAGGGCCTGACCCAGATGGTACATCCTGGGATGCACCGGATTGAATCAGACTGCTATAAAAGGCAATAAATGCTCTATATGGCAGAGTAACCCCCCACCCTGTACTGCATCCTGGGACAGCTTCTGCATCCCAGGATGCAATATGGGGGTGGTCACTGCTATATAAAGCATTTTTTGCCTCATATGGTGGTCTGACCATTCCTGGGGCTTCCCAGGATGCACCGCGCAAGGCCAGATGAACCATTTCACAAGATGATGGCAGGGAAGCATGTGGCAATGCTCCTGCTCCAACCCTTTAGGTACTGGGGGGGGGGGGGGGGTGGAGGGTATCGGGGCTGCTAGCCACAAGGTCTTTTCATTTCTGTCGCAGCCCTCAACAGTGTGCCTATGGCATTAAGTATGCAGCAACTTGCATGCACAGTGCATTGCAGTATAGTGTGGTTGCTTTTTTTGTTATTTTTATGGCGCTAGCTTGCATCAGAGTAGCATGAGCAAGGCACCAGAAAAATGCTGCGCTAAGATTTCTGTATCAGCCCCTTAGTCAGCCTTCCTCTGCCCAATTCCCAGTTTAGTTAGAGTGGTGGTTTGCCTGTTTCCGAGGTGTAGTGGGTTGCTTTTTCTTTCTCTTTTCTCCCGTACTCCTATGTCCTTTTTGTCTTTCTAATGATTTTTGTATTTTTATTTTCTCCTTAAATTTGTATTGTTAACTGCTGTGCTGTGCTGTAAGGACAGTATCACATAAAGCAAATAAATAAATAAAATTCATCCAACTGAGTATGAAAGCCAAGGCAGAGAAGTTTGAATTCTGGAAAGGAACACATGGTTAGTGTCAACAAGAGCATTTCAGCTTCCTGGGCTAATATTCTACTTACTGATTAGAATTTAGCTCTTGCTTTCAAATGGTAGTTCAAGGTGAGTTATATTCAGGTATGTAGGTATTTCCCTTTCCCCAGAGGACTTACAATTTAAGTTGGTACCTGAGGCAATGGAGGGTTAAGTGACTTGCCAAGGTCACAAGAGCACCACTGGGAATCAAACCCAGCTCTTTTGGGTAATAGGCTACTCCTCCACTCTGCTCTAATGAGTCTACAGCAGAGATGGCATCCCTTTAACAAAGAAGGACTGAAGCATCTTTTAGAACAGAGTGCCCAACTTATTGAGAAGGACTTAAACTAGGACTAGTAAGGAGAGATGGTCAAAGCTGTCAAGTAAACGCTTGGAAAAAAGGGCAACTTCTGGAAAGATGTGTATTCTAATGTCCAAATCCGCGCTCGAGGAGCTGTCATGGAAGAGGCCGACTTGGACTTACTGGCAATCATGGAGATGTGGTACATGGAGAACCATGACTGGGATATAGTTTTACCGAGCTATAAAACATTCAGACAGGACAGGGTAGGAAGAAAGGGAAGAGAAGGGGTACTGTTGTTGTTAAGTGCCATCGAGTCGGTGTCGACTCATGGCGACCCTCTGGATAGTTGTCCTAAACTGTGTTCGGTCTTCAGTCAGGCGGCTCATTGTTGACAGACTGGCACCCGTAGCTGCATCTTATTGCTGGTCTTCCTCTTTTGCGTTGACTTTCTACCTTGCCAAGCATGATGTTTTTCTCTAATGATCTCTCTCTTCGCATGATGTGTCCAAAGTATGAAAGTCAAAGTCTTGCCATCTGAGCTTCTAAAGAAGGCTTAGGTTTGATCTCCTATAGTACTGACTGGTTTGTTCTTCGGGCAGCCCATGGTATACACAGTATTCGTTGCCAGCACCATAATTCAAAGGCATCAGTTTTCTTCTTGTCTATCTTTTTCACTGTCCAACTTTTGCATCCATATGATGTTATTGAAAATACCATGGCTTGAACAAGTCGAATCTTTGTATGGAGACAGACATCTCTGCTCTTGAGAATCTTGTCTAGGTCTTTCATAGCCATTCTACCAAGAACAATTTCTTGACTGCTTGTTGCTCCATTATTGATAGTTGATCCAAGTAGATTAAAGTTGTCCACTATTTCAATTTCTTTTCCATCAACAATGAACATATTGATTTTGCCAGTTGTCATGATCTTTGTTTTCTTTACATTAAGGTGCAGGCCCATTTTAAGACTATGTTCCTTGACCATGAGAAGCAAATGTTTCAGATCGTCTTCACTTTCAGCCAGTATTGTAGTGTCATCAGCATAGCGAAGGTTCTTGATGAGTCTTCCACCAATCTTCACACCTCTGTTGTCTTCATACAATCCTGCTTCTCTGATGATTTGTTCTGCCTATAAATTAAACAGGTAGCGGGAAAGTATGCAGCCTTGTTGTAAATCTTTGCTGATTTTAAACCATTCTGTTTCTCCTTGTTCTGTTCAAACTGTTGCTTCTTGATCATTGTAAAGGTTGTGCAAGAGAACGATCAAGTGTTCTGGTATATCTATGCTTCTTAATGTGGCCAGAGTTTCTCATGGTTTACACAGTCAAAAGCCTTGCTGTAGTCAATAAAGCACAAATAGATATCCTTTTGATATCCGCGATGATGTCTCTCGTTCCTCACCCTTTCCTGTACCCTGCTTGCACTTCAGGTAGTTCTCGTTCCAGGTATGGTTGTAGTCTCTATTGAATAATCTTCAGTAGAATCTTGCTGGCATGTGGGATCAGAGCGATTATACGATAATTTCCACAGTCAGTTGGATCACCTTTCTTCAGTATTGGTATAAACACAGATCTTTTCCAGTCAGTTGGCCATGATGTTGTCTTCCAAATTTCCTGGCAGAGCCTTTTAAGTATGGTAACAGCTGTATCCGATTGCTGTAATACTTCTATGGCAGGCATGTCCAACAGGTAGATCGCAATCTACTTGTAGATCGCGGAGGGGTTTGATGCTGATTTTCCACCCAAAAGTGAAATTCGTAAACTGAAGCTCAAAGAACTTAAATCGAAATTGGCTACTCAGCAACAGTTGATGGCAAAGCCAAGGTCACATTTGGTCAATGCAACTATAGCATCCTTCAAGGTCAGTAACCTGATCTCAAAGAAATGCAAAACTTTTACTGAAGGGGAATTTGTAAAAGATTGTTTTCTTGAAGCAGCTGACAATCTTTTTGAAGGATTTAAAAATAAGAAAGAGATCATAGCTGCTATTCAAGATGTACAATTATCAAGAAACACTGTCATGCGGCGAATAGAAAAGATGTGTGAAGACACAACTGAACAATTGTTGGAGGATATTTCAAATTGTGTTGCTTTCTCACTCCAACTGGATGAATCTACAGACATAAGAGACATAGCCCAGTTACTAGTGGTTTTTGAAGACTTCAGTGTTAAAGAAGAACTGCTTGGAATGATTTCTTTAAAAGGGAGAACTATCGGTCAGGAAATATTCAGTTCTTTCCATTCTTTTGTGACAAAGTGTAACCTTCTATTGCATAGACTTGTTTCCATCACTACTGATGGAGCAAGAGCAATGACAGGTGAGGTTAACGGTTTCATAGCCCTCTGTAGACAGCATGACAACTTCCCAGATTTCCTTTCTTACCACTGCATCATTCACCAGCAAGTTTTGGCAAGCAAGAGACTCAATACAAAGACTGTCATGGACATCACTTTCAAAATTGCAAATTCAGTTCGTGAAAGATCACTTCAAAGACGGCTTTTCAATCTTACTCTTGATGAAGAGGCATCGGAAATCATTTCAGATGTAAGGTGGCTAAGTAGGTGCAAATTTTTGCAAAGATTTCGTGATTTGCTGAATGAAATAAGAAGTTTTTTGAAGGAGAGGGCATCAAAATGGCAGATGAAATTTAATCTGGACAAGTGCAAAGTTATGCACCTAGGGAAGAACAACCCAAACTATGGTTACACGATGCAAGGTTTATCAGCCCTAGCAGGGGCGGCCCAAGGGGGGTGCGGGGCCATGTGCGGAGACTCGGTGCGGGGCCTCATTTGCATAAATATTTGCATAATGTTACCATACACTAACTTTTAGTAAACATGCCTCTTAATGAGTGTATGAATAAAGAAAGACTAAAAGACTTCTACATTACTATAATCCAGTGCCAACCGCCAGACACATTAGGAACTACTACAAACACTGCCCATTTAGAACCCATAGCAAACCCGCCGTATCCTAACAGCACTACCAGGACTCATAAAGCACCATACCCTAACTATCAAAAGGAAATGCTGCAAATATTAAACCAATACATTTCAGAGAACAACAATACATGACCTACTGGGGAAAGAGAACAAGTGGCAATATCAAATAGGAATTACATAAACAGAATACCTCAGCTCAGTTACACATGCAGAACATAGACCATCACCAAACAAGGAATCACAATTTAGAAACAGGAAGACAATAATTAAACTGGGAATCCCAAAAGCCAAACTTGGAATGTACAACACTGTAGAAATAAAACTATACATTAATTTGCTCTTGCACTAAACAAAGCGCAGACGTTAATGATGCACATTTCCCAGAGCTGACATATTCCAATTAATAAATTCAAAATAAAGAGATATTTTTCTACCTTTTGTGCATTTTTTTTTTTCAGCTGCAATTGCTCCAGTCACTTTCTTCTGGTTTCTTTGTGTCTTCCGCTAACTCTCCATCGTCTGCTGTCCATTTGTCTTTTCTTCTCTCTTCTAGTTTTTTTCCATTCTCTCTCTACATCTGCTTTAACATACTAATCTTTCTCCTTTTGCTCTTTCCTCATTCCTATTTCATCTACTCAAATTTTACCCCTCCATTCTCAATCCCCACTTACTCTCCCAATATCCGGCCAATTGTAGATTTGTCTTCCCTCCCACACAAAATATTTTTTCCCTCTCCATTTCACTCTCCCAGCTCCATCGCATTCTAATCCTCCCCCAACATCGCTCCATTCTAGTTCCAGTCCCACCCAGCATCCACTCCCTTCTAGTCCCCGCATCAGCCAATTTCCAGTCCTAGCCCCCCATAAGCCCATTTCCAGTCCTATCCTAGACCCACCATCAGCCTATTTCCAGTCCTAGCTCCCCCATCTATTTCCAGTCCCATCCGAGTCCCTCCATCAGCTCATTTCCAATCCCAGCCCCCCATGAGCCCATCAACCCATGTCAAATCCTAGCTCCCCTCCACTCAGCCCATTTCCAATCCAAGCCCCCCATGAGCCTACTTCCAGTTCTAGCCCCTTCATGAGTCCATTTCAATCCAAACCCCCACCACAGCCCATTTCCAATCTTAGCACCCCCCAACAGCCAATTTCCAGTCCTATTCTAGCCCCTCCATCAGCCCATTTCCTGTCCTAGTCCCCCCCCCACTCACCCATTTCTAGTCCTAGCTCCCTCCCCCTCACAACCTATTTCCATTCCAAGCCCTCGTCCCCATCAGCTATTTGCAGTTCAAGCCCTCCTTCCACTCAGCCCATTTCCAGTCCTAGCAACCCCCCCATCTCATTAGGTCTTAGCCCCCCCCCAGCCCATTACCAGTCCTAACCCCCATCAGCCCATTTCCAGTCCTAGCCCCCCCATAGCCCATTAATAGTCCTAACCCCCATCAGCCCATTATGTCCTAACCCCCCCATCACCCTATTTCTAGGTCTAGCCCCCCATCAGCCTATTTCCAGTCTTAGCCCCCCATAGCCCATTACCATTCCTAATCCCCCATCAGCCCATTACCAGTCCTAACCCCTCCCATAGCCCATTACCAGTCCTAAACCTCCCCATCAGCCCATTTTCTGTCTTATCCCCCCCCATAGCCAATTACTAGGACTATCCCCCCATCAGCCCATTTCCAGTCTTAGCCCCCCCATAGCGCATTACCAGTCCTAACCCCCCCATCAGCCCACTTCCAGTCTTAGCACCCCCATGGCCCATTACTAGTCCTAACCCTCCCCCATCAGCCCACTTACAGTCTTATACACCACCTCATAACCCATTACCAGTCCTAAACCTCCCCATCAGCCCATTTCCAGTCTTAGCCCCCCCATAGCCAATTACCAGTCCTAATCCACCATCAGCCCATTTCCAGTCAGCCCCCCATCGCCGATTACCAGTCCTACCCCCCCCCCATCAGCCCACTTCCAGTCTTAACCCCCCCCCCCATCAGCCCACTTCCAGTCTTAGCACCCCCCCCCATGGCCCATTACTAGTCCTAACCCTCCCCTATCAGCCCACTTCCAGTCTTAGCCTCCCCCCCCCATAGCCCATTACCAGTCCTAAACCCCCTTCCCCCCTATCATCCCAAATTTAAAAAAAAAAAACAAACAGCTGCTTCTGCCGCGGCAGCATCAAGAGTGCCGCCGCGGGGCCCCCCTGCCCGGCAGAGCCTCCCTGCATCGTAGGCTAGCGTTGAATCCCCGAACGCGGGCTTCTTTCAGAGCCGCGAGAGTTTCCTTTCTCATAGCTCTGTTAATCCCGCCGGGGCTGATCCCTGGCGGAATTAACAGAGCCACGAGAAAGGAAACTCTTGTGGCTCTGAAAGAAGCCCGCGTTCGGGGATTCAACACTAGCCTATGATGCAGGGAGGCTCTGCCGGGCAGGGGGGGCCCCGCGGCGGCACTCTTGATGCTGCCGCGGCAGAAGCAGCTGTTTTTTTTGTTTTTTTTTAAACTTGGGATGATGAAGAATGTTTTATGCGCGGGGCCCCCTGAAACGCGGGGCCCTGTGCAAAAAACATTCTTGCTCAATGGACGGGCCGGCCCTGAGCCCTAGTCCTAATACTGAACCATGCAATCTCGTGATCACCGGATGTAAAATGATCTCCCGTTATAACATCAGAAACACTTTCGCCATAGGTAAGCACTAAGTCCAGTATGGCCCCTTCACGTGTGGGTTCTGCTACCAGTTGCCTGAATAATTCTCACTGTAGAGAATCCATGATCTACTTACAGCAGCAGGGATGTGACAGTCAACATTTGGCATATTGAAATCCCTTATCAGTAATACTTCCCCTTTCCTGGCAATGCTGCGTATGTGTTCAATTAACTCTCCGTCCATCTCTTCAACCTGTGAGGGAGGTCTGCATATCAAGCCAATGCAAATAGATTTCTCTTTCCCTCTTTCTATTTTAACCCACAGTGCCTCCTCGCTCCCTTTTAAGCCCTGTAGTTCCAAAGCTTTAATAGTATTTTTTACATACAGTGTCACCAGTCCTCCCCTTCTTCCTACTCTGTCCTTTCTGAATAAAGTATAGCCAGGTATAGTTACATCCCAATCATGGTTGTCCGTGAACCATGTCTCTGTTACTGCTACTAAATCCAAGTCAGCCTCTCCCATTAAAGCCTGAACATCTGGGATCTTATTTCCCATGCTACGAGCATTTATAGACACTGCCTTCCAGATGTTACCTCTTTTACCTTTTCTATAAAGATATTTAATGTTTCACTTACCTGGGGGCTTTCACTTACCTGGCGACTTTCTTCATGTATCCCCAACGAATCTAGTTTAAAGCCCTCTTCAGTAGGTCAACCAGTCTGCTACTGAAGAGACGTTGACCCTTCTTAGACAGATAGATGCCATCTCTGCTCTGCAACCCTTGGAACAGCATCCCATGGTCCAGGAAACCAAAATGCTCTCGATGACACCATCCACGCAGTCTTGCATTCATCTCCAGGATGCAAGCTTCTCTGCCTTGGCCTTTACCTGAATTGATGAGAATACCACCTGCGCCCCTATCTGCTTCACCCTCTGTCCCAGAGCTATGAAGTCACTTTTGATATGCTCAGAGGGATACCTGGCAGTATCATTTGTGCTGACATGGATGAGCAACATCGGGTAATAGTCAGAAGGTTTGATGAGTCTCAGCAAACTCTCTGTAACATCTCGGATTTTGGTGCCTGGCAGATAGCATACCTCTCTGGACATCAAGTCTGGTTGAAAGATGGACACCTCGGTACCCCTCAGAAGAGAGTCACAAACCACCACTATCCTTCACTTCCTTGTGGTCACTGATTCTGCAACTTTGGGGTGCTAGAGCTCTGGTTCTTCCCTTTCCAGGGACGTTTTCATCTCCTCCACTTCCAGGGCTGCATAATGGTTCTTCAGTTCAAGGGCTGGAGGAGTTGGATTGGTAATTATGCAGGCCCTGGTGACTTGTGTCCAATCTTCGTCATTCTGTAGGCTCCCATCTTCTCCTCTGCTGAAGAGCTTGCATGTTACAAGCAGCATCAGTACTTCTCACTGTCTTGAATGCTCCTCAGCTTCGCCACCTCTTCTCTGAGCTACTCCACTTGTTTCCTGAGAACTTCAGTATGCAGGCATCCTGCACATGGAACCGGTCCTTCAACTGGTATTGGGATCTCTGTCTGGACAGAAGCAGAAGCTGTAATGAGGGCAACAGTTTTGGCGATATGATGTTTCCCAGCCATTTTTCAGTTGGTGAAGCTTAGGTACCTGTTGAAGCAAAAGAGAGAGAGACCTACCAAAGTACCAACCTGTTTCGCAGTTCTCCTTTCAGGGAAAAAGCAGTTAACCTAAGTGTGTTCTAAATGTGCTGATTCCAAGACCCTGTGAGTAGCTAATTGGGGGAGGTGCCCTATAAAGCAAGACAGCTCCCATGGAGAGGATGGGAGTTGGTGGGCGGGTAGGGAGGGAACTAATACCTGATGAAGTGTCAGTAGCTTCAAAGAGCTGAGAAAGATACTAAAAGCAGTGTTTTAAACCTACACCACTAAAAACTATATTTCCCCTTTTGAACTAAGGCATCAAAAATTGCAGACTTGCTATTAGTAATTTGTAAACTATCATTAACATTGTCTATAGACCCCGAAGATTGGAGAATGGCCAATGTAACGCCAATTTTTAAAAAGGGTTCCAGGGGTGATCTGGGAAATGAGACTAGTGAGTCTGACGCAGAGCCATACCGAGCCAGAATTGCACCCTGTGTGACTTGCACATCAGGTGTGCGCCCCCCACCACCTCCCACCGCCCCCCATACCTCCGTCCAGCCGCTGCCTGCTCTTACCTTGCTGCTGCCACCATCTGTTTTCAGCAGGGCAAGAGCAGAAAGCAGCCTGACAGATGTGGGAGAGGGGAGGCACATCCAATATGCAAGTTGCCAGCACTTTAAGCAGATATGTCCCTCCCTGGGCCAGATGGAGTGTTTCTACTTTGTGGGTTTTGGGGCCCTTGGGCTACCAGGGCTTCGCTTCCTGTCAGGGCACTGGACCCCCAACAGTATTTTGATGGCATCAGTGGGGTTTTCCCTGATGCCTGGATCATTTAAGGGGAGCTTGACATTTCCCCTCAAATGATCCAGGCATTGGAGAAAGCCCTTGATGCCATCAAAATACTGTCAGGGCTGATAAGCAAATTAGCCACGTGGTGCCCATTTCTCTGGGAGAGCAGGCCAAACTAGCATCAACTTCTTGTGCGCATGTATTTGACTTGCTCTCCCAGTTTAATGCTGGCATTTTGCACCCAGTTTAATGGGTAGCTCATTTGCAATTGCATGGTTTAACACACAGCTAATTTGAGTGCTCACCCCTTTCTGCATCTGCGCTGCAAATAGGCATTAAAAGCTGATAGCGTGCGACTTCAGCACTGGCTTTCTGCATCGACCTGAGAGTTAGCAGAAGCCAGAGTAAAGCAGAAAAGAGAGACCAGGACCAATGTTATTAGAAAAATAAAATACCCAGACAACAAAGATAGAAAAAAGTATTTGATTTTGAATTGAATAACTGAGATATGTTTGTTTTGGGGAATGTGACTTGCAGATGTCTTTGAATTTTATTCAGTACAAGAGGAAATGCATTTGTGTTTTATTTCTCCAGTGTTTTTGAGGTTCCCAGTTTAATTTTTGTCTTCATATTCTATCTGTAATTTGTGGTCCCTTGTTCTGTATTCAGTGAGAGTATGTCTCAGATTTGCAAGTCAGCAAGATTCGGTATTCTTAGCATGTATCATGCGTGTAGAAATCTGTAGTCATCCCATTTGTTCTGTTTAACCAGTAGTAGGTGTAATGGTGTTCTAGGGCACAATGTAGTACCTGTAGTGCTGGCTATTCATAAGTAAAGTTCTTGCTGTTTGAAAAATAGGAATCAGTGTTGATCTGATATGACAGGTTTGTTATATCTGTACTGAGTGGGGCTTTTTTTGAGGTTTTGTATTATTTTACAATGTCCTTAGCAGTGGGGAGGTTTATGCTGTTATTACTCAGATGACATGAGAATTTGAATATTATTTTTGTAAATGACTTCTAGTCCAACCAACGCCAACCCCCCCCCCCCACCCTCCTGAAGAAGAGATTACAATAGTCCCCAAAGGCTTAAATCTTTAACCATTTGTTACCTTTAGAAAGGTATTACTCGCTCAGCTGCTTTGTTGAATTTATTCCACTTTTCAGCTGCCTAAGATGGTATTCCTTTGCCTAAGATTACTAGTTTCCAGGGATTGTCCCCAATTTTGGAAAAGTGTCCCCAACTTCATGGGCTATAACCACCTCCTCCCCAATTTAAGAGAGGATGGAGGCAAATGTCTTTGCCTCTCCTGCGCACCCCTCTGATCCTAGTAGAAGAAGAACAATTAATTTATTTTCTGAAAAAAGCGGGGGAATTTTAGAAATGTATAAAATATTTATCTATATGTATAAAATAAAGTTTAAGCATATACGTATGTATGCGTGCTTATAACTCAAGAAGGGCTGCTCATGTCTTTTATTTTTAAGTTTTGAATTACTGAATGTTGCCTAGACTGATACCTGCCCCACCCGGCCCAGCTTAGCTCTGCCTTGGTGTCCCAGATTTGCTCTCCAAAATTCTGGTAACATACCTTTGCTATTTTTTCTATCCCAAAATTAACAATAAGAACTCTAAGCAGTCAGATGCCTTCTTACAGTTCCAAGAGAATAAACCTCAGCTCGCAGTATACCAGGAACCCAAGCCTTTCACCCATTGCACCATAGGCGTTTTTCTTGCTGAGGATTGGCTCCAGGTCCCTGGTTATTATTCAGGGACTCTCTGATTCAGAGGCGTCAGAACACCGTTTTCCATGGTGGGAGGGGGGGGGGGGCAAGCACCTCCCCTGGCCAGCTAAACTCCATGCGGCTGCAATCACCGGCCTTCCCCTCCTGTCTTCCTGTGGGCAGACAGGAAGGATCTTCTGGGATCCTCGTGGGCATCCTGCTTCTTTCTGGGTTGCAAGTGCCGGATTTCTACTACTTCTGCCTGCGAGAGATCGGATCCCCACGGGCCGAAGTAGGGGAAGCCCCAACCAAAGCAGTAAAGTTTTGGTGGAACCAGGGCCCCTGTGGCCTCTCCCCACCCCCCTTTCCAATGCCTATGCTCTGACGATATAACTCCAGTGTATTCTCTTTGCAGTTTTCATTTGATTTGTTTTGCAATTATTCCTTTGAGAGTTTAATTCTCTTTTTCTGTTTTTTTTTTTCTTTAATTTTACCAGTTAGTGACCTCATTCCCGTTTCCTCTGTTTCCCGGATCTTGCTGCATAGCTCTTAAATTTCTTGGCTTTGAAGAATGTGGGGGCAGTGCAGAGGTCTAGACCCATAATCTGGCTTTCATTCTATTGGTGTGCTTTAAGATTCATTTTTTTTATTTCTGTTGGCTCATGTTTTAGCTTCAATGCTGCTTGCCTACTCTGTTCAGCTCTGTGTTTATTTATCCAGAAAAAAGATGTTAAGAATGTTTTGGGACCAATGTCCTTTAAGTAACTGGAATGAAAGTAATGCTTACCGAAATCTTGCTAAGGGCTTAGTGGACTATTTCCTCACTTCATCCTCGTCTCTTTTCCTTATCTCCCATCCTCCCTTTTTCTTTCCCACTCTCTCCTCTCCCTCCCTTTCCTTTTCCTCTTCTTACCTCGCCCTTTCCTTTCTTCAGCCCTCTGTGCCTGTTCACTGGGATTAGTATTTGTACTGGCAGTCAGGAATGCTAGGGACCTAAAAAAACTGGAATTACTCCTGGGGACCTGGAATAGTGTCACTGAACCCCATAAATTCCCAGGTGTGCTTATGGCCTCCTCCATGTGGTTGCTTATGTTACATGACTTGGCTGATCGGAAAGGATTTGTGGTAGTTTCATCCTGCTTCTATTTCTCCAAAACATGCCTTTCCCCTACACCTGCACTTCCGGGTTCATGGGCAGCTTCTGGGCTGGCTTTAACCAGACTCAGTAGTTCCCTAGAGTGCAGCAGTGAGAGCAAAATATTAGGTCCTGACAGCCATACAAATGATAAAAGTCAATGGTGCTTTTAATCATTTACCATTCACATCTTTCATGTGCATAAATAAATAGCTACAGCAGATAAAATAGTGACAGTAGCAATCAATGCACAAATCTGTAACATCAAATCCTGGCACTTTAAAAAACTGTGTCCCCCCAGCAGCTGCCTCGTGGATTATGTGAAATGGACATCCCTTGACAAACACACATGCATTGTTATGCTGAATCTCTCTCTTAATGGAAATATTCTTACCCATGTTAACACTGGCATGGTGTACAGAAAACCCAACATAGTTTTCCATTGGCATCTCATTCAATCTTTGGAAAATATTGCCTTTGCAGTGCATGTGTAAATCCCTATTGTAAGACACGTCAAGTAATTGTGTTGTTACAAGATGTTGCTGGATATTAAAGACTCTAACTATAGCCTGTATCATTGAACCCATCAACAGAAAGCATCCCAGGAAAGGCAAGAACCAGAGCTCAAGCACCCCAAAGTTGCAGAATCAGTAACCACAAGGAAGTTTGAGGTCCAAGGAGATGTGCTGGCTACCAGGTGCCAAAATCTGAGATGTTACGGAGAGTTTGCCAAGACTCCTCAAGCTTACTGTGTTCATTTTTGGCACAAAAGATTCTGCTGGGCATCCCTCTGAGCCTATAAAGAGTGACTTCATTGCTCTGGGACAGAGAGTGAAATAGATCAATGCACAGACAGTGTTCTCTTTAATTCTCCCTGTTGAGGGTAAAGACCGAGGAAGAGAAGCTTGCATCCTGGAGATGAATGCGTGGTTGCACAGATAGTGTCATCACGAGCGTTTTTGCTTCCTGGACCATGGAATGATTTTCCAAGGGTTGCAGAGCAGAGATGGCATCCATCTATCCAAAAATGGTCAAAGTGTCTTTCGCAGCAGACTGACTAACCTACTGAAGAGGGCTTTAAATTAGATTTGTTGGGGATGGGTGAAGAAAGTTCCTAGGTAAGTAAAAGCCTTCAGGTAAGTAAAACATTAAAAACCTCTGTAGAAATGGATAATAGGGGAAACCTCTGGAAAGCGGTGTGCATAAATGCCTGTAGTATAGGAAATACGATCTCAGATGTTGAGGCGTTAATGGAGGAGGCTGACTTGCATTTAGTGGCAATTATGGAGACATGGTTCACGGACAGCCATGACTGGGATGTAATTATACTAGACTATGCTTTATTCAAGAAGGACAGGGTAAGAAGAAGGGGAGGAGGAGTGGCACTATATGTTAAAAATAATATTAAAGCTACAGAATTACAGGGCTTTCAGAGGAGTGAGGAGGCATTGTGGGTTAAACTAGAAAAATTGAATAGAAAATTCATTTGCATTGATGTTATACACAGATCTCCTTCACAGGCAGAAGAAATACGAGGTATTGCCATGAAAGGAGAAATATTACTGATAGGTGATTTCAATATACTGGATGTTGATTGGCACATCCCTGCTGCGATGTCATCTAGAAGTAAGGAGATCCTGGGTTCTCTACAGGAAGGACTATTCCGGCAACTGGTAACAGAAACCACACATGAAGGGGCCGTACAGGACCTGGTGCTTACCAATGGGAGAAGTGTTTCTGATGTTATAGTGGGAGATCATCTCTCATCCAGTGATCACAAGATGGTGTGGTTCAGTATGAGGACTAGGGTTGATAAAATCCATTCAAAAGTGAGGGTCTTAGACTTTAGGAAAAATAACTTTGCCAAGATGGGATAATACCTCAAAGAATCGTTAGCGGGATGGAAACAGCTGGGAGATGTAGAAAAACTGTGCAAAACTGAAAGAGGATACTTTAAGGGCAACAGACCATTTTGTTAGAAAGGCAAATAAAGGTAAAAGGCAAAAGAGGCAGTTATGGTTCTCAAAAGCAGTATCTGAAAAGGTGAAGAAAAAGAGGGAGGCCTTCAGGAAATATAAGAGATCACAGAGAGAGGAAGACGGGCATCTATATCTGGAAAAACTTAGAAAAGCTAACAAAGTAGTCACGAAAGCAAATATACAAAAAAAAAGAAGAAATAGCCAATGCAATAAAATGGGGAGACATTTTTCAGATATGTCAGCAAGAGAAGGAAGTACAAAAGCGGTATTATCAGATTCAGGGGTGAAGGAGAGGAATATGTAGAAGCTGATGAGGATAAAGAAGAATTGCTTAACAAATATTTTTGTTCTGTGTTCACAGATGAAGGGCCAGGAGCAAGACCTCAGAAAACACCCACAAATAGAAATGAAGGGGTTCTTGAATGGTTTTCAGAAGACTGTGTTTGTGAGGAACTAGCTAAAGTAAAAGTAGACAAAGCTATGAGGCCGAATGAGATACATCCGAGAGTATTGAAGGAAGTTAGGGAAGTTCTAGTGGCTCCACTGACTGACCTTTTCTATGCTTCCTTAGAGTTGGGAGTGATCCCAGAGGACTTGAGAAAGGCACATGTGGTCCCTTTACACAAAAGTGAAGTAAGGATGAGGTTGAGAACTACTGGCTAGTTAGGCTGACCTCTATGGTGAATAAATTAGTGGAAATGCTGCTAAAACAGAGGATAGTGAGTGGAGGAGTAGCCTAGTGATTAGAGCAACAGCCTACAACCCAAAAGATCTGGGTTTGATTCCCACTGGCACTCCTTGTGGCTTTGACAAAGCCACTTTACCCTCCATTGCCTCAGAAGAAAAGGCCTGGCAATCTACTTCCAGTGATACCTTGCCAAGAAAACCAAGAAGCTGCTGGGTTGCCAAGAGTCAGCATTGACTTGATGGCACTTAAAAAAATAAAAGTGAAGCTTCTGAAGTCCAGTGGATTTCAGGTTCTGAGGCTGCATGGGTTTACTAGAGGTAGGTCTTGTCAGTCAAATCTGATTGATTTCTGTGACCAGAGAGTTGGACCAAGGCAGAGTTGTAAATGTGATTTCAGTAAAGCCTTTGATACTATTCTGCAGGCAACTTATAAATAAATTTGAGCACCCTAAGGATGGACACTCAAGTGACTTACTGGGTTAGAAATAGGATTCAGTAGGAGGCAACAAAGGGTAGAGGTAAATGGAGCTCACTCTGAGAAGAAAGATGTTACCAGTGATGTGCTACAGGGATCAGTTCTTGGTCTGATTCTTTCTAACAATTTTGTAAGTGATATTGTGGAAGGGCTATCAGTTAAGTTTTGCCTCTTTGCAGATGATACGAAAATCTTCACCAGAGCAGACACCCAGGAAGGAGTAAATAACATGAGGAGGGATCTAGGTAAGCTTGCAGAATGATCAAGAATTTAGCAGCTGAGATTTAATGCTAAAAAATGCAGAGTAATGCATTTGGGCTGCAAAAATCCAAGAGAGTGGTATAGTATAGAGGGTGAAGTACTTCTGTCCACGAAAGAGAAGCAGGACCTGGGCATGATTGTTTTTGATAATCTTAAAGTGGCAAAACAGATAGAAAATTTGATGATGAAAGCCAGAAGGATGCTTGGATTCATAAGGAGAGGAATGGCCAGCAGTAAAAAGAAGGTGATAGTGCCTCTGTATAAGACCTCATTTAGAATATTGTGTGCAATTCTGGAGATCACACCTACAAAAGGATATAAACAGGATGGAGTCGGTGCAGAGGGTGGCTACCAAAATGGTCCGTGGTCTTTGTTATAAGCCATATGGGGACAGAGTTAAAGATCTCAATTATGTATACTTTAGAGGAAAGGCGGGAGAGATGATAGAAACATTTAATACCTCCATGGCATAAATGCACAGCGGGAGAGCCTCTTTCAATTGAAAGAAAGCTATGCAACGAGGGCACATAGGATGAGGTGAAAAAGGATAGACTCAGGAGTAACATGTGGAACTATTTCTTTACAGAAAAAGTGGTAGATGCGTGGAATAGTCTCCCAGTGGAGGTAGTAGAGACGAGAATGGAATCTGAATTCAGGAAAGCATGGGACAAACATAGAAGGTCCCTAAAGGAAAAAAATGGACTATAAGAGTTGATGTGGAAGGGCAGACTAGATAGGCTATATGGTCTTTTTCTGCTGTCCTGTTTCTATGTTGCTATGAAAGAGAAATTGCTTCAGTTTTCATGTCCTGCACAAGACACTCTTGGAAATAGGGAGCAATAGCATCATTCAGAATACAAGTTGACTTGGTTCTTGCAGATGCCTAATGCTGAGTGGTCTGTCTGTCAGTGAAGATATCTTTCAACAGAGGCCTGAGATGTCTGCAGTTGCAAGAGGAATATTGTACTGTACAAGAAGAGTTGTGACCTTTATTGTTACACGTGACACTTGTGGGGTCCAAAAGCAGTACTGATATATGGCCCTGGCAAATTAATTCTATTGTTACAAGATGTTTCTGGATATCAAAGATCTTGATATAAACATGTTGAAGAGGTGACGTGAACTTTGGATCTGCACTTGGACTGCTGATGCTGTCACGTGGAGCTATCTGAATGAACTGTTGATTTACATATGACCAGAAACTAGAAAATTGAACAACCAAATAAAAACTGGTATGCATACTCCACTTACTTTCTCAGTGAGAGGATGCGCAATGGCTGCAAGAGGAACTTGTGGCTGTGCAGACAATTCTCTGCTATTGTTGTGGTGTATTTCACTGTCTAGATGTTGCCTTCCTTCTTCTTCTCCTACATGCCCACAGGTCAGCTAGCATGACGCAGTGTACATTTAAAAGCAGGTGTGTGTGCTACTGGGATGTTGTCCAGTGTGACTGAAAATGTGACTTGTATTTTGCAGCACCATCAAGCTTTCGACCATGGTGTTTTATTGGTAAACTCATTTTCCACCACCAGTGCACAAGTATGATTCTTGTATGACTCATAAGTGTTCAGTCTGCAGCTCTATCAAATAGAAAAAAAGTACATAGGAATTTAAGGGGAGGTAGCGCAGGCGGGCCCATGCTCAGTACCCCGACTTCTGTAGTGGAGGCTGACCCCTTGTCGCTCTGCCTTCAGGTACCCACACTAGGCCTGAGGCACCCTGTACTTCCATCGCACAACCCGCAGAACAAAATAGAATAACTCTCCAGCCCACCCTCGCAGAGAAAAGACCTTCTGGCACAAAGCCACTTTCTGCGGGGGAAAATGACTTACAAGTCAGCTTTCAGAGTCACTAACCCTGTTGCACCAATCACAAGCACCAGCTTCCTCGGTCCTGCACTGGGTGGCGACTGCAGACAATGACTAGGCCCCAGCCCTCACTTCAGCTCTGCACTGCTGCTGCACATTACCCACCCAATGTTCACTCAAAAACAGACAAAATGTAAGTACATCTAGACATATGACAACTAAAAAAGGTCATAACAACTGCTGCTGAAACTACTACACTACTAAAAACAATTACGCCTTTCTTCTCATTTATTTTATTTATTTAACAATATTTTTTTATACCACCTTATCTTGCATTCAAAGCAGTTTACATTATAACGTTATAACAATTGGAACTTTACATTGAACAGGTAATTAAACTTGGGGGATAAAACAGGTAAAAGAACGAATATTACTGATGAATTTCTCAATAGGAGGGTTAGGGTAAGAGCAGTTGTATATAGCAGATGGAAAAGAGGGAAAAAGCGGTGCATTAAGGAGTAAGGATTAATTAGAAATGGACAGATGGAGACAGTGTAGAGCATAACTTAGCTGAACAAGATGGTAAATGGGCTGAGGACTGGGGGAAGAAAATATGCATTTAATCAGAGAAAAATCATTGTATGTCATAATGCTTTAAGAAAAGATATGTTTTCAAAGCCTTTCTAAAATCCATTAAGTCTGTGATAGTTCTTATGGGCTGAGGGAGTGTCTCCCAAAGATCAGAAGCAGAGAGTGAACACACCCTGTTGCATGTAACTCGTCTAGCTTTGATTGTGAATGAAGGGGTAAGCAGTAAGTTCTTGGTTGATGTTCTTTGGTCTCTCCTTTCAAGATCTCTAGAAATAAATGGTCAAAGTGCACTTGGAAACAGCGTAGGATGATTTTGAAGATTATGAGAAGAGTTCATAATTCATAGATAGCCCTGCTCTCTCAGACCAGATGTTGAGGACCCTCTCCCCAATGGATTTTGCTGGAAGTTGGCATACGTATTGGTACTTTAGTAAGAGACTGTCTACCACAGTTGTCCAATCTATCCACAGAGAACATAAGAACATAAGAAATGCCATACTGGGTCACACCAAGGTCCATCAAGCCCAGTATCTGGTTTGCATCAGTAGCCAAGCCAGGGCACAAGGGGAGGACTAGCCTAGTGGTTAGGGCAGCAGCCTGGACCTGGCAAGACCAGTGTTCAAATCTCACTGATGCTCCTTGTGGCCTTGGGCAAGTCATTGCCTCAGGTGCAAACTTAAATTGTTAAGTCTCTGGGGACAGGGAAATAATTACTGTACCTGAATGTAACTTTACTTGAACTGCTACTGAAAAGGTGTGAGTTATCAGTAAATTAAAAATAAGTACCCATCAGGCACACAGATTTTATCCTGGGGTAAGCAGTGGATTTCCCTGCTCCTAAACTTTGCAGTTTTCTGGGTCATGCTCCATCTTCATAGCTTTTTTAGTTGCCTCGACTTTCTCTCCTCTCAAGCCCTTCTGGATCCTCTACTATCTAACTTTTGTCCTTTACATTCTACCAAAACGGCTCTTGTCAAAGTCTCTAATGACCTGTACCTGGCAAAATCCAAGGGCCTTTACTCAATCCTCATCCTTCTTGAACTTTCTGTTGCTTTTGACACTGTTGACCACAACCTTCTTCTTGATACCTTGTCCTCGCTTGGTTTTAAGGGCTCTGTGCTATCCTGGTTCTCTTCTTATGTTTCCTGTCACTCTTTCAGTGGTTCTTCTGGTGGATCCTCCTCTACTGCTATCCCACTCTCAGTTGGTATATCCCAAGGATCTGTCCACTCCTTTTTTCTCTCTATGCCCTGTCCCTTGGTAAACTCATCTCTTCCAATGGCTTTCAGTACCATCATTACCCTGATGACTCCCAGATCAACCTCTCTACACCTGAAATCTCTCTGGCAATCCAGGCCAGGATCTCGGCCTGCCTTTCTGACATTGCTGCTCGGATGTCTCAGTGCCGCTTGAAATTCAACATGCCCAAAACTGAGCTGCTTATTTTTTCCCCTAAACCCTCCTCTCTCCTTCCTCTTTTCTCAGTCTTTGTGGATAACTCAACTCCTCCCTGTCTCCTAAGCTCGCAGCCTTGGGGTCGTCTTTGACTCCTCTCTCTCCTTCTCCACACACATCCAACTGTTAGCTAAAACCTGCTGTTTCTTTCTCTACAGCATCAACAAAATTTGCCTGTTCCTTTCTGAACACATTACTAAGACACTTATCCACTCTTTAGTCACCCTCCCCCCCCCCCATCTTGACTATTGTAACCTACTCCTTGCTGGTCTCCCCCTGAATCATCTTTCTCCCCTTCAATCTGTTCAACACTGCTGTGCGGCTAATTTTCCACCAGTCTCGTCATGCTCATATTACCCCTCTTCTCAAGTCACTTCACTGGCTCTCAAATTGCCAGATTTTCTAGTAACCTCAACTGGACAATGATGAGCAAGTGGAGACTGCAACGTTACATAACATATGAAGAAAATATAAATGTATGCATCAGCTTCTTCAGTCAACTTTTTATTTATAACAGGCCTCGGATCAAATCCCCAAGTGTGGTACTGTTGTAAATCAAAACACTCCATATAAGAAATTTATACAAATAAATTAAAGCACCCAACCTCTCCTCCCACCAACAACACAAAAATAATCTGTATGCCAAATAAGGCGACTAGACCGTATGGGGCATGTTTGCTAAAGGTTAACACGTGTTAATGAAAATAGCATGTGTTAAGTGCCAGTGCCCCCATAGAAATAAAAGAGATGTGGGCACTTAACTCACATTCATTTTATTAATGCACTTTAAAGCCTTTGGCAAGCATGCCCCCATATATTTGGTATTTTTTATACTGCTTTATCATTTCAATCAAAGCAGTTTACTTTGTAACTTAAACTTGGTAATGTACATTAAACAGGGGCATTAACAACTTGGAATTTTCTGAGGCAATGGAGGGTTAAGTGACTTGCCCAAGACCACAAGGAGTGCTAGTGGGAACTGAACACTGGTTGTTTGGAGCCCAAGCCAGTGCTCTAACCATTAGGCTACTCCTCTACTGTAGAACTCAATATACCAAGCAAACAGCTTTAAACTGTACACAATGGCCTCTTCCCTAGAACTTCCCCTGAAGTTGGCCCACCAGTATTACTTGCACTGCGTTTTTTATACGCATTCATGTTGTTTGGTTGGTATATTGTGCTATATGTAAGAGTTCTAGAGGGACTTGTCTTTAACATATGGCAAGATGAGGATGGAAGCAAGTTCTACTAATCTAAGAGCCTCTCTGTTGTGAGCTCTCTGAAGCAATTTCAAAGAGATTAGCATGGAGCATGCTCCAGGGAGCTCGCAACTTAGAGGCTGCCCTCTACAGTAACTCCACCTAGCAAGAGGTAGGAATACACAAGTACCTGTCAAGTTCCCAAAAAGGTAGACAGATTTCATGTTGCTTATCCCAGGGGTAAGCAGTGGATTTCCCCAGTTCACTTGAATAATGCTTTATGCACTCTTCCTCCAGGAACTTGTTCAAACCTCTTTTAAACCCAGCTACACTAACAGCTGTTACTCCATCCTCTGGCAAATACATTCTGGTGTTTGATTAGACCTTGAATGAAAAGCGGCAAAGCAGACTAGAAAGGCCTGCATTGGCTGGGAATCAAACCCGGATCTCTTCCAATGCCTTCCTCCCTTAACTTTGGTCACACACCTTCACCAAATACAGAATAAGGGAACACAATTTAAAAATAAAAATATGTAGACAAACGCCAACTGAGAAACCCCAAGAAACCAGACAGCATCCCAAAGAAAGAGAAAATAGAAGTGCACTTCCTTCTGTACGATATAAAATCCAAAAGATATCAGAGATGCACAGAGATGTTCCTAGCCCACTCAAGCCCCAGGGCGGGTGACCCCACCATGTAGCTGCCGCCCCTCCCCCCACTGTGTGCCACTTTGTGATGCAATACATTGCCCCTCCTGCCACCACTGGACCCA
This sequence comes from Ichthyophis bannanicus, assembly GCA_033557465.1. NCBI lineage: Eukaryota > Metazoa > Chordata > Amphibia > Gymnophiona > Ichthyophiidae > Ichthyophis > Ichthyophis bannanicus. Next base: position 38,513,018 of record CM066043.1, on the reverse strand, counting down.
CATTTCTACAGCAGTATGGCAAGCTTACCTGAAAGGTGGCTAGCTTGCCACACTGCCTCTAATTCAGGCCCATTGGCTGGTTCTCTTTCCTGGCTGAAGTCTTGCGAATCGCTTTTTGGTAAGTTTGCCGCGCTGCTGTGGAAGTATAAATCTAGCGGGGGTGCAGTCCCTTCCCTCCAGGAACTTGTCCAAACCTTTTTTAAACCCAGCTACACTAACAGCTTTTACTACATCCTCTGGTAACAAATTCCAGAGTTTGATTACACATTGAGTAAAAAAATATTTACTCTTATTAACCTTAAATGGGTTACATTGTAGCTTCATTGCGTGTCCTCTAGTCTTTCTAGTTTTTGATGACGTAAACAACCGATTGTTAATTCATTCCACTCCATTCATTGATATTGTCACAAGCACAATGCCAAAACCACTAGTCTCTAGTTGTTGAGGGCATGGTGGCTGATGTATCCTTCCTCTATCAGCTATATTTAAACACAAGAGAACAGATCAGGTTCAAGGTTCCATTAACAGGATAAATTATAGGCTTTTGCTTAAGGTTCAGCAAACTGGTGGTAAAAGCAAACAGAACTCAACAATGGCTTTCCAAAGTCCTCTTAAATGTAGAAGCTTAGCCTTTTCACAGATAACAGTGTGCCACTTTCTTATAGTCCTTTGTTGATCATAGCACAACGAAAACAAGGTTAATTCTCCTATGGCAGTTTATCTTCACCCAGCCTCACTTCTCTGGGCTGCACTTCCAGGTGAATATGAAATAAGCATTCAAAATGTCCTCAAAACTCTTAGCAGGCTTTTCATATAAAACAGGAGCAAAGCACAAACTCTTAAAGCAGCCAATTAGCTTTCTTGCTGTTGCAGAGTTCCACCACAGCTGATAATCAGGCATGCAACACAGCTTCCTTTACAAGCTTATGTGGCAGTCAATTCCCTTTCTAAAACACACAGGAATTTACCTCTTTACTGCTTATGCTTTAAGATTACCTTTGCAAGAGGAACAATTCTTTCAAGGCTGGCTTTTCTTCAACATTTCAATTCTAAAGCTTGACATAAAGAACAGTCCATAAACATGTCTTCTTCCCCCACCTCTGGCTCTGGTTCTCCCAATTGCATGGGCTCTGACTCACTCACTTGATCAGACTGCTCAGCTGACAATCTCTCTGGTGGTCTGAAAGCTTCTCCAATTCCTGGCTTCCACCCCTGTTGCCAACCTGATTCAGGTAAAACAGCTCTCACAGCTCTGGGTAGCTCAGCCCTTCTCCAGGAGTTAGCACCTGCTCTGGCTTCTCCAACATTCCATCGTCCTTGTTGCGCTGGACTCTGTTCCTCTCCCCATCTGCTGCATCTGCTGCTTCTCTTGCTTCCTCCGCTGCTCCTTCTCTCTCCATAGTCTAACCAGGGTTTATACTCACTGGGATCCAACCCCACCTCTTTCTCTCCCAGGTGTTTGTAATCTCCCTGCCTTCTGAACTTAGAATAATCAGTGCACTTATTAGAGTAAGGGCTTTGGTCCTCGTGCTTGCAATCTCCCCCTCTTACTCTATCAAGCATTTCCTGAAACCCATTCCAGCTGGGGGTTTTCTGCTTTTGAAACGTGGCTCTGGCCTTCTGACCCTGCACACCTAACAGAGGCCCTTTGATTAAGGTGAATTCCTTATGCTGCTCACCTCCCCTATGCTCTGGATGGCTGACCTTGCCACAATATATAGACCTCTTTCATATCCCCCCTCAGCCGTCTCTTTTCCAAGTTGAAGAGCCCAAACCTTTTAAGCCTCTACTTTATCTTTCTTTATCTTTATTCGTCTGCTTGATACACAACCCAAGCTCAAGCATCAGAGCGATGTACAATTAATCAGTAAGGCCGCGGGGAAGATAGAGAGAGAAAAGAATGCCAGTGTACCGATAGGAAAGTGACAGATGAAGGGCAGGTAGAAACGAAAGAGACAGAGACACCATTATATGAGGGAGGGGGAGGGGGGCAGAGGGTCTGAGTCGGAGGGAGGATGGGCAACCTAGGGGTCGGAGAGGAGAAGGTCAAAAACAAGATGGAAGAGGTGGGTTTTGAGCATATTCTTGAACCTGGGGAAAGACATTTTGGTATGGAGAATGTGCAGGAGTGAATTCCAGAGGGCAGGACCAAGCAAGAAAAAAGCAGAGCGGCAGGTGAATTCAAGATGGGCCTGCTTGGGGGAGGGGAGGAATAGGCAGAGGCTGAAAATGAATGAGATCTGTTAGATACTGAGGGGTGCCAGTGTGCAGAATTGTGTGAACTATTGTGAGAATATTGTAGACAAACCTGGATTTGATTGGGAGCCAATGGAGATGCATGAGCAGGGGTGTGACATGGTCAATCGGGGAGCAGTGGGTGAGGAGACGAGCAGCAGTGTTCTGAACCAGTTGTAGGCAGCAGAGCTGATATTGGGGAAGGCTGGCAAGTGTGACGTTGCAGGAATCGAGTTTAGAGATGACAAGGGATAATACAAGAGTAACCAGGGAAGATGGGGAGAGGAAGGGATGGGTGGCATGAATCTGGCGTAGTGAGAGGAAGGAGTGGCGGGTGAGTGAAGAAATATGCTGATCAAAGGAGAGTGAAGAGTCCAGTGTGACCTCAAGGTAACGGAGGGTAGGAACAAGGGGGATCAGAGTGGTGGACAGGATGGGAGACATGGTGGATGGGGGGACACCGAAAGAGGCAAGTGTTGAGAACGGTGAGATCGGGAGATAGAGAGCTGGTATGATATAAGAGGAGGATTTAATCGGCATAATAATACCCAGAGATCCCAGACTGCTGAATGATGAGGGCAAGTGGTGCGAGAAAGACATTAAAGAGGAGGGGGGTGAATACAGAGCCTTGCGGGACACCACAATGAAGGGGGGTCAATGAGGAGGTGATGGAACCAGTCTGAATGGAAAAGGTGCGAGACTAGAGGAAAAGGTGAAACCAACGATGAACTGAGCCGTAGAGATGAGTGAGAAGTGTGTGATGATTGACCAGGTTGAAAGTGGCGGACAGATCTAGGGAGACAGTCAGGGAAAGGTCATCACATTTGTGGGATTGATGGACCTTGTTCAGGAGCTCAACAAGAATAGCTTTGGTACTATGGCCGGCTCTGAATCCGGACTGACAGGGGTGGAGGGATAGGGTGGTATCAAGATGAGTAAAGAGTTATGAAAAGACAAGTTTCTCTAAGATTTTTGAGAGGAAGGGGAGATTGGAAACAGGGTGCCAATTGGCCAGGATGGAGGGGTCCAGATACGGTTTCTTCAGGATGGGCCGAATGAGAGCATGCTTCCAGATGGAGGGGAAAAGACTGGAAGAGAGGCTTGAGTTAATCATATGGACGATGTAAGGCAGCAATGTAAGGGAAGGTTCTGAGAGACAGGCGGAGAGGAGAGGGTCGAGTGGACAGGTGATCTTATGAGAAGAAGTAATGGCCTTAGCAAGTTCAGCAGTAGTGATGAGATGAAAGGTGTGCCAGGAGTGGGGGAAGGCCAAGGAGGAGGGGGGAGGGGAAAGAGGGAGAGTCGGGGACAGGGGGTGAGGCGAGGAAGTGGGGAGGGCAAGAGGGGAAGGAAGCACGAAGGGACTGGATTTTCTCGGAGAAGAAGGAGGCCAGGCGGACTGGGTCTGGGGCAGGGGAGGGAAAGATGGAGGACAAAGAGGAGGTAGATGGTGCTGAGAGGGATTGGAGGACATGGTAAAGCTGATGAGAGGAGTTGGAGGAGGAAGAAATCAGTTTGAAGTAATATGTCTGGAGGAAAGGTCCATAAACCATTATTAAGAAGTGACCGAAGATATCAATGCTTGACCCAGTACAAGCATTGTGGAACTTGTGTCTCTTGGGGAAACTGCTAGGTACATATGACCTAGATTGGCCACTGTTGGAAACAGAATACTGGGCTTGATGGACCTTGGTCTGACCCAGTATGGCATCTTATGTTCTTATGTCTGTTTGGCTGTATGAATCATAGAACGATATTGTCGCTTGCAGAGGTGAAACGAGGCCAACAAGTCTGGGGTGGGGTGCGTGCGCCAGGCCCATTCTGCACGACGAAGATACGAGCACTGCAAATACAGGTCTGGATGGTACCAAGGATATAGGGTACCATAGGGGTATCCTTCCATTCCCTTTACCATTTTTTGTTGCCCTTCTGTGTGTGTGTGGCATGTTATGTCTGAAGTGGGTGATGCCAGACACCAGTGTTTCTGCACAATTCCATGTCACATCTGTGCCGTGACCCTGTTGGCCTGGGAGTCTCCTAGAACATCTCATGCGGTAGCTGTTGCCATTGAAGCAGAATGCAATAGTGTTGCAAATAATGCTACAAATGGGGCAAAGGAGGTACCATGTGGGTGGTGCAGTGGGGGCTGCTGGTGCGCAAGGATGACCAAGCAGCTGCCCAGGGGGCACAGCTGTGATGACCGCATGACCCCACAGTGGCAGTGACAGCACACAGACAAGCTGCTGCTGTTGAAAAGGTCACTGGCAACCGTGGGGTGGGCCAAGGGGCAATAGTCCGGCTGGCTCCCAGCCCTGCTACTGCCAAAGCCATCTCATGAGGGGCCGGCTGAAAGCAGCTTCCCACGAAGATACTGGAGTGCATGTCTTCACCTCCCCCACAAGAGATGGCATTGCTGACACAAACACACTGCATGTGCGCAGAGCGACTATGGCACACCCAGCACTCGGCCCAGTGAGTGTGCCCCCCCCTGAAAGAAGGAGCACCCACCTCACTGCAGCCCATCTATATACAGCACTATGTGGCTACCTCGCCGTGACATGGCCACAGCTCGGTCACAGTGACGGCACCCTCTCAGCATGAACCGCAGGCCACACACGTGCCAGACGGGGACTGCAATGTCCCAGCCTTCAGCATCATCAATGGCTCACATGGGGGGGGGGGGAGGACAGGGGGCCAGGAGAAAGAAAGCAAGGCTAATCAGAGGATGATACTCATGCTGCCTGCAGTTACACGCCATTCATTCCAGTCCCATGCTCCTGACACCCCAACTCTAAATCACTGATGTTCCATTCTTCTGTAAATAGTTCATTACTACTCAGTTGTTGTTAAATATTTTTGAAATTTGATTGCTTGTTATTTGCACAATTATTCCTTGTAAATTAGTCTACATAGTTCATTGTGCAGTAGTTAAAATGTTATATGTAGACCGCTTTGTTTACCATGACAAAGCGGTATATAAAAACCAATAAATAAATAATATATAAATAAATTCTAACTGCAGCATTGCAACAAAAGCAAGATAAAGTACTGACTGACTGCTTTCTGAGCCCACAATGAGCAGAGCAGAGCAGAGCACAGACAGTCACATACACCCAGGGCTGGTGCTAGGGTTTCTAGCGCCCCCCTGCAACCTATAAATCGGCGCACCTCCCTCATTAATGTTGGCTGCACTCTACTCTCCTTTTTCCCAAAACCGCTTTGTGAACTCTTTTCAAGTGATAGCAGTATCTCTCCTTCAAATCCAGTGTTGTAAGAAAATTGCAGCGAAAGAGCAATTGCATAGCCAAAATAAAATAATACTTGGCATCATACAAACAGGATGTGATAGTCAAACAAAACAAAAATTTTGATTCCAGTCATCTCACTAACAACATAAACATTCTCCAGTGCCAGGCATATTGTGACCACTGTTCCCTCTAAGCTGTGCGCATGTGCGTGCGCACACACCTCACCGAGCGAGCGCACATACTTTACAACAGAGCGCACAAAAATTACGGCTCTGATTCTGATAGAAAACAACACAGATGTCTTAAAATTTATAAGTTATGATTGTAATTACTAGAAATGTCCCACTTCATGTAGTAATCATCTATTTTCATTTAATTTGATTAAAATCAATGTGGTGTACATACTGCATTCTGACGTGTAGTCAAATTTTAAAGTATATAACTCCGAGTGTCTTGCTCTGCTTAGCTCCAGGAGGAGCTGAGCCATCTACCCGAGTCGAAGCCTCATCGAAGGGAGCCTGCCCTGCTCCAGAAGATCGGCGGCAAGAAAAGAGCAAGCCAGCTACAAAAGACCTTGCTGCACACAAAAGAGCTCTTCGGGGGAAGCTGCTTTTTGGCTCCACCCCTCCAGCAGCGTGTCTCAGAGCATCTCTACCCAATCGGGGCACAGCTCTCCATTTAAAAGGAGAAGCCACAGGCACAGGATCCTCTCTTGCTCTGCTTAGCTCCAGGAGGAGCTGAGCCATCTACCCGAGTCGAAGCCTCATCGAAGGGAGCCTGCCCTGCTCCAGAAGATCGGCGGCAAGAAAAGAGCAAGCCAGCTACAAAAGACCTTGCTGCACACAAAAGAGCTCTTCGGGGGAAGCTGCTTTTTGGCTCCACCCCTCCAGCAGCGTGTCTCAGAGCATCTCTACCCAATCGGGGCACAGCTCTCCATTTAAAAGGAGAAGCCACAGGCACAGGATCCTCTCTTGCTCTGCTTAGCTCCAGGAGGAGCTGAGCCATCTACCCGAGTCGAAGCCTCATCGAAGGGAGCCTGCCCTGCTCCAGAAGATCGGCGGCAAGAAAAGAGCAAGACAGCTACAAAAGACCTTGCTGCACACAAAAGAGCTCTTCGGGGGAAGCTGCTTTTTGGCTCCACCCCTCCAGCAGCGTGTCTCAGAGCATCTCTACCCAATCGGGGCACAGCTCTCCATTTAAAAGGAGAAGCCACAGGCACAGGATCCTCTCTTGCTCTGCTTAGCTCCAGGAGGAGCTGAGCCATCTACCCGAGTCGAAGCCTCATCGAAGGGAGCCTGCCCTGCTCCAGAAGATCGGCGGCAAGAAAAGAGCAAGCCAGCTACAAAAGACCTTGCTGCACACAAAAGAGCTCTTCGGGGGAAGCTGCTTTTTGGCTCCACCCCTCCAGCAGCGTGTCTCAGAGCATCTCTACCCAATCGGGGCACAGCTCTCCATTTAAAAGGAGAAGCCACAGGCACAGGATCCTCTCTTGCTCTGCTTAGCTCCAGGAGGAGCTGAGCCATCTACCCGAGTCGAAGCCTCATCGAAGGGAGCCTGCCCTGCTCCAGAAGATCGGCGGCAAGAAAAGAGCAAGACAGCTACAAAAGACCTTGCTGCACACAAAAGAGCTCTTCGGGGGAAGCTGCTTTTTGGCTCCACCCCTCCAGCAGCGTGTCTCAGAGCATCTCTACCCAATCGGGGCACAGCTCTCCATTTAAAAGGAGAAGCCACAGGCACAGGATCCTCTCTTGCTCTGCTTAGCTCCAGGAGGAGCTGAGCCATCTACCCGAGTCGAAGCCTCATCGAAGGGAGCCTGCCCTGCTCCAGAAGATCGGCGGCAAGAAAAGAGCAAGCCAGCTACAAAAGACCTTGCTGCACACAAAAGAGCTCTTCGGGGGAAGCTGCTTTTTGGCTCCACCCCTCCAGCAGCGTGTCTCAGAGCATCTCTACCCAATCGGGGCACAGCTCACCATTTAAAAGGAGAACGCCACAGGCGCACCCGCGCCTTGCGGGCCCGCGCCTGAGGGCCGCGCAAGAGGGCCCTTTGGCACGGCCCTTAGGCAAAGGCACCCCCAAGATCGTCACAGAAACATAACAGAAAAAACGACGCTGAGACTACACCTCCCTCTTGGTACAGCTGAGCTCCCTCGGGGTCGAGCTCGCGTACAATCAAGGAACTGACAATCCACCAACTCACAGTGGAAACGCAGAATACCAACTCCGAAGACGCCGAACTGCCTAAAGAGCTGAAACCCTGGGGCACGTAAGTCACACTCATTTGAGTGATTTTTAAACTATCAACACTGCTTCATTACTTATATGAATTAACTGCACTCCTAACAATAATTGAATGTATAGTTCTGTTTAAATCATCTGATTGCAGCAGCACCACTCTCTACAGCTAGGATTATCCTCCTGCCTCTCATAAAAATACTAATTTAAAGGGTAGAAATTCATGTTTGGAACTAGAATCCAAGATCAGTGTTGGGCACTCTAGTGACTAGTTCCCTCTGGATACTGTTGTTAGCTTCCAGCGTTTACAGGCCATATTAGGTATTACCATGTTTGTCCAGATCGATACTGTAAACCCAGGGATATGCCAGTGTTGTTAACTACCATCGTTTATAGGCCATATTTGGTATTACCATGTTTGTCCAGATTGATACCTTAAACCCAGAGATATGCCAGTGCTGATGCTATGTTAGAGCAATGTCATCTTTAGCTAGATAAGAACATAGGGACTTGGGATGTACCATAGTGGGTCAGACCAAGAGTTCATCAACAGATCCAGCTGCACACACACGAAACAGGCTCCCTCCACGGGACAGGCTCCCGCACTGCGACAAACCCAGCTCCACATCCACGGGACAGACCCCCGCAACAGGGCGACCACCACAGATCCGGCTCCACCTCCACGGGACAGGCTCCCGCACCGCGACAGATCCAGCGTCACATCCACGGGACAGGCCCCCGCACCAAGACGGCCGCCACAGATCCAGCTCCACATCCACGGGACAGGCTCCCTCCACGGGACAGGCTCCCGCACCGCGACAGACCCAGCTCCACATCCACGGGACAGGCCCCCGCACCAAGGCGACCAACACAGATCCAGCTCCACACACACGGGACAGGCTCCCTCCACGGGACAGGCTCCCGCACCAAGGCGTCCGCCACAGATCCAGCTCCACATCCACGGGACAGGCTCCCTCCACGGGACAGGCTCCCGCACCGCATCAGATCCAGCTCCACATCCAAGGGACAGGCTCCCTCCACGGGACAGGCTCCCGCACCGCAACAGATACAGCTTCACATCCAAGGGACAGGCTCCCTCCACGGGACAGGCTCCCGCACCGCAACAGATACAACTTCACATCCCCAGGACAAGCCCCTGCAACAAGTACAGCTCTCCTCAAAAAAGCAAACAACAGACGAAAACCTAAGGACACAGGCGTCGCCCTATCAGAACATCACAAGCTATCAACATGCACACCACATACTTCCTCCCACTATACCTACTAGTCACACAACTCCTCCCACCAACTACACACCCCCACTACCCCCAAACAAACACACCATGGTACCCACCAACTGCACTGCCATATCTCGGTCCACAACACACACACAAAGAGACACTCGCAACCTCCCAAACAAAGAGACAAAACAGACACAAATCAAACCCCAACACCGGCCCTAAGGAAGCACACGTCGCAACAACCTCTTCCACAAAGAAAACATCAATTGAGCTCATAAACGCCAGATCCATCTGCAACAAGATACACACTCTGGTAGACCACATTGAAGAGCGACAGCCAGACATAATATGCATCACAGAGACATGGCTCAACCCTACCGACAGTGTACTACTCAACCAACTAGTACCGAACAACTACTCAGCATACAACTGCCCACGCATCCACAAGCGTGGAGGAGGAGTCCTAATAATAGCAAAAACAGAACTCAAGTTCAAGACACTGAATCTCACAGATACAAAGCAGTGTAACACAATTAGCATCAAGAACAAGAATATTGCAATCTGCCTAACCTACAGAGCACCCCGTGCTCCACCCGACGAACTAGCCTTCATACTCGAAGAAGCCTGTGCCATAACGTCAAACAACAAACCAGCACTACTAATCGGAGACTTCAACCTCAAGTCCGCCAATACAAAAGATGCAGAGGCCTTCCTTCAGGCAATGTCATCACTTCAATTCACACAGATAGTCAATGCACCAACACACAGACTAGGATCATCCCCAGACCTCATCTTCGCATCAAACTACCTAACTTCAAGAGACCTAATCTCTACACCCACCATCACCCCAGTACCATGGTCTGACCATTACTTAATCGAGACAAATCTGCAATCACAAGAAGACTGGACAAGCGAAAGAGCGAACTTCCCACACACACAAAGACGATTCAAGTCCTTTGACAAGGACGAATTCATCCAGGACACAATACAACACTTGAACATTGACTCAGAGGACCTGGAGGAACAAGTTTCCAACTGGAACAATGTCCTAGCTAACGCCGCCAAACCATCCGTTGACAGGAACCAAAAAACAACACCACAACAAGAGACAAAACAAACCATGGTACTCAGCAAAAATACGACAGGAAAAGAGGGAGCTCAGGAAAATTGAACGGAGATGGAGAAAAAACACAAAACTACTTCCGACCAACATCTTTACCTAACAAAGCAAAAACAATACAATGAACACATCAACCAATCAAAGAGAGAATTCCACACAAACCTGATAAACTCTTCCATCAACAAACCCAGAGAACTTTTCGAAATAGTAAAAACCCTGACAAAAGAGCAAGCAGCAGAAAGAGAAATACAAGTGGATCCACAGATATTCGCCGACCACATCAAAGACAAATTTCACTCCACAGAGCGCTCAACACCCAGTAGAACCAACAGAACGAACGTCCACCCCAAAACCTGGGGCACATTCCACTCACCCTCAAAAGAGCAGATATCAGACATCATCTCCACAATCAACACAAGCACTGCTCCTACAGACCCTTGCCCAGTGTCATGGGTCAAAGCCACCAAAGCAAGCCTCATACCAAACATTCATAAAATGGTACACAACTCACTCACTCAAGGACTCATGCCACAGCAATTAAAGCTTGCCTCAGTAAGACCAATCACAAAGAAAACTTCTCTCGACAAAAAGGACCCAGCAGCATACCGACCAATCTCCAGCATACCCTTCCTCGCAAAAATAATCGAAAAGACGGTTCAACTACAACTTCAGGAACACATTGACGAACACGGAACTCTCGACGACAACCAACACGGATTTCGTCCCAACCATGGAGTCGAAACTCTCCTGATCTACCTCTTCGACAGCATCATAAGAATAATTGACGACATCAGGAATGGAATTATAATGATCTTCATCGACATCTCCTCAGCGTTCGACACAGTTGATCACAATATACTCCTGGAGAGACTGAAGAACACTGGTATACACGGTACCACTCTAAAATGGTTCCACTCGTACCTAACAGAAAGACAGCTACAGGTCAAGGTGGGACAGGACACCTCCCGGCCCATAAACGTCCAACAAGGAGTACCACAAGGATCCGCACTCTCAGCACTCCTTTTTAACATCTACATCCAACCAATATGCAACATTATGAAAGAGAACAACATCCAATACACAATATACGCAGACGATATAATGGTATACTCCCCGATATCAATCGAAAACCCGGACTTCTCTAAGATAGCAGACTGCCTTACCCAAATGGCGAAGTGGTGCCAAAACAACAATCTAGCTATAAACTACAACAAGACTGAAGCTTTAATCATCACTCGAAACCAAAGCTTCACACACCCACCAAACATAAAGATACAAAGCACCACGATACCGATAAGATCGGAGGTGAGATACCTTGGGGTTACTCTGGACAGTAAACTCAACCTCAAACCACACATAGACAAAACAATCCAAAAAGCATATTACAGGATGCGAATCATCAGGAGACTGAAACCACTCCTCGCTCCAGAACACTTCCGTACAGTCTGTCAAGCACTGATAACCCCAATACTGGACTTCTGCAATCCGATATACCTCGGACTACCAAAACAAGCTCTCAAACCACTACAGCTGGCACAAAACACTGCAGCTCGAATCATATCCGGAGCCGCAAGGCAGGAGCACATCACACCGACACTAAAGGACTTACACTGGCTCCCAATCATTGCTCGCATCAGATACAAGACTATCATAAACCTATTTAAGATAAAAGAACACACATCAGCCAACAGCCTCCACCTGCTCATACAACCGGAAACCAGCGCACGTCCCAGAAGAAGTCAAACACGCAACCGAGTCAGCACCCCAAATGAGTACAAGCACACACGCAGGGACACAACAGACAGAGCTCTCTCCATGGCTGCTCCAACAATATGGAACAATCTACCGGACGATCTAAGGGCAACTCCAGACCTCAAAGACTTCAGAAAACAACTGAAAACCATGCTGTTCATAGAGCACTATGGTCACATCACATAACCTAAGAGAATGGATAACAGCACTCCAATCCTCCCAAACAACTGAATATATATAAAATATGATTCTAGCACCACTGTAAATAGCCCACCCTGTATATAGCTCAAACAAATCAAGCACCCAACACATCCCTCACACAACTAAGTTTTATCCTCACTGCATGTACAACACACACACTTTACCTGATTGCTTGCTGTGATACCACCTTGATTATTAAGATAAGGCGGTTTAGAAATACTGTTAAATAAATAAATAAATAAATAAAATGTGGTGCACAAAAAGTTTACCTTCCTTCAAAAGCTGCACACAGCTGATATTTTATGCGCACACAGCCTACAGAAAATTAGAGGGAACATTGATTGTGACCTAATATAAAACACTGCAAAAGTCACTGAAAATCTACAAAGTCAAATCTACCATACCAGCATACACTTCCAAAACTCACACAATAAGGGGCCTACCCAGAAAAAAGCAGCACTACAAATACTGCAATGGGCCCCAAAACCTCCATACACCTATTTGAAAAGCTGCACAAGTCAAATTACTACAGTACAGATCCCTACATACAAGCTCCATGTTAAGAGAACACCTGACCTTGGTCACACACTCAGAACACAGACCCTCACCAAGTACAGAATAAGTGACCACAACCTAAAGTAAAAATAAATATATGTAGACAAAAATTAAACTGAAACCCCAAAAAGCCAGATTCCACATGCGGTGCCACACCAGATAAGAGAGGCAGTTCCCCATACTGTTTGAAATATAAAGATAGCGCAAAGTCCAATCACTAAATTGAAAATAAAATTATTTTTCTACCTTTGTTGTTTGATGATTTTTGATCATACTGGTCCGGATCTGAGGTTTCTGTTTTCCTCTGTTTTCTCTTAGCTCTTTTTCTATGGTCTTGTCTCTCCTTTTGCTTTCCTCATTTTCTTCCATCAGCCTTTTTCCAGTCCCAATAACCCTCCCCAGTATCAGCCCCTTTACAGCCTCCCCTCCAGGTACCTTTCAGTGTCAACCTCCTTGCATTCCTAGCACCGCCACTGGTGTCTATTCCCTTTTAGTTCCCCCCTTCTCCATCGTCCAGCCTCTTCTATTCCAAATAGCATCCCAGGTATCAGCGAACTTCCAGTCCCAGTGCCCCCTCCTGTGTCAATTCCCTTCCAGTCACCATCTCCTCTGTCCATCTGCCTTCCAGTGCCATCCCTGGGTGTCAGCTCCCTTCAAACCCTCACCTTACCTCCAACCGTCTCCTTCCCCTCTTTTCTGCTCCCTTCCAACTCCCCATGTGAGCTCCCTTCTGCCCCCACCTTCCCCACTGTCAGTTTTCTTCCAACCCCCTCCTATTTCCCAGCCACCTTCCTGCCCTATCCCCAAGTATCTGCTCCCTTCCAGCTCCCCCCCCCGTGTAGCTCCCCATGTCTGCTCCCTTGTAGCCCCCCGTGTCTGCTCCATTCCAGTTCCCCAGTGTCTGCTCCCTTGTAGCCTCCCCTCTGTGCCTGCTCCCTTCCAGCTCCCCAATATCTGCACCCTTTCAGCCCCCTCCCCCATGTCTGCTCCCCTCCAGCTCCCCAGTATCTGCTTCCTTTCAGTTGCCCCCCCCCATGTCTGCTTCCTTCCATCTCCCCCCCCAGGTCTGCTCCCTTTCAGCCCTTCCCCCCCCCCCAATTTGTCTTTCGAAAACAGAAGTAGCCGGGGGAACATTTCTCTGTTTCCGCAGCTCTGCTATCTTTTAAACTGCTGGGTCACGAAGTTTCTAATAAGCATTTCCTGTTTCTTACGAGAAACAGGAAATGCTCGTTACTGCTGGAAATGTCACGGTCCAGCAGTTTAAAAGAGAACAAAGCCATGGGAACAGAGAAATGTTCCTGCAGCTGCTTTCTTTTTCGAAGCGGTGGGTGGGTGGCAGGCGGCTAGCGAGGGTGCCCCCCCGCCCCCTTCCTGCCACGCTTACCCGGCTTACTGGGTAGCGCCAGCCCTGCATTACACCACACAGTGCAGCAGCTACTGCACAAGCCCAGAATCCCAGACTCATGATTGGCTGGCAGAGGTACGTGTATGTGTGTGTGTGTGTGCAGTTGGTCTTGCAGGCTGCTGACCAGGCTGTACGTTATTTGGTTATAACTGGTAACCAGACACTGTACAGGAAGTCTAAAAAATGGACACCTTACCTGGAAGAGGGGCCATCAGACTGGCACAAGTCGATGAGGCACCCTAGGCGAACCTCATCCCTTGCGGCCCCTCCCTCTTCCAGTGCCCATTGCTGCCCCTCTCTTGTGGCATTGGGCATCAGAGGGTGCAGCAGTAAGTAACTCTGTGGCGCTGAACTTCCAAGGTAAGTGCCGCAGGGCTCTTTCCAGTGATTGCCGCCATTACAAGTCCTGAGAGGGCATCAGCGGCGGCAATGGTGCCCCTGGAGAGCCAGTGCCCTAGGTGACCTCCTAGTTTGCCTAATGGCAATGCCAGCTCTAGGGGCCATGAAGCACTAGTACAGGATTGCAGTACAGGGTTGAGACAACGATCGTGCATTTCAAAAATCCCTAATCTCACCCAGAACAGGAACCTTTCCCTCCCCCCCAGTTGTCTGGCTTTTCCCCTAGCATTAAGTCTGTTTTCAATTACTGTACTTGTAAGCAAGCAAGCAATACAGGCACTCACATTATAAAAGCAGAGGGCATTGAAAAAGCCAAGACATTGCACAAGAAACATTTCAAAAAATATTTGCCATCATTTCTTAGGTGCTCAGATTGCAAGCCTTTGACTCTACCCCAGGACCCTTGAGCCAAAGAGCATACAACCCGCATTATATCTAGCTTCTAGGTACATGCAGGTATCTTCACTCCTCATGTGATTTATTTATATTTCTTTTTTGATTAATACATGTATATAGGAATTTTAAAAAAAATCTGTGCTGAATAAAGTATCAGACAAAAATTGCAAGCTATTAATTTCAAAAAAGAAAAATAAGTAGAGATAAAACCCACAGTTTCTTACATACAAAGTACGTATTTTACCAATGGGCTATTGCCCAAGTGTCCTTTGTTTCTCATTTTGTTATAGAGAATCATGTCTGCTAATTTTACATTCTGCTTAAGTTTAAGTTCTCATTGGCCAATATACACACAGTACAAAAAAAAACATATCAGATTTTAAAATAAAATTTATACTGGCGTCACAATAGAGACAGCGAAGCAGTCTGAACCTATCACTGTTCCTCAGAGTTGCCGAGTTACCCAGTTCCAGGAGTGAGATTTTTAAGCCAGTCCTGGATTTCTGACAAGCTCATCCTGATGTATTATGGAACTTGAGGCACTGATTCCAGTGGGTAAAATCAGGGACTACAACTACCACACTGCATTGCAATGAACATGTAAAGCCAGAACTAGCAAAAAATCTCACTCCTGGAACAACATGACAACCCTGGTGCTTTTTATCTAAGGTTGCCAGCTGGCTCCAGATGCGCCTGACACACTTGATCCAGTCCTGGGTTTACTCCATTGCATGCAGGGACACGTAGTTGTAATTTCTCCATTGCTCTGCATAAGAAAAGTAAGACTACAAGTCCCTGCATGCAATGGGGTAAATACAGGACTGGATCAAGCCCGTCGAGCGCATCTGGAGCCAGTTGGCAACCCTATTTTTATCTTGTAGCACAAGAAAGACCATGTTGGAATATCTTTGGCCAGTTCATTTTGGGGGGTGGGGGATCAGAGAACACGGAAGACTCTGCCATCCCAAGACAGAAGAGAACAACTCAGTCTGGTGCCATAGATATTCAAAACGCACAATCAGACAGCTGGGAGATTTGTTTTGTTTTGTATCTGACAGGCAGCACAGAGGACTCCAAGCAGAGCTCATCTGGAGAGTAAGTTTGACTGCTGAGGGAGCCAGATAGCAGCATACCCTCTTGGCTGCCATGGGGGATCAGAGGTGTGATGGCAAAACTTTGTGTGGGTGGGTAACTGGAGAGCTAGACCGAATGGAAGGAAAAATGCTGATCAACCATGTCGCTCTAATGCTTTTTTTTCCTCCAAACCCATCCCATCTCATCCCCAGGATTGCCAAGTTACGCAGTTGCAGGAGTGAGATTTTTTTGCCAGTCTGGTTTTAAATTTGCCTTGCAATGCAGTGTGGTATTTGTAGTCCTTGATTTTACCTATTGAAATCAGTGCTGTAGATCCCATAATGCATCAGGATGAGATTGTCAGAAATCCAGGACTGGCTTAAAATCTTGCTCCTGGAGCTGGGTAACTTGGCAACTTTGCATCCCATGTCTCAACTTCATAAAATAGTAGAGGTGGAATAGGCAGGGACCAGGCGTTTAATTTAGGAAGTTACATATGAATCCATGTCACCAGGACATTGCAAGCCAGGGCTGGTTTTGCCCCACCAAGAGCGCAGAGATGTGTTTCTCATTAGAAAAGTTCTGGCCTGGTGCCATCAGAGTTGCCAAGTTACCCAGTTCCAGGAGAAAGATTTTAAGCCAGTCCTGGATTTCTGACAATCTCATTCTGATGCATTATGGGACTTGCAGCACTAATTTCAATGGGCAAAATTAGGGACTACAAATACCACACTGCAGTGCAATCAAAATTTAAAAACAGAGCTGGCAAAAAAATCTGACTCTGCAACTGGGTAACATGCGTTAAGTCATGTGCTCATGAACTCTAAGGTTATCAGATTTTTTGCGGGCAAATCTGGAATACTTATTTGAAGTTGAGGAGGTGGGGGTTAGAGGAAGGGACCCCTTAGTTCCAGGTTTGAGTTACAAGGAGTGGAGGAGGGAAGAGGTATCATTGTCCTTCACCCCCTCTCCCCCTTTCATTTACATCCATCTCATGAGAGCAACAATATCCCTTCCAAGCAGACAGACGGACAGAGAAACAGAAATGGCAGCGTACTTCCTCCATACTGTGCAAAATATAAAGGGAATGGACGTAAGTTCTAAAAGCTGACATGTTCAAATCACTAAATTGAAAATACATTTTTTTCCACCCCTCTGTTCCCATTGCTGGAATCAGGAACAGGGAGTAGGTGACACAGCTCCAAAATTGGGAACAATCCCCAAAAATCAGGGACATGCCAACATCTGAAATCTTCTAATAGAGGTGAGATGAGGAAAAACCAGACCCAGCCTCACTGAACAAATGATAATTTGCATCTGGTGTTTACAATTGGTAGCAGCTAGTTCCCGAAAGTCAGACCTGCCCCTTTTCAGCCTCCCTCCCCTCTTTCTGGTCAGACCTTTGAAGAGTTGCCTGGGTTTGTGTTCTTAGTATTGCTCCGAAAGTCTGGTCTGTGCTTTGAACTGCTGGGGACTGTTCCTGTAATACAGGTATGATCTAAAATGGTCTTTAAAACGTGTGCAACTGCTTTAGATAGAATTCCTCCTCAACAGGAAGGAGAGCAAATGCAGCGTATTAAGAGATCAGGGAGCGCTGCCTGCTGAGGTAACTTGCTACAGAAGGCTGCATGCAGCTAAGCCCTAGCATGGCTCACAGCGGTGCCAGTGTCTCACAGGGATTAATGCCCTGGGCCATGAAATATTTCTTTGTACCCCTGGGAAAACAGGCTCATCATTTAAAGTTCCTCTCCTTTCTTGTGGATGTATAAGAAAAATGATCTGTGATGTTTATGGTTTAAGCAAGGGTATTATTAAGTTTTCAGGAGGGCCAGTGCAGGTATTCCACTGTAGCATTTGTATTCAATGATCCCCTGCACCTTTCCTATAGTTTTGTGGCTGGTCTTGAACCTTCAGCCTGCAGGACACATGAGTTGCCACAGTGCTAACACAGCTCCATTGTTCTTGGAAGGGCGGAGGAGTGATGTCACCACGGGATCCTGCATCGGGGCGCTAGCATCTGGCTGCCTATCACAGTGCCAAGTCGAGGAGTTGTTTGGGTTTTTTTTTTTTGTTGGTTTTTTTGTGATAATGTGTTAGAAGGTAGTCGGCGCTGAACCGAAGCCGCAACCAGACTTCAGGACTTTCAGAAAATCCAAATGGAAGTCTAATGCCATGAATCAGGACCCGTTGCTTTTATCTTTCCCTTGAAATACCTTTGGCTTTGGGCTCTGCGTGGGAGGGTGGGGTCTGACCCTCCACACTGAAGCAGGTAGGAGCCTACATGTCAGTGCCGACAGAGCACATGGGGGGGGGGGGGATGAGTTGCGGCCCATCACTCGCCACCTTGAGCATGCATCCTTTGGGCTGGACAGCATTGGGGCTAGAATTAGGAAGTATGGCACGACGCCACCTCCCACCGCGAAAGACACATATTTGGCCACATGTGGTCAGCACTGACTTTCACACTGGAGGGAGGGCGCTGCCTCAATTGTATCGAGGCATCACAACTGGACTTGAATAAGCCTCTATAGCAGCATGGCCCCATTGGCGAATATTCTTGGGTGGCAAGCTCGGCCCTGCTTCATCCGCAATCCTGTAGGAGTGTTGGCCCAGTGTGAAGGCCTGCAAGAGGCTGTATTAAGGGGTGGCATTGCTTAGGATCCCTCCCATCTGGCGTCGGTCAGGCAACATTCGATCGGTACGCAGGTGCGTACAGTTTGAGGCCACATTATGGCTGGTTGGGCTGTCAGCCTTCTGAGGGTCCTCTCGATAAGCCGGGCCAGGGATGGAGGCCTTTTTCCGGTGCATCCCATGCCTGGCTTTCTCCTTGTTTCAGTGGGGCCCGTGTTTGACTTGGCCTCCGGCAGGGCTAATCGGTCAGCCTGTGTTGTCAGCTGCTGTTGCCCCTCATTCTCTTCATGGAGGAGAATGTGTGGAAGCAAATGCTCCTCTGAGAGGTTTCTCCAGGTAGATATAGGCCACAATAGGGCCTGCCGCCAATATGGAGTTCCGCGGTCATAGACCCCGCATGGGGTGGAAGAAATTCACCTGGTTGAGAAGGAAAAAACATTAGAAGATTTCAAGGTTTGTACATGTTAACAAATAAGAAGACAGATAGAGGAGAGCAGGAGAATCTATCCACATGGCCGGGCGGATAGAATAGACTGAGGTGGAAAGGTGGCAGGCACTGTGGTAGAGTGACTGGCACACGTTCAGAAGTGTCTTCTAGACTCTTCTGAGCTATTGAAGAGCGTTTCTGTCCAAGGTGCTGTCAGATGACATCACCCATGTGTGGCTGACTCATCCTGCATGTCCATGGAGAAACTCTGGAATTCATTGCCGGAGGATGTAGTAAAAGCTATTAGTGCGCTGGGTTTAAAAGAGGTTTGGACAAGTTCCTGGAGGAAAAGTCCATAAACTATTAGTAAAGATGACTTGGGAAATCCACTGCTTACCTCTGGGATAAAGAACATTGAAACCGTCTACCTTTTGGGAACCTGACAGATACTTGTGACCTTGATTGACCACTGTTGTGATAAATCTCTGTTCTGACCCAGTATGGAATATATCTTTTCTTATGTTGAAATGTCTTTAAAATACATTACACTATTTTGATATGAGATAAATACACAGATGAGAGTCAGTAAGCAGGATTTTTCTTCTGTTGACACCATATTTCTTTTTGGGGCCACTAACGTTTACTTGGGCCAAATGGTATAGGCATAAAAGCTATTTTTAGTTTCGCCCCTGGAGAATCCACAGCATCTGCTTCTTGCAAATTCAGAATCCCTGCTCTCCAAGAAAATCGTGAGCTGAACTGAAGGCACAATCCACTGGGAGTTTCACCATGTATCTCATGGGTGGAGACTTTTAGAGGCTATGCTGCCCCATCCCCAGGAACACTGCCAGGACTGGTGGGGGAAGGGAGTTGATGATCTTCTAGTGGCTAAAAATGCAGCTCATCCCTTGCTGAGAAATCCCAGTAACAGAAACCTCTGCGGGAGGAGGAGTGGTGAGGTGCAGCTTGCAGTCACCATCCTGGGTTTCTGTTTGCTTTTGATAAAGTCTTAAGATTGAGGCCTTCTGATTAGCTAAGTAAATGGGAAAGGGAGGAGAGACTGAGGCAAGTGGAGCAATGAAATCAGATACTTAGGGGTTATACTCCACCAAAACTTACAGTCTCATATAAACACCACCATCAGGAGCGCCTACAATAAGATGGAAGGTCATCCGAAAATTAAAACCACTACTCAACCAGGACAACTCCCGTACCATCTGCCAAGCTATAATCACACCAACTCTTGACTTCTGCAACTCAGTTTACCTAGGATTGCCAAAGCACGCCATCCAACCTCTTCAACTGGCAGAGGATACAGCTGCCTGAATTATAGGTTCAAAAAAACATGACCACGTTACACCCCTTCTGCACCAATTACACTGGTTACCAATACACTCCCGCATCAAGTTCAAAACAATACTCAGTACTGTATATTCAAAATTATCCATAACACCTCAGCAGATAGTCTACAAGATCTAATCAAAACAGAATCTCAAAATTGACCCAGAAGAAACAATCAATCAACCTCCATAGGAGCACTCTCTCTTGCAGCTCCTATGGAACTCCCTACCAGAGGATATTAGAGCAACAGAGAACATTAAGGACTTTCTAAAAAAAGCTAAAATCATTCCTGTTTGTTGAACATTTTGGCAGCATCACAGAGCAAGCACGCAATAAACCACAGACGATAAAAGACTATGGCCCAAACCTACAGACAGAACCAAAACATCTCCCCTCCCTTCCTCAAGCTTCCTCACTGCAAACATCATATGATGTTTATACTGTAAACAGTTAAAGTTGCTCAACCCTCCATACATGCCACACATACCCTTGAAACTGTTTAATGTAAACGGTTATGAGGTTCAATGTAATATTGTTTATTGTTTAATTTAAACAGTTCTGAGTTTTAATGTAAACCGCTTTGACTCAAGGATAAAGTGGTATATAAAAACTGTTAAATAAACTATAGTAAAATAAATTAAAAAAATAAAATAACAGTTGCCAATGGAAGCATAGCCTAGTGGTTAGAGCAACAGCCTAATATCCAGGAGAGTAGGGTTTGATTCCCACTAGCACTCCTTGTGACCTTGGGCAAGTCATCTTACCTTTCCCTTGCCTTAGAGGAAAAGGCCTTGTCAAGAAAACCCAGGGGCTGCTGGGTTGCCAGGAGTCAGCATTGACTTAATGGTGTTTAAAAGAAGAAGAAAAAAAAGAACTCTATATAAGATGAGGTTAAGGTAAGGCTTGAGAAATTGATTAAAAATTTCCTTGTAGTGCCTGGGATCTGTGTCTAATTTTCAGCAGGGGGAGAATAAGATGGACCTAACGTCAACCACAAAAGAGGCTCACAAAATCGCATCTTGTACGCTGAGTTATACTGAGGGAAGACAGTACCACAGCAGCCATTTCAAGAGGGGGATGTTACGCACCTACTGCTAAAGCTCGAAAAGAAATGGTTCTGCACACAAAGCATGTTGGCTTGGTAAGGATCCTGAAGGAATCCCTTACACATGATTGAGATCTTCGGAACGCTCTGGGTGGAACTCTTCTTTATGCCAAAAAGGTGTAAACCAGCATTTTTGTTCACTGGGAAAGGAAACATGGCCACAGCCAACAAACGGCAGGCTTGATCTTTAGTAGACTGGGGGGAGGGGGAAAGTGGAAAGCTGAAGCGAAAGAAACCTAATCTGAATGGAGCAACACCCAAGCGAGAGAATGGACAGAAAAGGTGTTGCTTAGTACTTCATGGTGGGCCAAAGCTAGTTGTTTATCTCTGATGGTGCCATGGATCGTCGACAAAGAGGGAAGTGGGAAGAGGCCTGTCAAGTGCAAGCAAGGCAGGTTGGTGGTGGGCCTGTCCTACTTCATTGGGCCTATCTGGGGGTTGGAGCTCAGGGTCTGCTTAGTCAGTTTTCTGCTAGCTTTACATTTGCTTTTCTTTTTCCTGCTCAGTCACTAATCCCAGAGTGAAAACAAAATATTCCCATGCCAGAATATTTTGCACAATGGTATTTGGGACATCCTGTTCCACCCAACATAAGAACATAAGATCTGCCATACTGGATCAGACCAAGGTCCATTAAGCCCAGTATCCTGTTTCCAACAGTGGCCAATCCAAAATTGACAAGAAGCTGAGATGAGGCTTAGGAATGCTGTGGCCTGTTTCTAGTGTGAAGTAAGATTCTTGTCAATCGCATAACTAGAGGGGGGGTTTTTTGTTTTGTCCATTAAATGGAATTTGGGACTTTTTTTGTTTTAATTAAAGCTAATTTTCCCTACAGAATCCCACAGATCAAATTTTGCACTGTGGTGGTTACTGATCAGAGGGTTCATTGTTCAGCTTCAGCTGCTTGAGTCCTTTAGTGAAGAAAGGTGTTTTACATAGGGGTGGCCCAAGGGGGGTGCAGGGCCTCATTTGCATAAGGGACCTCATTTGCATAAATATTTGCATAATGTTAACATGCACTTTTAGTAAACATGCCTCTTAATGAGTGTCTGGATAAGGTAATACTACCAGATTTCTACATTACTATACTCCAGTGCCAAACACCAGGCACATTAGGAAGTACTGTAAACACTGCTCATTTAGAACCCATAGCAAACCCACCATATCAAAACAGCACTCTCAGAACTCATAAGGCATCATACCCTACCTATCAGAAAGGCGACATTGCAAATATTAAACCAATACATCCCAGAGAATACCAATACATCTCCTACTGGGGAAAGAGAATAAGTGGCACTGTCATATAGAAACTACATAAACAGAATACCTCAACTTGGTTACACATGCAGAACATAGACTATCACCAAACAAAGAACAAGGGATCATAATTTAGAAATAGGAAGACAATAATTAAACTTGGAATCCCAAAAGCCAAACTTGGAATGTACAACAACACTGCAGAAATAAAATTATAAATTAATTTCCTCTTGTACTAAACAAAATGCAGACGTTAAAGACGCACATAAGAACATAAGATATGCCATACTGGGTCAGACCAAGGTCCATCAAGCCCAGTATCCTGTTTCCAACAGTGGCCAATCTAGGTCATACATACCTAGCAGTTTCCCCAAAAGACACAAGTTCTGCAATGCTTGTACTGGGTCAAGCATCGATATCCTGGGTCCCTTCTTAATAATGCTTTATGGACCTTTCCTCCAGGAACTTGTCCAAACCTTTTTTAAGCCCAGCTACACTAACAGCCTTTACTACATCCTCCGGTAACAAATTCCAGAGTTTGATTACACGTTGAGTGAAAAAAATATTTTCTTTTATTAGTCTTAAATAGTTTACCCTGTAGCTTCATTGCATGTCCCCTAGTCTGTCTATATTCTGATAAGGTAAACAATCGATCTACGTTTACCCGTTCCACTCCGTTCATTAATTTATAGACTTCTATCATATCTCCCCCTCAGCCGTCTCTTTTCCAGGTTAAAGAGCCCTAACCTTTTTAGCCTTTCTTCATAGGAGTATCCTTCCATCCCCTTTACCATTTTGGTGGCTCTTCTCTGTACCTTTTCTAATAACGCTAGTTCCCAGAGCTGACATATTCCAGTTAATAAATTCAAAATAAAAAATAATTTTTCTACTTTTTGTTTGTGCATTTTATTTTTCAGTTACAATTGCTCCAGTTGCTTTCTTCTGGTTTCTTCTTGTCTTCTGCTAACTCTCCATTGTCTGCTTTTCTCTTCTAGTTATTTTCCATTTTCTCTCTACATTTGCTTTAACATATTGATCTTTCTCCTTTTGCTCTTTCCTCCATCTCTTTCTTTATTCCTTTTCAATCCACTCAAATTTTACCCCTCCATCCTTAATCCCACTTACTCTTCCAATACCCGGCCAATCATAGATTTTTCTTCCCTCCCACACAAAATATTTTTCCCCTCTCCATTTCAGTCTCCCAGCCCCATCCCATTCTAGTCCTCCTCCAGCATCCGCTCCCTTCTAGTCCCCGCTTCAGCCCATTTCTAGTCCTAGCTCCCCCATCAGTCCATTTCCAATCTTAGCCCCTCCACTCAGCCCATTTCCAGTCCTAGCTCCCCCCCCAATTTCCTGTCCAAGCCCCCCCACAGCCCATTTCCAAGCCAAGCCCCCCTCCCCATCAGCCCATTTCCAGTCCAAGCCCCTCCCCCCTCCCAAAGAGCCCCGCGGCTGTCTAAAAAGCTTTAGAGGGAGCCGGAGAGGCCCCAGCTCACCTCTAACAGCTGCCGAAGTGAAGAGTGCATTTTTCTTCACTTCGGCAGCTGTACTGTAGTTTACGACGCTGCTGCGCTGAGGTCAAAGGGGACTTCCTGTTCCCCAGGACTCAGCACGGCAGCATTATAAACTACAGTACAGCTGATGAAGTGAAGAAAAAAGGCGCTCTTCACTTCGGCAGCTGTTAGAGGTGAGCCGGGGCCTCTCCGGCTCCCTCTAAAACCGCCCTGCCTGCCGGTACTCAATGCGGGATGTTATTGGCGTGGGGCCCCCCTGAAGCACAGGGCCCTGTGCGAACAACATTCTCACAGAATGGACGGGCCGGCCCTGGTTTTACAATGGCATGCTACTATGCCTCTGGACGTGAGACCTTCCCTACCCCAGGGATATTGAGAATCTTCTCAAACTGTGCAAGACAGGCACAGAACTACAGCACCTTTTTGTCTGTGGATTTTGATAATCTGAATGCTTGAGATGATGTTTGTCATGTGACAGTGAGCATAGGGAGGCAAAATTCTTTTGTAACAGGGAGAGGAACTAGTGTTGCAGAGTTGAGATTAGAACCTCTGCCGTCCTTCAGCAATACCAACTCTTGAATGCATTGTAGGCGTGTTATCTCTTTGAGTGGAAATGATTAGGAGATAACAGAGTTCCTAATGAATATTTTAAGACAGATTTGATATTGAACCTTTATTACCGGCCTTGCAACATAGATTCTTATCCCAGTTTATATGAAGTGCAAGCACTTGGAGCATATCTTTATTTTAACATGATTTTGTGATTTATGCCCTCACCTTGTAGGCACACATCTTTGCTGCAAATGTCCTCCAATGCTGTGAGAGTGAACGGTGCAGAGGTCACCGCTGATGCCCCTGACGGTACGACGGTCAACATCACCATAAACCAAGGCTCGTCCCTTGAGTACCTGATGCAGTCTGTGAAGTCTCTGGGTAAAATCAGACCTCTGGAAACCAAAACAAAATCTGAACTAGCCGTGTCCGAGGGTGAGCAGACGCTGCTTGGAACGGCTGTACCCAAGGGCGAGCAAAAAACGCTTGGAGTAAGTCATCGACTTCTCGCTCTGGGAATACAGGCAGAAGAGAATAATGGACAGAGTATATGGGGCATTAGCATAACTAAATCATAGTTTACAAATATGTCCACTATTTTTTAAGCCCATTACCTGGAAGGGGGAAAGATGTGGGAGGGGTTGGAGGGGAAAAGGAAGAGTACAAGGTGTTGGATGTTAAAAAGATAAATGCATGGGAACAAAAGGGCACAGAAAAGGTGCATTCCCCTCCCCTCAGAACACACACACATGAGCACGCCACACCACATACTCACACGCGCAAGCATCCTACCTCCTTAGGATAGTCATGCACCCCAGCACCACATTATGTATGAATGCACACACATACATAGGCACCCCCCACCGCACTGTACATACACGCTTACATTCACACATAGACACGGGCAGATCATCTCTGCACGCCTCACACACAGGCACCACAGTCCTGCACCCCACCCACACAAAGGCACGCACACCACTGTTGAACCACACACTCACACAGATACTTGCTATCTGAAATTATAACTGTTGCCTAAAGATGGCATGAGGTGTACAAGCTCTGGTGCTGGTCTCATGAGACTTGAAAACATGAGACCAGCACGAGAGACAACTACAGGTGGGATGGGGGGGGGGGGGAGCACAAGGAGACCAGAAGCTCTGGCTGCTAAATCCGCACAAACTTTGTCAAGGCCTGGGTTGACTACGCTGTCTGCCTACCGTGACTCAAGTGAAACAAAACTTGTGAGCAATTTTGCTGTCTTCTCCAAAAGGAACCAGCAATATTTCTGATCTTTTTCAAGTAGTTTTTCCCCATGAATAATGCTAGCATGGCTTTTTTATTGAACAAATTCTGATATTAGGAAGAGAGCTTGAGCCCCTGTCAAACCCAAATAAAACTGAGAGTTACAAAGTCTCAGGAGGGTGTTTACTAAACGGCAGTAGTGGACTCCGTGTGATATCGGAGCGGTGGCCCCATTGATTTCAATAGGGCCCTGGCTCCGATATCACACAGAGTCCGCTACCACCGTTTAGTAAACACCCCCCTTGGAGTTGTACTTTCTTGATGCAACTAGATAGCAAAATGCTGAGAACAGAATACCCAAGACTTATGGTCCTCATCAACTTGGGCTTAGGATGGTGCTTTTCAACTGCTGCGCGTCCTGCTCCTGTGTAGAGGCAGCCTGATGGCCTGGGAATGCTACAAGCAAGCATGTTACTCATTCTGTTGTCTTGACAATTGCAGGCGGTGCAGATAATTTTGGGAAGCATTTTCTTTGCCTTTGGAATTGTTGTTTGCGTTGGCCCCAAATATACATTATTCTGGAATAGAACTTTCTTCTGGACTGGTGTCATGGTGAGTACCCACAATTCTTAAAAGAAATGGTTAGAAAAGTGAGATGATTTAACCAGTGGTAGCATAAATAAACTTATTTCGTAGAAAATGTCAACATGCTCTCTGTGGACTGTGCCTGATTGTAATGCATCTTGAACTAACATTTCTTATTCAGCATTTGGTACATTTGCATGGTGTGGCGTCCATAATACATGTATGTTACGTCCCTATTCCATAGGACTAATAAGCATGTACGTGCTCACTTTGGTAGCAACTCTTCAAACATGTGTATAAGTGCTGAGGGCGGTGCATGGGTAGGGCGGTGCATGGGTAGGGCGGTGCTTGGGTAGGGCGGTGCTTGGGTGGCGTGTAGGTGGAGCCCCAATTTACATCCGTAAGTTATAGAATACTATGACTTACGCATGTCACTGCGCCGATCTAGGTGTGGGCACGTACACCTGGGTTCGGGCACACCAATACATCCCTAGTCTATAAAGTAAAGCCCACATGTGCTATGAAATAGACCCCAAATATGTGTGCGGCAACACACTTTGGGGTATGTTTACTAAGGGTCGATAAGGGCGCAAAGGTGCTATTACTGGGCATTAAGGTACAAAGGGGTGGAGAAGGGGTATTAACTGGGCAGATCACGGGCATAGACGGTATGCATTCCTTTAACGCTGGGCGCTGTTATTGTGCATTTCAGGTGCAACAGTCGGGAACCTTAACACCTGCTCAGAGCATAAACACTACACGGGGTCTCTAGCTTTGAAATGAGTGATAGCTGTGGTCCATTGGCGTCACAGCATGGGGCCCTGTTAATAAAGGACACTATGTTATTGGTGCCAAAGATTCAGTGGGGCTGACCAGTCCTCTAGGCGGCTGCCTAGGGATCACATCCCCGATAGCCGGTGCAACTGCTGTGACCATGGCGACACACATACCTGCTGCCGCTGCCACCACACAGCCAAGTTGGCATCATGTGGGGGAGGGGGAGGGGTGACAGCGCAGTGGCTCCTGCCCGGTGTGGAAGAATCCTTTGTCACAGCCCTGCGTGTCAGGTGCAATGCTTCTGTGTCTACCATCAGGGGCATGCCAAGCATTTCACTGGCAGGTAAAGCGGAGTCCATACTGTGTGTGGTGTTAGCATGGGTGCATATAACACCACCTATTGAACTGGGGTAAAATATACAAATAAGGGGGACCAAATAGCATGCCTACAAATTAAAACATAAGGGGTCATGACATAACACATAAGTGTATATTGGACGACTTAAGTCTTCAAATACATAAATATATAAGAACTCTCACCTATAGGAGGCATAATCAGAAAAAGGAAATTCTGCCAAAAGTATGGCTATAGAGTCAACACTATAGTGGTAAAACAATAAAAGCAACAATTAATTAATCAAAGGGACGCTTCGGAGGTAGGCAGGCAGTGTCACATCATATCTGCTGAACAGGAGAGAAAAACGAGAGAAAAACAACTTGAAACATTTCACATTATAAATCATAAATAACAATGAAGGGGAGATCAAAAGAGACAATCTCTGTGCTAGTATATATCTGAGCCTCGAGATAACAAAATACAAGGGGAGATCGACTGAGATAAGAAAATACTATAACCGAAGGGAACACATGGAGACGAGCCTGTGGAGTAGGAGAACCAAGTAAAGTGCTATGGCCCAAATAAAAACAAACCCACACTGAAACCCAAAATAAAGAACAGTTAGTGGTACATAAAAGCTATCTTAGAGAGAGGATGTGTAGAGAATAATTTGAAGGGATGCGGAGCAGCAGAGTTAAACTGCACATAGGTTGGAGCGACCAAGAACTTGAAATTTAAAATACTGAGTAATCACCTCAAAACCACATAGATACATTATAAAATGAATTAAAAAGCAGTAAAAACCAACCTGAAAATGTCTGCCCAGTAACGTATGTGTCTAGCAAAAAACAATGAACTGCCTCTGAGCGAGGTGTCTCTTAGAGCCAAGGCAGCTTACATCATATGGATTGACCAATAGAAGAATCCCATCAGAAAATTTTAAAAAATAAATAAATAAAATCCTATATAAAAATACAATATAAAACGGCAGTTTCATACTTCTAAAACACATATTATAACCAGGCGACGGCGAAAGCTAGAAGGATGCTTGGGTGCATAGGGAGAGGAATGGCCAGAAGAAAGGAGGTGATAGTGCCTCTGTATAAGTCTCTAGTGTGACCTCAATTGGAGTATTTTGTGCAATTCTAGAGACCGCACCTTCAAAAGAATATAAACAGGATGGAATCAGTACAGGGGGTGGCTAATAAAATGGTTAGTGGTCTTTGTTATAAAGCATATGATGACAGACTCAAAGATCTTAATATGTACACTTTAGAGGAAAGGCAGGAGAGAGGAGATATGACAGAGATGTTTAAATACCTCCATGGCATAAATGCACAGGAGAAGAACCTCTTTTGATCGAAAACAAACTCTGCTACGAGGGGACATAGGATGAGGGTGAAAGGGGATACACTCATAAGAACATAAGAAAAATCATACTGGGTCAGACCAAGGTCCATCAAGCCCAGTATCCTGTTTCCAACAGTAGCCAATCCAGGTCACAAGTATCTGGCAGGTTCCCAAAAGGCACACAGGTTCCACAGTGCTCGTCCTGGAGTAAGCGATGGATTTCCCCGGTGCTCTTTAATAATGGTTTATGGACCTTTCCTCCGGGAACATGTCCAAACCCTTTTTAAACCCGGCCACGCTAACAGCTTTTACTACATCCTCCAGTAACGAATTCCAGCATTTGAGTAATATGCAGAATTATTTCTTTATGGAAAGAGTGGTAGATGCATGGAACAGTCTCCCAGTAGAGATGGTAGAGATGAGGACGGTATGGACCTGATTTGCAGGACGTGCAGCCCTGCAAGCTGTCCTGCCTGTATTCCCCCTCCGACTTTCCCCACATGGCCAGTAGCCTAGTGGTTGGGGCAAGGTACTTCAGGCCGGAAGGTCGGTGGTTCAAATCCCACTAGAGGACAGCAACCTTGGGCTGGAAGGACTGGGGTTTCTAGTCCCACAGGTGGTCCTTGTGGTCTTGGGCAAGCCACTTAACCCTCCATAGCCCATGTTCCCTGTAAAATAGTTATCTCCAAGTTATAATGCCCTGTTCAATGTAATTTCAGTTTGTTCAATGTAAACCGCACTGATGCAGAATAGCGCGGTATATAAGAGAATGTAAATAAATAAAATAAATAAGTAAGGGGAGTGCTGGCAGGAGGGGACAGAGTGAGGGCGGAGCGGGGGTGGGCCAAGGCAGCAGGACATACAGGGCGGCAGGACATACACGGTCCTCTATGTCCTGCTGGTCAAGAGCGCACTGCTGCTGATTGGAGCCTGCACACCTCCCCCCCCCCACAAGGCCAGGAAAGGTACCAGGTGGCTCGCCGCCGTCCAATTCGGGCCCCAGCTGCCTAGTCTTGGGTTGGGCAGTAGGGAAACAGGGGGTCGGCGATGTGGGAGTCAAGCGGGGAGGATGTCTCCACATGTATGCAGGGGCAAGCCGGGCCATCTCAGGGTCTGATCCTGCACCCATGGGAACGTCTGGCTCCTATGGTATAGAATCAGATCCTAAAAGGCCCGTCCTGCCTGGGGGCACCCGGACGTGCCTTTTCAGGGATCGGGCTCCATCTGAATTTAAAAAAGCATTGGACAAACACAGAGGTTCTCTAAAGGTATAAAGGGGACTATAATAGTTGATATGGAAGGGCAGACTAGATAGGCTATGTGGTCTTTTTCTGCCGTCATGTTTCTGTGTTTCCAGGTTCATATGGGAAGCAAAATGAAACCTGTAAGGATTAAAATGAGCCTATGAGATGAAAATGAATGAGAAAGATGCTATAATAGTATTATATGTAGCCTTAATACTCAAAATATATGAAAATTCAACCATAAAGGTAGAATCAACCAAATAAGGGTGCAATGGGGTGTATAAAGAAAAACTGACCACACTTAATGAGCGATTTTTAAAAATGCGTATGCACTGGAACTCCTGTAGCACAGTCGGTATGAAACCAGGCAAAACAAATTCATCTATGTGGGTAACGTTATGGGTTGTTAAAGGACTGCGTTTAACATATTGAGAATACCCCAAAGATACCAAAGGGAGTTTAAAACAAACCTGAAGAGCGTCTGCCCTATAGTGGAGTGGAGGAGTGGAGTGGCGTGGCGGAGTGGAGTGGAGGAGTGGCCTAGTGGTTGGGGCAAGGTACTTCAGGCCGGAAGGTCAGGGGTTCAAATCCCACTAGAGGACAGCAACCTTGGGCCGGAAGGGCTGGGGTTTCTACTCCCACAGGTGCTCCTTGTGGTCTTGGGCAAGCCACTTAACCCTCCATAGCCCATGTTCCCTGTAAAATAGTTATCTCCAAGTTATAATGCCCTGTTCAGTGTAATTTCAGTTTGTTCAATGTAAACCGCACTGATGCAGAATAGCACAGTATATAAGAGAATATAAATAAATAAATATAGTATATAATCCAGATAAAACCGCGAGGTCAGAGCCCAACGGCAGTTTCTCTTAAAAACAAGGCAACTATGTCACGTGGGACAGCGACCAATCTCTTAAAACCATATAAAAGAGATTAAAAACTAATAATCCTGAAATATTTGGACAATATATTTAGCAATTCTGGACCATATTGGGAACAAAGTTCTATGGAGAGGATATAGTGTATCTGGATTTTCGGAGAGCCTTTGAGACTTTTGGCAAAATTAAAAAGTCATAGGATAGGAGGCAGTGTATTATTGTGGATCAGGAACTGGTTAAAAGATAGAAAGTTGAGGGTAGGGCTAAATGGCCAATTTTCCCAATGGAGAAAGGTGAATAGTGGAGTACCCCAAAGATCTGTGCTGGGTCTGCTGCTTTTTAACATATTCATAAATGACCTGGAAAAGGGAATAACGAGTGAGGTCATCAAATTTGCAGATCACACAAAACTATTTAAAGTTGTTAAAACCCATGAGGATTGTGGAAAATTGCAAGAGGATCTTGATAAATTGGAAGACTGGGCATCCAAATGGCAGATGAAATTTAATGTGGACAAGTGCAAAGTTATGCACCTAGAGAAGAACAACCCAAACTATGGTTACACAATGCAAGGTTCCACATTAGGAACCACCACCCAGGAAAAAGATTTAGGCGTCATTGTGGATACCATGTTAAAATCCTTGGCCCAGTGTGCAGCAGTGGCCAAGAGAGTAAATAGAATGCTAGGTATCATAAGGAAAGGAATGGAAAATAAAACAAAAGATATTATAATGCCTCTGTATCGTTCCATAGAGCGACCGCACCTGGAATATTTTGTGCAATTCTGAGCGCCGTATCTTAACAAGGATATAGCAGAATTAGAAAAGGTACAGAGAAGAGCCATGGAAATGGTAAAGAGGATGGGAAGGATACTCCTATGAGGAGAGGCTTAAAAGGTTAGGGCTCTTCAACCTGGAAAAAGAGACGGCTGAGGGAGATATGATAGAGGTCTATAAACTAATGACCTCTGTGTGCGAATGTTGTTTGACTTAAGGGCATCTTGCCCTCGCATGTGGCTTGGTCTTTGGACAGGAGATTGATGCTGCTGCTTTGTGTCTTATGCAGCTGTAGTACTGAGTGTCCAGTGCAGTCCGTACTGTATGTGTAACACTGCAAGCAGGCCCTAGGTGTGGTTTACAACTGTCTCAGAATGTGCCTGCCAGGTTGTTTCAAGTCCTGGGTTTGGGCCATTGCAGGCAGGGACCTGTAATCTGGTTTATTCTAGAGATGCTATAGTGAAAGGTGTGGAGGTGTAGCCAAATGGTTAGAGCATTGGCTGAGTAAGGAACAAATCAAATCCCCACTTGTGGCCTTGGGGAAAGTCACTTCACCCTCTATTTCCTTGGCAGAAAGGCCTGGCAATATACCTCCAGTCACACTGCTAAGAAAAGCCAGGAGTTGTTGAGTTGCCAGCATAGATAATGCATAGACCTGAGGGCACACATTATCGGGTTTTTTTGTGTTATGATAGCACCTTGGGTCTGCAGACATGCACATTGCATCATCCCCATCTGACAGCATGACTTTATTGGCTCTGCTGCAGCATATTGCAAAGGGTCGTAGAACGTCACCCTGTAGATGCATGACACATGAGTTGTACATGATTGGAAACTTTTGTGATAACTGTGAATAAGCATCTTTTGCTCCATCACATATATGCAGTACATGCAGGCATGTCACACTCCTGGGGTGCCCACCTGCACAGATCATCCCAGATCCTTACTTGCTCCATATGGCCAATATGAGTGACACATCAGTTCAGAGACATGAGTGGACGCCAGGTATGTAACATCATGCGAGTGACCTTGTTCCACCAGACTGTATGAGTGCAGACCTTATCTGTACAAGAGCACTTTGTGTTTGCTGCAGCTTGTACAGATGTGTGGCTGTTCTGTAGCCTACTTACTTGTCCAGTTGTTAAATGCATATGTGTCAGGAAGATTGTATGGGGGTTAGAGCAGCTGAGACACCCAAATAGATGGTAATAGACCACCTCTGTGGCACAGCAGCTATTTTTCACACACTCTACAACTGAGGTTAGCTGCATTTGTGAGGTCACATCAGGTACATTGGGGCAGCAAGGCCATACAGCACTCTCATCTACCCCCATCCATCAGCCCATCCATCAGCATATATCCATCATGATCACTCATGTATTCTCCTGCCAGCTGCTACACCCTGAACTATACTGTGACATTTTACTCATTTGGGTGTATCACTCCCACCTTACCTGCAGCTGATGTGCGGGTCACCACTGCCACCCTATGCCGGGCTTAAATGGTCCAACAAAAAAGCACGATACCACGTAAACAGAAGACCCAGTACTACCGTGGTAGAAAATAAGGAACCTTTATTGCAGATCAATGAAAAACGCCATAAGGCCCGACACAGGCCGTGTTTCGAGATATCTTCTTCAGGGGGATTCTGGCGTACCGTATCCATAAACACATGAACAAAATGGATATACACATATACAAATAGTTCATAAAATAGATAACTTAGTTTTATGTTTTTTTTATTTATCTATTTTATGAACTATTTGTATATGTGTATATCCATTTTGTTCATGTGTTTATGGATACGGTACGCCAGAATCCCCCTGAAGAAGATATCTCGAAACACGGCCTGTGTCGGGCCTTATGGCGTTTTTCATTGATCTGCAATAAAGGTTCCTTATTTTCTACCATGGTAGTACTGGGTGTTCTTTCTATGCCTACATCGAGCCCATGGTGGCTACTCTGTGGCACACGTCTACCTAACCCTATGCCACTCACTGAAATCACAGTGGATTAGGAGCACTCCTCTCACTGATACAGTTGAATTGTTTCCAACATTATCTGCACACTCACTGTCTCACACATATTGTGACATATGGATGCGACTTGTCTATCACCAGTTCCCATTGTTCCCATCCAGCACCTCACTTCTGACCTTTCCATAGGCTTCCTTATCCTGCATTAAGGCAACCATCCTTTAGCACACGTTAACCTGAACACTGGGCACTCTTAACGCCCACTAACCAGCCATTAGCACCCTTTGCACAGGAACACCACCTCCCTACCCCAGACTTTAACATCCTTTAGGGCCCTTAACACTGCTGTTAACACCCGCTAAAGGGTGCATCCTTAACGGTCCTTCGTAAATATACCCCTTAGTCTTCATGCGTCTGGCCTCTTGGAGAATGTACTAGGACTGAGTGCCTAAATTTATACTCAATTCACTAAATTCAATTTAAAAGCATAGAAAATGTGTGGCTACTGGGGCAGATTTAGGATGGAGAAAAAAGTTAGGAGCTTAGCATTGAGTTTCAGCACTACACTCATAATATCGTGCCCATTGTGCCTTAGCCCTTCCAAAATATGGAAGACTTATGTGCCGACCTCTAACCCAGATATTCAATACTGCAGCGACGGCATTGATATCTGGTGATCGCCGCAGACACAGGAAGCTGCTGAGGTTAACCATGCAGCGGTGATAGTGGATGCTGCCTGGTTAGCTCCTGCGCCTATCTTTTAGGTGCAATATCGCTGCTGCCCGGTTAGTGACAGTCTCCGCCCCGGAATGCTCCCAACGTGCCCCGATGCTAAACAGATAATATCGGGGTGCGTAGGGGACTTAGAAAGGGATATTCGATGGCACTAACTGTGCAAGTGCCTTTGAATATTCACTTCTAATGCATTTACACAGATTACTGGGCTGTAAACCATGTAAAGGCCTTTTGAAAATCGGGCCCAATAAATCTAGGTAAATGAATGGCCGGCTTAAATTTAGGAGCTGAACTTTTAACCTCCCTAAATGAAGATGAATTTTCAGCTGAAAATTTAGAATGCCAAGTTTCACTGAAAATAGGGCAAAAATTTAGGAGCTGAACGTTAGGCTCTAAATTAAGGGCCCAATATTCGAAAGGCATTTACACAGTTTACTGCCCCGTAAACGGTGTAAATGCATTTAACTGGGATATTCAATTGAATATCCCTGATCTTCTCCCCTACATGCCCCAATGCTAACCGCTTAGCATCAGGACGTGTCGTGGGCGTTCCGAGGAGGAGCAGAAGTGGCGACAGTCTACATCTGGGCAGCAGTGATATTGCATGTTGCCCGATTAGCAACCTGCGGCTTAATGCTTATGTTTATTAAATTTTATATACCACACCTATAACCAGGTAGCAGGGCAGCGTACAACATATATGGATTCCTTTGTGAAACCCATTGGTGGGGTGAAAGCTCCAAGCGGCCCACGGGTAAGGCAGGAGTGGAAGGAAGACTCTTTGCCTACTCTTGGGATCGATGTTTCCTTGAGCCCGGAGTATCGAGTTCCTCCAGTTCAGATAGCACGGAGAGTGAGCGAGGCTGTAGTTGGATGATTCCAGTGGGCTTTCCAGCTGAAGATACAGCTGCCTGCCCCAGAAGTGCTAACCATGTGTCAGCGTTCACCACCAGTGTGTCTGGAGAGGTGAAGGCCATGGAGGAGCAGTTGGCTTTGCTGCAGCCTGGGAAGGTTTTTTTCTGATCAAAGGCCCGTGGAATCTGGTTCAAGGGATCCTGGAGTTGGAATTCGGTCCATGCTGGTGAAGCCTCAGGTTTTATCCTTAGAAATATTATGGGAAGTATTATTTAAGCTTGAACAGTTTCTCTCTATGCAACGCCAGACTATCTTGGGCCCATTTGCTCAGTTTGGACATAAAATTGAGGCAAATTACTCTTTTGAGTCCTCCTCAAACAAAAGTTTCTTTTGTTGAGATTCACTTAGATCAGGTCCAGGACTCTGTAGTGGCTGTTATGAGGGCCTCTGAGGTTATTCACTGGAAAATGAAAGCCCTTAAACTCTTTCAGAAATAGGAACTTGAGGATTTTGAACTCTCCCGAGGTTCCCTCTATTTCACTTCTGGAACTGATTAAAAAAGTTTTGAATTCAGTGTTAAAGATTCCTGTGGAATCACTGCCTCCACTAGCTAGATCGTTTTATTTGCCTATTGCAAAAGTCAAACTGGTCGAGGATCAGGGTCAGAATCGGTCTTTTTTGTCCAGTGATAACCTGGATTTAACAGGTGTGGGTTTTTTTGGTTTTGTTTTTTTTAGCAATCTGAATCTGAACTCAAGCTGACCGCTACTCTGCTAATCACATTGGCTCTAGATATAGATCAAGATTGGCTATATTTATGTTCTGT
Organism: Ichthyophis bannanicus; assembly: GCA_033557465.1. Lineage (NCBI taxonomy): Eukaryota > Metazoa > Chordata > Amphibia > Gymnophiona > Ichthyophiidae > Ichthyophis > Ichthyophis bannanicus. Next base: position 38,476,756 of record CM066043.1, on the reverse strand, counting down.
CATATCAGGATCTTCCCCAATGAATCCAGGACAAACACAGAAAAGATGGAAGCAATTTTTATTGCTTAAACCGGGGGTACTTCAGTTGGGTGGGCTTTTCTTCTTACATTTCCCCTGTAAGTGCCTAGTCAAGTTGGCTGGGACTAATTATCTTTTTCTTGACCACAGCAACTGTCTACCTTTATTTCTTCTAAGGTTGCAGAGGCTCAGTCTGTTCCCATAGAGATCCCCCCCCAAATTAGCCCTGCGGTTGAGTAGGGCTTACTCTCGATAGGATAGACTAGTAGCCCCCTTTTAATGTCCGTCTGAATTGCCAGTTTTCTTTTGATTTCTGTTCTCTCTCCATATATTGTGGGCTTGTTGTGAAGGTCTTTATCTTCTTTATTTGTAATGATTATTATAATATCTTGACTTGTTGCCTTTTTCCGTGCAAGGTATAGTCTTGTAATATCGCTGCTGCCTGGTTAGCTTCTGCAGCTGCGAAGGCTATGCATTGATCACCGATAGTCAATGCTGGGGCCACATATGACCCTGGCATTGAATATCCGAGGTTAAAGTTCAGCGGTGATGGCTTTGCACCATAGTAGTGCATAGACATTGCTATGGAATATCAGGCCCAATATGTCTTCCCTTGAGAGATAAACATCTAATAAGAATTCAGAAGTCCTCACAGGTCTCTTATAGAAAGAGGTGATCATAGATAATATCAGCTGAAAAGGGCACATTCTTGGCCAGGCCAATGCACTCTACACTTCACTTAGGTGACTGACTCAAGAGTGGGGGAGTAAGTGACTGGCCCAAGATCACAAGGAGTCACAGTGGGCTTTGAACCCTGCTCACCCTTGTTCCAGCCCACTATTCTAACCTAATGGGCTAGAACCATGGTGACCAGGGGTCAAAACCCACTGTGACTCCTTATGATCTTGGGCAAGTTACTTAAACCTCCATTACCTCAGGTACAAGCTTAGATTCGGGTACAGTAGATATAACTTGCCTTGAACTTTTAAGAAAAAGTCGTGAGCTAAATCCAATTCCCTTTCCCTCCCTAAATTTAATTTTCACCCAGACGTAGTTGCCTAACGTATGTTTACTTTTTGGGGCTGATTTCTTTACCTAAATGTAGCAGAGCTGTAAAGGGGGAGCAGTTTTTAATCAGGAGATCATGACCACACATCCCAGTCCAGCTCATCCCTGCCCCCTCCACATTTCTGGCCTACTGGCTGCAACGCTTCTCTGCTGTGACTGAACAACTCCAGATCTCATGGCCGACACTTGCTGCCTGTTAATCATGCAGCAGAAAGTGTTGGCCATGAGATTTGAGGATGCATGTGGCCACGTGCCAAAATTGAATGGTTGGTGGGCGTTTCCTGCTTTTATGGGAAAATGGCCCCTCTCCCCCCCCGAAGCAGGAGATGTAAAACGTGGAGCAAGAAACTTGGCAGCTGTTAATCTAGTTAGGTCCACCTTATGGTTTATGGCTTATTAAAATTTGATACGCCGCCCTTCATATCAACAGAGCAGTGTGCATAAAAACATTCAAAGGAAGAAAAGAGTGCCAATAAAATTTATGGTTTATTAAAACTTGCTATACCACCTTTCGTGACAGCAGAGTGGTGTACATAAAAACAATTCAAGAAGAAAGAAAGGAATGCCAATAAAATCATAGTAAAGGAGAAGAAGAGATATACAGCAGAATGACTAAGAGAGGGAGGGAGGCAGGATCCTGAGCCACCAAAGGAGATAGATTGAAAGCTAGCTAAAACAGGTGAGTTTTGAGATGGGACTTAAATCTGAGGAAGGACAGTTCCAGGTGGAGATCAGCAGGCAGTGCATTCCAAAGGCTGGGACTCAGAAAATAGAAGACAGAGTGATGGGTAGATTCATAGCAGGTGCAAGAAGGGGAGGGGAGATGAAGGTGATTGGCGTGAATGGAGCAAAGAAGCCACGAGGAGCATAGGGGATAATACGTGAAGAGAGATAAGAGGGAGCACCATTGTGTAGGGTTTTATGAATCAACGTGAGGAGCTTATATTGAATTCAGTACAAGAGAGGTAACCAGTGCGAATCAATGAGCAGTGGAGTAACATGATCAAATTTAGAGGCGCAATGATGTGTTCAGATGGTTGTATTCTGAATAGTTTGTGTTTGGTCTGGTAGTTGGGGAGGCCAGCATAAACAACGTTACAGTAATCAATATGGAATATGGCCAGAGATAGAAGCAGAGTAGCAATGGCAGAGGTGGGGAGAAATATGCGAATGGAACGAATTTGGAGGGCAAAAAAGGAGCATTCCACCATGCACTGATTTGTTCGTGGAAAGTGAGACCATGGTCGAGGATGACACCAAGATATTTGAATGAAGTTTCCAGGGGGATGGGAAGCCATCGAGTGAGGGGACAGTTGAAGATCCAGTAAGCCAGGTAGCAGAGGTTTTGGTGGTGGTCAATTTCAAATGGCTTGTTCGCAGCCATGGGACAACCTGGAAAAGACAGGAGTTTATAATGGTGAGATAGGGGGATGTCAGATGTGTGTGTTTGAAGCAATAGAAGGATGTCATCAGCGAAATAACATGCCAAAACAGGATACTGGGCTTGATGGACCTTGGTCTGACCCAGTATGGCATATCTTAACCCCAAGATGTTCAATAAGGATGGCTAGGGGAGGCAAGAAAAAAGATTGACTAGGAGAGAGGCACGAACCAAATCCTGGGGGACACCACAAGTAAGAGGAGAAAAAAAGAGTGGAGGTGGAGGATCCAAAGATCACAGAGTAGGTGTGATCGGAGAGTCAGGATTGGAACTGTTGTAGAACAAGCCCATGAAGGCTGGCAGCTTGCAGACAGGAACGGAGGGAGAGAAGGAAGCTAGGTTCTGGAAAAGGCTAAGGGGGAGAGCTTAGTCATCTAGATTTAGGCCTATTCATTTTTCTAAATTCAGGTGTCTTAGCTACCTAACACTGAAATCAGCAGTGTTGGGGTGGGGGGGGGGTGGAGGATTGGATTTGTAGACGTCTTTTTGGGTTTCATATAAAGGCAACAAAGGTCCCTATGTCCCTTTTTATAAAATAAGTTTCCAGAGCGAGTCACAATAGCTCACAATGTTGATGCACAAATTTTACTACTGCTCCGAAGAAGCTGTAAACTTGAGCGAGAATTCTATGCATATACCCACATATTTTATAAAATGTAGGTATATTTCATCTCTGCCTCAACTACTCCTCTAGGAATGCCTACATGCAGAACATACAAAAGCAGGTGCCCACTAGACATGTACTTACTTTATACCTATATATGGTGACGCAACCAGGGCTGACCCAAGGGTTTCTGCCACCCCAGGCAGGAGCCCTGTGCTGCCCCCTCCCCCCACTGAGCTGCACTGCTGCTGATTTCATCCTCTGACAGTCTGGCAGAGGCAGTTTAAAAGCAGTTGCGGTGCCCATGTGTAGTGAAGCACATGGCCTGCTGTGGATACCAAAGGGGCAGCGCAAAGCTGCCCTGCCACCCGTCATGGCCCGCTGCCCTAGGCGGTCACCTAGTAAATGAGATGGCCCTGGGCACAACTTCATGGAAGCCCATCCTCTATGGAAAACAGACTTTACACATTGAAAAACCTTATAAAGTTACCCCCTTGAAGGCTGATGTAATAAACTGCTCAAGAAACTAAATCATGTAAGTCTACCACAGTGTTAGGTGTGTTGACATAAAACAGCGCACAGCACTGTGGTTACATCGCTGTTTCATGTATCTGGGGTAATATTTTCCCTTCCCCCTTCTTTCAGTTAGTGCATGAGCTAGTCCCCAATTAGTATTCACTAATGACACAAGAATAAAGCCTTCTGGGGGGGGATGGATGTTTTTCTTAACATGGACCATGGTGGTCCTCAACCAGAGTCTCCAAAGCTGCAGCACCCCCCCCCCCCCCATGAACCAGCAATATTGACCTTGTCCCTAGATCAAAATAAATGCCGGCACCTGATTCCTAGTGCCACTAGGAGTCAGCTGCCACTTGAGGGAACGCTTCCCGTATTTGGTAGGCTGACAGTTGTAGTTTGTCAGAATGTACCACTGAAATTCACGCACCGAAATGGTCACAAGTGGGCGTTTCCGCCTCCCAATCCAAGATGGGTGTGAGGATGTCTAGGGCCCACTTGGGCCACTAGGGATGGGGAATGGGCTGTGAGGGCTTCAAAGCACACTTAGACCACCAGGGATCTCTGCTGCTCGGGGTCACCTGAGACAACCTTTTGCTCCTCCACTAGGAATTTTTGCTCTAGCCCTGAGCTGAAATAAAGATGCGCACCGATCTTGCACAGCCTTTTACATTGGTTGCAATCTCTGATACAGATTTCTTGTATGCACATCAAATACCCTCTGTGTTATTACGATATCTTACTCCTGCTGTAGCAAAAGCTTTTTTCATGGGAAAACTGGAAGCAAACTGCCACACTGCAGGACAGGGTCTCCTTTACTAAAGCACTTGCTGTGTGTTTCACATACCATCACATTAGCTAAGCGCAACAGTCATGAGCTAACTGTCTGGGGTATGGCCAGCGTGTTTCCAGTATCGTAACATGTACTAGTGGCATTGGCAATTAACAGGGGAGCACTTAATGCCACCCATTGAGATGTCTAAGTGCATCCACACTAACTGCTAAATTGACAAAGAGCACGCAATATGTTCTTTCTGCACTAACCAAAATGTATTCGCACCTCCTCTCCACCCCTTACTTGCATATTGCCCACCCCTTCGTGTGACCTGCAGTTACCACAGGGATCAGCCCAGAGTAACTGTCATGGCAGGTTTGGTAATGGTTACCCTGACCTCCGTGTAAACAGTTACTGTGCATTAACCGCTCAGCGCACTTTAGTGAAAGGGTCCTTTTAGGGGGTCATTTGGAGCCATAAATAGTGTCCCGTTGGGACATCCATCCCCGCTTTTCGTGTCCTTCCCCTTCCTCCTTCCCCGCTCGTTGTACAGGGAAGTTAGATGAGGGCAGGAAAGGGGAGGATCGGGGGTGATGTTAGGATGGGCATTGGGCAGTCGTCGGCCCCAGATGTACAGGGCCGATTCTAATGTTGGCCCTGTAAGTCTGGGGCCAGCGACTTGAATGGGGAAGTTATTCCGCCTCCAAGGTGGAATGACTTCCCTGATGCGGCAGGATAGGTGGATCCAGGACAGGGAAGGGACGGCTGGGGGCAGAGGGCATTCCCCGCAGCCCGACCCTGGCCCTGGGAGGCCAGATCGGGGGTCAGGTTGCGGGGAAAGCAATGTGGAGGCCGGCAGCTGGGGAACTGGACGCCATGGCGCTGGGGAACTGGACGCCATGGCGCTGCAGCTCCATTTTAAAGCCCTGACTGAGTTAGTTGGGCAACGCCTGTATGTGCAGGCCAGGCTGAATCGCAGCTCTGACCGGATGCATAGAGGGTCTGTACATCCTGGATGGAATCGGGCCCTTAGTGTTTAACCTAGCTTTCTAACCTAAATTTAGGTGCTTAGTAATTTAAAATCTGTTTCAAATGAGTTAAAATATTTTTGTACTGAGAGATCCACACCCGTTGCTGTTCATTTCACCCACTTATCCTGGGGTAATTATCTGTGTTTTGAACCTTCCAAACCAGTTCTAATGTGTTACTTTTGTGTGTTTGAAGATATCTAGAACTTCAAGCAGGGCTAAACCCTGGCGATCCCAATATTCAGCGGTGCTATCTGGATAGTACCACAGTATTTATCTGCACAGACCGCAGGAAAGATGCTCGCTTAAACCATGATGGTCTGTGGGTAGAACTAGGGTGGTTGTGGCAGCAATCTGGTCGGTGGTGATATAGAGCTGCTAACTGGGAAACACAAACCACGTAAAGTTAGGACATTGGTTTAGCTATCCCTGGTGGCAGTGAAACTGGATAGGCTCTGGGGCCGAATATCCAGTTTTAGTTTCAGCGGCGGCTGCCATCGCTGAGTATTGATCCTTTTGTCCATGACAATGGTCAACTGCGACTGGCTACTTAGAAAGCAAGCTTACTACACACACAGAGAACTCTTTCTTCCTGGCTTCCTGAATAATGGCTAAAGAAGAACGTTGGGTGAACGCTGATGTTTCAAGCATGTTTGCAAGCGTAGCCCGCGGCGCTCCAAAGACTGACCAGTGCATCAGCTTATGCTGGCTGTGATGGGCTGCATTGTACATCATTAAACTTTGGGGCAACTTAAGATTCTTTTTGAAACATAAAGCATGAGTGGAGGAGTAGCCTAGTGGTTAGAGCAACAGCCTAGTATTGAATAGCTCTGGGTTTGAGTCACACTGGTGCTCTTTGTGACCTTGGGCAAGTTGCTTAACCCTCCATTGCCTTGAGTACAAATTTAGATGGTAAGCCCTCTGGAAACAGGGAAATACCTCTGTACCTGAATGAAACTCACCTTGAACCAACATTGGAAAGATGTGAGTTAAACAGTAATAAAAAAACATTATGAAATTGCTTAATGAAAAGACAGAGAGCAGAGGCAATGGCTCCATAAACAATAAGGTGAATAACCACAGAGATAGATATCTATCTTTTTATATATTTTTCTTTAGGATAATTCAGACATAAACTTTTGGTTCCTGTTTTGCTGGTGCTTTATTGGTATCTATCCTGCTGTTCTTCAATCTCCTCCTTGTACAGACGTGCGTAATGTCTCACACAATGCTTTGGATTACACGGTTCATCTCTGTTCCTTTCTTTCACAGTTCATCTTGTCTGGGGCAGTTTCTGTGCTCAGTGAAAGACGTTCAGCTCGCTGCTGGGTGAGTGACTGACTTCTTACCTTTCTGGCTTCTTAAAAAACATAAATAAAAATTTAGTAGTGCAATCTGCCCATACCCTTTACTAAGGGTTTCTTTCCCCCCTTTAATACTTCCATTATATGGCGCTGTGCTTATGTTGATGACCATCGTTTATCTACATTGTAGACTTGGTAAGAGACTAACCCTACTGGCAGAGTCCCTCGCAGTATGAGCTGCCGGTATAGCGTGTGATGGTGAATTAGAGGAGAGGCATGGAGGGGAGACAGAGGAACATGTCATGATGCCATTGATTTCTCCTACCTGGAGTGTCTGCAGTGACTGTGCTGGAGGGGACAGCAAATGACAAAAGCTAGACCATTATTTATATACTACTGTTTTAATTTTGTGCCTCTCCTTTGTCCTTAAGATGAACTGCGTTTTAAAAAATATATATATTTAAGTACAACGGAAAGGAATCGTACAATTCATATAAAACTTCTTCCATCCTCCTTTATAGAGACAGTGGGTCTGGAAAACATCAAAAATACCCAACATTCTGTGGTATCAGAACTTTAGAAGCAGGGCAGAGAGGGCACTGATGCCAAGAAGCAGCCCCCTATAATATTGTCCTCAAAGGCCCTAAACGGAGAGAGGGGTGGGAGTTGTCAGTCGGTCATTACACACAAGCTATTGCATAAAAGAGAAAGTAAAGTTGTGTACCACAGAGGGCAGGATTAATCAGGTACACAACTGGACAATGGCACCTGAATCGGACAACTGTTGCAGAGCTCAGAACCTGTGAAAATCTCCAAGCGCATGCTGCTTGTCCCACAAGATGACGCCCCATGAAACTAATTAACCGGCCAGGGCCAGCCCATCCGCCTAGGGCAACAGACCTCTGTAGGAGGTGCAGCGGCTCACATTAGGCCATGTGCTTTAGCACACATGGACTGCCATGGGCCGCTACACTGAGCTGAGATGTCCCCAGCCCTGCCACGGCTCACTGGTGGAGGGGGGGGGGGGCAGTAAATCCAGGGCCTCTACCTGGAGTGGCAGAAACCCTTGTGCCAGCCCTGTAACCAGCATATAGAAAGGGTTTTTTTTACCGAAGGTAACACATAATAAGCTGTGAAATCTATTCCCTGAGGATGCAGTCAAGGGGATTTAACAGAGATTTGGACAAGTTCCTGGAGGAAAAGTCAGAGTGGCCAGGTTGACTTGGAAAAGGCATTGCACATCCCTGGAAAGGAGCTATGAAAAATGTACTTTGTGGGATTTGCTGGCTACTTGTGACTCAGGCTGGCATCATCTGAGAGAGGATGTTGGGCTTGATGGACTTGGTCTCAGCAACAAAGTCCAATTGTTTTTGAATAAAATCAAATCTTTTGGGCTGTAGTACCCCTTTGTTTCCATGGCAGCTTGCACACAAACCTCACTCATGCTGATTGTCCTTAATAATGTCCTTAATAATTGTCCTTGCTCCTTTTCCCTTTGGGGTCCCTGGGTAGGCTCCAAGACTCCTCAGTCCTTCTCTGAAAGATACTCAACAATAGATACATCTCCACAGCATTCTCAATTTTCCTTACTGTACGTAGAATAACTACATTAGTGTGCATGTACCCTGGACCTCCTCTCAAAAATCCCCCCCAAAATCTTCCTCAAACTTCTTTAGGCTATGACACAGAGGAAAAATGACAAAATATCCCAAGTTGAAATACTGTAAATCTTTCAAGATCTCCATACCATCTGAGGATGCCCCATGGTTGGGGCCTTCACAGCTCTGTTTGAACTTCCATTGCCTCCTCAGAAATACCAGAACACTCTAGCTGGTTTCCTCCAGTCTGCTTGCTGCTCTATGATTTCTGAAACAGCTGAATATCCATAAAAATCTCTCCCGGCCCCACTGTGATCTGTCTCCCCCCCCCCAACTCTTTTTATGGGTTAGGTCAAGCTGGACTGGGGGATCAGTAGCACCAGCTCTCCTCGTTTTGAAAAAATACAGCTCACAGATGCTGCTCAGCAACACCAATCCCAGAGCCTTCGAGCTTCTAGAACATCCAACAAGACATAGGATTCTGACAGGCAGAGTCTCATAGTTCCTAAACACAAACAGGGAGCTCCCACTCACTTAGATGAACGATGAATATGCATGAGGGAGAGCATGCATTCAATCTCGTACATATTCATCGTGGATATCCTCAAAGGGCGTACTCTAGGAAGCCTTCAGAAACACTGATATAACTAGTATATCATAGCCTACTGCATTTGAATATAACTCACCTTGAGCTCTTCCTGAAAGAGATGTTACTATTTGGCTTAGTTATCAGTTGGGCTAGTTAATCTATCATGTGCTGGGTGGAAAAGAAACAACAAATCCTGAAGCCCCTTTGACTTTTAATTTGCTTTCTATTCATTTTTGGCTATGGCCATGCCACCTTGAGTGAGCCTAATCTTGTCTGATCTTGGACGCTAAGCAGGGTTGGGCCTAGTTAGTACTTGGATGTGAGACCATCTTGGAATATCAGGTGCTGTAGACTTGCTGCATGGAAGAAAGGCTTGGCAATCAACTTCTGCCATCATGTTTCTATATCTTTAAAGGGGGAAAAGAGGGACTATAGTACTTATTATGGAAGGGCAGACTAGATAGGCCATATGGTCTCTTTCGACCATCATGTTTCTATGTTTCTGTCTATGGTCATACCTTGCCAAGAAAACCCAGGGGATATTCACAACTACTCACAAGGCCAGCAGGAGTTGGCACAGATGCACTGGCACACAATAACTTAGGATAAAAATTAAGTTCTTATAGGGAGCTAGCCTTTTTATATCATCATATCTAACGCTGAAAATTGGATGAATGGCTCAAAGATAGCAGGAGAGGAAAGGAGTGCAATCTAATTTCCTCCACAGAGGGAACGTTTAGCAACGCCCCCTCCCACGTGCCCTTTTTGAGCACCTCTGCTCCTTTTTGTTTGAAATTATTCTTTATCGTGGTTTCCTAGAGATCCAGACCACATGGAGGCTAGAGAATGTTGAAACCTGCCCTGCTATTGGTTAATATTCAAATGTATATAACAAGAGAGAAAAATTGGCCACATGGAATGCTGATGTGCTCACCTTTTTTGGTTTTGGTTGACCTTCAGTATTTATAACTTTGCTCCTTTTATTCTAGCTCACTCTTGCACCATGGATGAACCTCACAAGCTTTGCTGTTGCAATAGCTGGCATTGTGTTTATTGCAAGAGACCTGGGTCAGTGGTGTATTTACGAATCGTGCTTTAACTACAATTGTGAAGTCCGTTACCCCAATCGTAGAACATCTGAACCCACATATAACTATGGGTATGAGGATGACGAGAAGTGGAGAGTGAGAGAATGCAAACAACAACTGAGCATGCTCGCGGTAAGAATCTATTAGGAATATGTAGTAGCCAAAATAGGGTTGCATCTTGGAAGTTGGATCCTGCACTTGGTCATAAAGGGTGCTCTGATTTTTTACTGTGTTGAGGGGGGTTGGAGGTCTTCAGACACAAGGCATGCTACCAGGCCTTCAAAACAGTGTTAAATTGTCTCTCCAAAGTGTAGTAAAGACCTGAAAGTGAATCCAATACAGACATGAGACAGCTACCTTAAGATTCCATAAGAGGCTAATGTAATAGGGTGTGCTAATCTGGGTGCAGCTTTTTATTCATTTTAGTGATTCTTTTGCATTAAGCTTTACATAGGCTTGCATAAGGTACTTCATTCATAAATAGTGAGAACGTGGGATAAAATTAGTGGACCGAATGTGAATCCCATTTAGATATAGTAGTTAATGCACCTCTCTGTATTAGGGAATAGCAGCTAAACCCCTGAAGGTTTAGCTCATTTATTTTTTATGTTTTTTTTAAAATGCTGGAAATTCAGCTCATGTGCTAGAGTGGTCCCCGAACCTGGGATTTCTGGGTGTGGCAGCCCTTCCTGGACCTGAAAGACATCAGTCGAGGATCCCTACACCCAGGAGCTAGAACCCAACTGGCACGGCACCATAGACTAAAAACAGTCCCAGAAATGTGAGCTAACTATACTTGCCCCCAGCAATTACATTTCCAGCATAAAATTTAAAAAAACAAAAACAAAATACCCCCAAATACTACAGTCAGGGATCCTCCCAGACACCATTTTAAAAGGTGCCAATTCAGCTGAAGTCAGTGACCTTGACTGAACCCTGGTTGTTTTTTTAATGCATGACACGGAAGACTGGAGGATCCAGGAAAGGTAAGTAGAAGGGAATGATTGTGCAGATATGGGGGTCCTAGGACAGAGTCCCTCTAGCTCCGGGGTCCCAGGCAGGATGAGGATGCTTTTTTACTTTTTAAGCCCAATTAGAGGTAAAAGTAAACTCTGCAAAGGTGGAAATTTAAGTTTGAGAACAGCAGAACTGGGGACTTGATGATGTAATTCTTTACAGAAACGCCAAAGAGATATACCTCCTGCCATACTACCATACGTAACACACCTTCCAATGAAAAAAGGTGGAAAAGAGCTTAATGGTCAAGATCGGCAAGATGAGAACCAGAGGAGCTAGGGAGCCCAGCCTTGTGACCTTGAGCAAATCATTGAACCCTCCATTATCTCTGGTGCAAGCTTAGATTGTAAACCCTCCAGGAATAGGAAAATACCTATTGTACCTGAATGTAGCTCGCCTGGAATTAAATCCAAAATACCTTTTTGCATGCGCTTTGCTTGCTTAGCAGGAGTTAGATTTTTTTTAAAAGATAACTTTAGCACACAACTTTTCTCATACCTTTGCGAATTAGAGGGTAATTTTCTAAGAGGCACTTAGGTGCAAGCTATGCCTGTTACGGCCCTATTTTATAAAGTGGTCAAACGTACATTAAATTAGGCGGGGCACTTACTACAACTTATGCAGGTTCTTGAAAATTGCAGTGTAGTTTATAACTTTATGCATGTAAATGAGGCTCTGCCCAAGCTCCGCCCTTATGCATGCCCACCATCGGTCCAGGAGCATATTTTTGGAATAGCAATTACACACGCGAATGCTGATTTATGCATGCAGAGCACTAACATTCCATGTTTTACTTGTACAAATGCCCCTACTAGGTGTGCAACTTTTAAAGCAAGAATTAAGTCCAAGTTCACTAATAAACCAGGACACTAACCAGAAAATCTCTAGTGGTAGAACAGGATTTGGGTTAAACATGAGGGGCAGCAGAATTCAAGAAAAACGTCTGATCTGGAAAGCGGGCTACAAGGTCCAGATAGAAACTTCGTGGCCCAGGGAATGTCCTTCAGTTTTCTGGCTGTGGCTATCTAAGCTTGTTTTATCTTTTTAGAGGCTGCCTCCAGTATTTTAATCATTGAGGTGTTACAAGTTGCTTTCCATGAAACAAGATTGTCCCAAAGTGGGTTACAATAAACAAACCAGCCACACCAATTTTGAAGTGACTTATTTTTTGTGATTCAGAGCAGTAACTAAGCATCTTGGCACCCCATGCAGGTAATCATATTTGTTCCCTACCCTTCAGTCTGGCTAGTTTATGCATTCTACTTCCCTTTTATTGTTTTTCTTTACTAATTGTTGCTCTTCCTCAGCCTGCAACCCTTATTCTCCACACCTCAGCATATCAGTGCTCCACCCCAGGAATCCTTCTCCCCCCCCCCCACCCCACCCCACCCCGTCTCCGTTTCCTAGTGGTCTTCCATCTCCAGCCTGTTTCCATAACAAGTCTCTAATGATCACCGAGAGGCCCCTTCATCCCCAACACTAACTAGTTGCCTTTAAGTCCCCCCCTTCCCCAGTGCTCAATCTCCCTCTTCCCATAATACCCAGTGGTCACCAATTCAATCTCCCTTAAAAAAGGGAATTAGAAGCTAACTTCTCAATTCTTTGTGTCCCAGCATGGACCCGAGGGGGAAGGGAGGGGACTTAATTCATACCTCACGGCTCAGTGGTTTTCCTCTTGCAGGGCCTGACCTGCCTGTGTGAAACTGGGTCAGCGATGAATACACAATTCAGCTGAGCTCTTGTGGCACCTTCCTGCCTTGGCTTAGTGCTGCACTGCTGGAAAGGGAGGGCCAGTGGGGTAAATTCTGCCCAAGCAGCCCTCGTAATGTCTGTGTGTCTGGGAGAGGGCACAGGCAGAAAGGGAGCCCACACAGCAGTAGTGAGGCAGCATGGGAAACTTTACTTGATCATCTTTTGTTATGCTGCCTTCGCTCTTGTAACTTTGCCACATACCCGGCAGCTGTTCCCTGCTAAGCTGAAGTCTCATGGTGAGACTTTGGCCCAATGGGGACCAGCCACCAGGCATGTGTCAAAGGTACAAGAGTGGAGGCAGTGTGGCAGAGATGATCGAGTAAGTTGGTCGCTACCGCTGCAAGGGGAAGGGGGTTGCCACACGAAGGGGGGGGGGCACACCACCACGACAGTGTGGGCTCTTAGCAAAATTTTGCTTGGCGCCCCTCAATGGAACTTACACCACTGGGTAGGTCATAAATCAGCCAGCCTCGTTGTGCCTGCTGTCCTCTGGAATCATCTTGAGAGCTTCTGGGGAAAAAAAATCCATCAAAGCTCCTTTTTGCAAGGTAGGATATTGCTAGTAGATAAAGTAGTCTGCATACAAGTAAAAATGCAAGCAAAGAGGAACCCTCTTCAAGATGTGATTTGGTGATGAAAGCTTTGTGAGGCTAAATTTACTACTACTTATTCCAGCACTACTAGGCATACATGGCACTGAACACATATATGTAAGAGCCGGTCCCTGCTCCACAGAATAAACAAGGGAAATGGGTGCGGACAGGAGAATAAGAGGCTCGGGATCTGAAAGGCAACCTCAAAGAGATGAGGTACTAGCCTGGATTAAAATAGGCTCCATCTCTGCTAACCTATTCCAGGCATACCGTGCATCAAGGTGGCATGAACGGAGTCTGGAGTTGGCAGTAGGGCATGGATAAAAATGATGCTCGATGAGCGGAGTTTCCGAGAAGGGGTGTAGGTAGAGACAAGAGAAGAGATAATAAGAAGCTGCAGAATGAATGCATTGATGGCTGAATAGGAAGTTTTGAACTGTATTTGGAAATGCATAGGGAGCCAATGAAGTCACTTGAGAAGAGGGGTTGCGTGAACATAGCGACACTGGTGGAAGATTAGCCGTGCAGCTGAGTTTTGAATAGAATAAAGGGGAGAGATGATTCAGAGGAAGACCAGCGAAGAGGAGGTTGCAATAGTCTGGACAAAAAGTGATGCGAGAGGGACAAAGTTTGCTGATGTTCTATAGGAAGAAGCAATAGGTTTTAACTATCTGTTGGAAGTATAGAGACAACTTTTATCATCTTTATTAATGACCTGACGGTGATTTTGAAATTACTTTTGCTAACTGGATACTTTTTTCTCCCCCACTGCAGAAATTTGGCTTCGGTGTTAATATTATCCTGATGATTCTGATGGTTCTTATGTTGTGCATCACTTTCTTCTCTGTGGGTTATGGCTGGAAACCTTTGTGCTGTGGTAACTCTTCTCGGCAGGTAAGAGGGGTGGGAGAAGTAACACAGTCGCTGGAGGGAGGTAATTTTATATAAAGCCGCCTAGATCTATAAGTAAGCGACTCATGTAAATCTAGGTGTTTTAGTTTATATATGCAAGTAGATGGGTGTGTTATATCTGTATTTGCAGATGGTATTCTGAAAAGACAAGTGTCAGGCCAGTCATGTGTATTTTCACTGTGGGCATTTACAGGGGCGGAGTCTGAGCAGAGCATGGGTGCTCCAGCAAGATAATAAGTACAAAGTATCAGCATTTCTATTAAAGCGTAGTTCCTCACCTGTAACGGGTATTCTCTAGGGACAACAGGAGTCAGTCCTCACATATGGGTGATGTCGGTGCCACAGAGCCCCCGTGGAATCATCTTCCCAGCTTTCAAAGAAAGGTTTTGGGAGATGCACCATGCATACGTGGTCCCCTTCCTGCTTAAGGGTGCCATCTTGCCTCAGTCTGACATAGCTAAGACGGCAAAATTAAAATACAGTAAAAATGTAACTCCAAGGGGAGGTTGTGAGGACTTATTCCTGTTGTCCCCAGAGAACAGCTGTTACAGGTGAGTAACTACACTTTCTCTGGGAACAGGCAGGAAGTCAGTCCTCACATATGGGACTCCCCAGCTACAGGCTACCAAAAACCTGTAAAAAAACACCACAGCGACCTGCAAAGAGTGAGCCGTGATCAGCAGCAGTTGAATCCCTACTGAAAGATTCTTGCAAGACCCAAGTGTCTGGTGGAGAACCAGAACACAGAAGGGTCAGATGGCAGGAGTTGCCTACACCTTGAAGAGATTACAAGTACGACCTGACCAAAGGCGCTGTCCCATTGGGACTCCCTATCTAGGCAGTAGTGAGCTGTGAAGGTATGGACCGAATACCAGGTGCGGCCTGGCAGATTTTAGGCATGGGGCTAGAATGCAGATTTGCCACGGAAGTAGCCATGGCTCTGATGCGGTATGCCATGACCTTCTGGTCCAGTGAGATCCACGCCTGCTCATAGGTGAGGGTAATGCAGTCTGCTATCCAAGCAGAGTTTGCTTAGTCACTGGGAGCCCCAGGTGACTGTGGTTATAGGATACAAAAAGCTGGAGGTGCTTTGTGGTGGCCCTGAGTCTGCTGCAAATAGAAGGACAGGGCCCTTTTACAATCCAGAGTATGGAGAACGGTCTTCACCCTGCTGGTGTGAGGCCTCGGAAAGAAGGTGGGGAGCACCACCTCCTGAATTAGGTGGAATGGGGGCACCATCTTTGGCAGAAACTTGGGGTGCGTGCGGAGCACCACCCTGTTCCTGTATAACCTCGGGTAGGGGGGCTCTGCCATCAGAGCCTGGAGCTTGCTGCCTCTGCGAGCTGCTGTGAGTGCTACAAGGAAGACGATCTTCCAGGAAAGGTACCTCAAGTGGCAGGCTGCGAGAGCACTACATTGAGATCCCACTCTGCTGCTGGAGGGCAGACGGGGGTTTGGCTAGCATGAGGCCCTGCAAGAACTGAGACACAAGGGGCTGAGCCGAGAGGGGCTTGCCCTCAACGGAATGGTGGTGCGCGGCAATAGCACTCATGTGTACTCTGAGTTGGACTTTAGTCCCACCTATGACAGATGGAGCGGGTACTGGAGTACCACTTGTACAAAGCAGGAGAACAGATTCGCCCATCTTTCGGCACAGCACACCGAAAATCTGTGCCACTTAAAAGCCTTCTTGTGGAAGCCTTACGAGAGGCTAGAAGAACCTCTTCCACGTCCCGTGGGAGGTTGAAGGGAGCTAATGCTACCCTTTCAGCAGCCAAACTGTGAGTGCCAGGGACCCCAGGTTGGGGTGTAGGAGAGAGTCCTGCTCCTGTGAGAATAGCCCTGGGGCTCGGCCCAAGGGAATCGGCAAAGACGCCAACAGGGAGAGGAGCAGTGGAACCAGGGTTGCCTGGGCCTCTGGGGAGTTATCACTATTAGTGCTACCCTGTCGCGCTGGACCTTGAAGAGGGTCTTGGTGACCAGTGGTGTCAGTGGAAAGGCATACAGAAGGCCTTCTGTCCATGGAATGAGGAACGCATCTGCTGCCATCTGGGAAGGGTGCAGATGGCGGGAGCAGAAGCGGGATAACTGCATGTAGTCCAGACTAGCAAACAGGTCCACCAGGGGTATGCCCCAAAGTTGAAATAACTGGGAGGGCACTTTGGCATCCAGGCGCCACTTGTGCAGCTGGAGGACTCTGCTCAGCTTGTCCGCCAGGGCACTGTCTTGGCCTGGGAAGTAGACTGCTTTTAGGAGCATCCCTCTGCGTGTTGCATAGGAGCAGAGGGTTACTGCCTCCTTGCAGAGGGAGTATGACCCCGTGCCCCCGGTTTGTTCACATAGAACACTGCAACTTGGTTGTCAGTCTGGACCAGCACTGACTGGTGATGCAGCCGGTGGCGGAAGGCTCGGAGAGCCAGAAATATCACCCAGAGCTCCAGCAGATTGATTTGTATCTGGGATTCCATCTGGGACCAGCTGCCATGTGTCTGGAGGCCCTTGCAATGTGCTCCCAAGCCCTGTAAGGAGGCATGCTTGGTAAGGACCCTCTGGGGGGTGGGTGCCTGGAAGGACATCCTGGCTTGAAGGTGACGAGGGATCTGCCACCATCTGAGGGAGTCTGCCAGCTGGCGGGTCACTCTCACTCTGTCCTGGAGCCTGCCTGTGGCTTGTGTCCAATGGGCTGCTTTCATGTGCAGTTGGGCGTATGGAGTCACATGAAATGTGGAGGCCATGTTGCCCAGCAGGCAGAGGAGAAGCGGGCAGGTAGTGACTGGCATCGTTGTACCTGGTGTCTAGCTGAGCCCCTATAAACTCCAGGCAATGAGCCGGAGCAAGGTGGGACTTGGAGTAAATGATGAACCCCAAATACTGCAGGGCAATGATGATGCGCTCTGTGGCACATTGCACATCCGAAGCTGTGCCTCCCCTTATGAGCTAGTCATCCAGGTAAGGGAAGACGAAGGCCCCTGGGAGACAGAGGTGACTACCGCAAGCCAATTGGTGAAGACCCTTGGCGATGGAGGCCAGCTCAAAGGGCAGCACCCTGTATTGGTAGTGCTCTCTTCCAATATCTCTAGTTTGTAGTTCTCTACAAACCAGAGATTTTCTGTGGCTGGGAAGAATCTCCTGAGATGTTTTGGCACTGGCTCCACCACCACCTCCTCTAGGAGACCTGCGAGCTCAGTAAGGAGCAGGGTCTGGTGGAGGAGAGGTCTTATGGGCTCTCCAAGAAAGTATGAGGATAGCGTCTGCTGAAGGTGGAGGAGGTAACCCTCTGACCACCTGTAGGACCCAGGTATCGTTGATGTTGATGGACCACCTGTGGGCACATAGGGCCAACTGCCCCCCTATGGGCTGTATGGGACCTCCTGGGGGAGAGGTCATGCCTAGGGAGTCAAAATGTCCCCCCAGGCTGAGCTGAGTCCGACACCTGGGATTTGGGGGTCTTTTGCGTATGTGGGCCATGCCCCTGTCCCTTGTGCTGCTGGTTGTGCCATGGGGCTGAGAAGGCCTGAAACTGTGAGGCGTTGCCAAAGCTACCCTTTTTCCTCAGGAAGAAGGGCTTCTTCCCAGGGTCCTTTTTTCGGGGCAGCACCAAAGTCATTTTTGAGAGCCTGGTCCTCATGAGGAACTCGGTCTCGATCTCTGTTGCTTTGTCTGCAATGGGTTTCCTGAAGAGGTGTTCTCCAATGCAGGGGACATCAATAAGTTTGTCCTGAACTCACTGTTTGAGATCAGACAATTGCAGCCATGCTTGGCGTCGAGCCCTGATGCCAGCTGCAGCCACTCTGGCTGATGACTCAAAGCTGTCATAAGCTGCTTGAGACAGGAACTACAAACACTCCTTGGCTGCTGAGGCCAGTGACTTGAACCTCTAGATGGGTACCCTGTCAAGGCCTGCCGAAAACCTACAGAGTTCCTTCAACAGCTCTTTGAGGTACATGCCGATGTAGAGCTGGTAGGATTGGACCCGGAATGTCAGCATTGAGTCCTGAAAGGCCTTCCAGCTAAGGGCGTCGAGGGTCCGGGCCTCCCTCTCAGGGGGCACTGAGGAATGGGTCTTCTGGCTCTTCAGTCTGCACATGGCAGACTCAACGACCATCGAGTTGTGGGGAAGTTGGGCTTTATGGAACCAAGGGTCTTGGCGGACTCAATACATGGAGTTGAGTTGCCTGCTGATAATGGGCACTGATGTCGGTGTCCCCCACATGCAGAGAAGGAGGTGTTGTAGGATCAGCGGACCTGGTACCATAAGAGCCTCCTTCAAAGAGGCCTCATACTGGAGGATCTCCAGTTTCTCTGTGCAAGGGTCCTCCTCTGCCTCGGTCAAGATGGAGAGCACCCTAACCATGTCCCACACAAGACAAGGAAGGCAACATCCTCTGGCAGGGAATGGCATCAGAACATCGGAAGGGATGGGTCCGAAGGTACTTCTCAGTGGTGCCGAGCATCCGGGGACTCTTCATCCTAGGTCTCTCAATTGGACTGAATGTCTGAGGTTGATTCCAAGGCTTTGCAATCACCGTGGTCAAGGTTCGAGCCGAGTGGCCCAGGGCCTTTGGAGGACCTGTGGTCCAAGCCATGTGCAGTTGCCGGAGAGGACCACCAGTAACCCGAGGAACAGGATTGGGACCTCATCCGTGGCCAATGGTGCTCGAGGATCAGCTCGACATCTGGAGAGGCCCTCTGACTATGGTCCCGTCATCAGGGTGGATAAACCGGACATGAACGCCCGCTGCTGGGCCAAGAGGGCAGATATACTGTGCTCTAAGGTCACCATCCTGGTCTACGTGCCAGTTGGCTCCGCAGCCTGGCACAGACACCGAGGGTTTCAGGTCTAGCATTGGTTCCTTTGGAGGGGAAGCCCTCAACAATAATGGATTTGAGTGTCCAAGGCCAGTCAGTAGGTACCAATGACTTCTTCCAGGGCTGCTTGTGCAGCCTCTCCTGCTCCAACTCCTCCAACTTATGCTGGGGACTGTGGAGCCTGGAGTGGGATTTTCCTGTCTTCCCCGATCCGGTCTCCGAGGAGGTCTTCGACTTCTTGAGTTCCACCTCCGGGAATGCAAGAGGCCCGGGGTTTGCATGGCACAGAAGTACCCTGGAGAGGACCCTGGAGCAGGGTGTTGCTGGAGACTCTGGCGCAGATTCAGAGTTTTGTAAAAACTTTTCCTGCTGCTAGTAATGGCTCTTTCTCCAGGAACAAGCAGGAATCAGTCCTCACATATGGGTGACATCGGCACCGACAGAGCCATCGTGGAAGCATCCCCCCAGCTTTCAAAGAAAGACTTTGGGAGATGTCACCACGAATGCGTGGTCCCCTTCCCACCCAAGGGTGCCACCTTACTCAGTCTCCTTTTTTCCGCAGAGCCCTTCAGACGTTATCTGGCTTTTCCCCAGAAAAAGCTGATTTTACACTCTCTGAGTTTCATACTCGTCTCTGGTATCTTCCTGCCTACTGACCTCAGTGCCTCGGTATCAGGCTCGGTTTATTTTTTCCTTAGTTTTCGTTCTTTTTTCTGGCTCTTTGTGCCGCCTTTCTCCCACTGGTAGCCTGGAGAGTCTTTGACCTCTCAGGGGTACTTTTTTCCCCCATGGCTACCAGTGGCTTTAAGAAGTGTGCTCGGTGCTCTGAAATTATATTTTTGACCAACACACACGACTGCTGTCTCTGCTACTTTGGGCCAGACCACGACTTGCAGCCTGCGGTCTCTGTAAAAGGACGTCCTGCAAGACCCTCAAGAGCCACCAGCAGCAGCATGATAAATTTTTCCCCGATGCCTCCGAAGGCCAGGGCCTCGTATGAGGCCCTGACATCTCAGGCGGATCCCTCCAAACCCGAGCCTCATCGTGGGTCCTCAGAAAGTGGGTCTCCCTCAAGGGAACCCAGGAAGAAGAATCAACCCTCGAAGGTGGCATCCATGGATGGTTCCGACCAGCCGGAGGCTCGCCAGTCCCGCAGTCCGAGATGCTCATCCTTCATCGGTGAAGGAGCGGTCTGCGAAGGACCCCAGAAAGATCCAACAGCAGACCAGTCTCAGTCTCCAGCCACCATCCTTGTCGAGGATTCCCCTTCAGGGGAGCTGGCGTCAAGCCAGAGTCTCTCGGTGCCCGCGTTGAAGACTGTGGAGCCTTCTGGTCTGAAGTCCAGAATAGCAGCGGGTGCTGTTGTCTGGCACAACAGGTTCATCTGCCCCAATCACCGGGCCCTCAACGTCCAAGACATCCCTGGAGGCCAAGCCGATCCTCGGCAGAGATCATGCTCTGAGTCCCGCTTGACAGGACCGCGGTCATCCCCGGCAAATTTGCTGGGCACCGGCCGCAGGGCATCGGGAGCCTCGAGGCCCGCGGAGCAGCCCTCCTACAAGTCTTCGATGGACTACTCCGAGTGGGAGACAGAGGATGAATAGTCCCCCCGATACCTGTCGCCACCACGACGTCCCTTCTGACTCTCTCCCGTCTCGAAGCCTCAGTGACATTCCCCGCCAGAAGACATGGGCTTCCTGGATTTTATCAAGGACATGCCTAAGACCCTAGCATTCTCGACCAAGTCAGAGGAGGACCCTTGGGCAGATGAGTTGGAAATCCTCCAGTACGAGAGCCCTCCACAGGAATCGCTCTCGCTGCCCAACCCTCCCATCCTGGAATGGCTCTTGCTCCGACTGTGGGAGACTCCGGTTTCAGTGCTGGTGGTGAGCAAATGACTCAACTCGATGTATCGAGTCCGCCTGAGCCCGGGCTTCCAAAGGTCACCGCTGCCGCAGAACTCCATGGTGGTGGAGTAGGCTATGCATCAGCTGAAAAGCCAGAAGACACACACTCCTTGGTGCCCCCTGGCAGGGAGGACCGCACCTTGGACGCCCTCGGCAAAAAGTCTATCAGGGCTCGATGTTCATCTGCCGCATCCAGGCCTACCAGCTGTACATGGGCATGTACTTGAGAGACCCGGTGAAAGAACCTGGCGAAAGCAGTCCGTGAATGCTCCAAATTCATGTCTTGGGCAGCCTATGACTGGTTCGAGTCAGCGGCTTGAGTAGTGGCAGCTGGCATCTGTGCATGCCGCCAAGCTTGATTTAGTTGTCCGACCTTGAGCAGTGGGTTCAGGACAAATTAGTTGATGTCCTCTGCCAAGGAGACAACCTCTTTGGCAAACCCATGACTGACAAGGCTGCCGAGCTGGCGACAGTTCATGACGAGAACTAGGCTCTCTAAAAAGACCACTGCCCCTCCGACAGAAGGGCTCGGGTAAAAAGCCCTTCTACCCGAGGAAGGGAGCTGCTTACAGAAACTACCCACCTTATCAGGCTTCCCCAGCTCCAACAGGGTCAGCAGGCCAAGGGACACAGGCATGGCCCTCGTAAGCAGAAGGCTGCAAAACCCCAAGCATCGGCTCCGGCCCAGCCAGGGGGGAGCTTTTGACTCCTTGAGCATAGCCTCTCTACCCCAAGGAGATCAGCAGCCCACAAGGGGATGTCTAGCCCTCTATGCCCAGAGATGGGTGACCGTCATCACCGATTCCTGGGCACTAAGGGTCATCCGGGAGGGTTACCTCCTCCATCTGACTCAGACACCTCCCCCTTATTTCCCAGGAGAGCCCCTCACGTCTCCCCTCCACCAGGACCACCTTCTGAAAGAGTTGGCAGGTCTTCTCGAGGACAAAGCGGTGGAACCGGTGCCCCATCTCAAAGGCAAGGGGTCTACTCCAGATAGTTTCTTGTGCCAAAGAGGACAGGGGGCCTAAGGCCCACCCTCGAACTGCACAACCTCAAATTCCTGGTGAGGGAGAAGTTCAAGATGCTGTCCCTTGGAACCTTGCTGCCATACCTCCAGGAGGAAGACTGGCTATGCTCCTTAGACCTCAAGGATGCTTATACCCACATCCTCATCCACCCCAACCACAGGCAGTACTTGCGGTTCATAGTGGGAGGCAGGCACTTTCAATACACGGTGCTCCCCTTTGGCCTAGCCTCTGCCCCAACAGTTTTCACAAAATGCCTGGTAGTCATAGCCGCCTTCCTGCAGCTCCACACCGCACTGATGTGAATAGCGCGGTATAGAAGAAATAATAATAAATAAAGGGAGGCACAGCCTCAGAGGTGCAGCAGGCTACCACATGCACCATCCAGGTTCTGCAACTCTTGGGCTTTGTCATAAACTACCCCAAGTCTCGCCTCCTTCCGACACAGTCTCTGGAGTTCATTGGGGCAAAGATAGACACTCTTCATTTGAAGGCTTTCTTGCCCAGAGATTGAGCTGATCATCTCAGGTCTCTGGCTCGGGACATACAGTACCGTCCCTCGGTGCCCACCCGGCTTATCCTGCACCTCCTCGGGCATATGGCCTCTACAGTCCATGTCACTCCAGATGCCCACCTCCACATGAGGGTGGTGCAGTGGTGTCTCTGGGACCAGTGGTCTCAGGCCACGGGCCACCTCTGAGACAGAGTTTCTGTGATCCGCAAATTGGCTGACTCCCTGACCTGGTGGCAGTCACCCCAACACCTCAAGGCGGGCGTGCCTTTTCAGACCCCAAGCCCCTCGAGGGCCCTCACCACAGATGCCTCCCTACTCTGCTGGGAGGCCCACTGCAGAGATCTCTGCACTCAGGGCAACTGTTCATCGGACGAGAGCATCCAGCTGATCAACCTCTTGGAGCTCCGAGCCATACACCTCGCTCTGAAGGTCTTCTGTCACCACCTGCATCACCAGCCGGACAACTAGGTGGTGATCTACATGAACAAACAGGGTAGTACGGTGTCTCGTACCCTTTGAGGAGGCCTCTGCTTGTATGCAATCCAACAGGGTATCCTCTTGTGGGTGGTCCTGCCAGGCCAGGACAACCTGCTGGCTTTCAGACTCTGCAGACTCCTCCAGCCGCATGAGTAGCAGCTGGACCTGAAGGTAGCCAGTCGGCTTTTCTGGCTCTGTGGTGAACCCGTGATGGACCTGTTCGCCAGCTCAGACAACATCCAGTTGCTCTGCTTCTGCTCCTGGCAGGCACACCCCTCCAGGGTGGCAGCGGACAAGTTCCTGGTCTCATGGTCAGAAGGCCTCATGTACACCTTCACTCTGACGCTGCTGATTGCCAAGAATTTGTTCAGGACCCTCCATGACATGGCCTCACTCATCCTGATAGTGCCTCGGTGGCCCAGGCAACCATGGTTCCCGCTGCTTCTATAGCTGACGGTGGAGGCCCCATCCTCATGGGGACCGCGCCGGGACTCCTATCTCAGGAGGGGGGGGCTCTCTTCTGCATCCCGACCTGGGGTCCCTGTCGCTGACAGCGTGGCTGCTGAGAGGGTGACTCTGGCCCCTTTCAACCTTCCAGTGAGGTGGAGGACATTCTGCTGGCCTCTCGCAAGGCCTCTACTAGGAAGGCTTATGTCCTGAAATGGCGCAGGTACTCTGTTTGGTGCGCTGAACACGGGGCTGATCCTTTTTCCTGACCAGTGGCTCTGGTATTATAGTACCTTCTCCATCTCTCTCAGTCCGGACTCGAGTCTAACTCCGTCCGAGTGCACCTTAGTGCCCTGGCGGCACACCACTATCCAGTGGATGGTAAGCTTCTCTCGATCCAACCGTTGGTGACCCGTTTCCTTCAGGGGCCTGCTCTTATTGAAGCCCCCGGTTCACCCTACGGCAACCGAATGAGATGTCAACATAGTGTTGGGGCAACTCACTTGCCCACCCTTTGAGCCTCTGGCTACCTACCACCTTCACTGCCTCTCTTGGAAGGTGGCTTTCCTGGTTGCACTCATCTCCGCTCGCAGAGTTAGCGAGCTCTAGGCCCTGGTGGCGGAGGCACCTTATACCAGGTTCTACAAGAACAGTGTGGTGCTTCAAACACACCCCAAATTTCTGCCGAAGGTAGTATCGACCTTCCATCTCAACCAGGAAGTGGTGCTCCCTACCTTCTTTCCAAAACCTCACTCCAGTCGGGCGGAGACAGTCCTCCTACATTCAACGCACTCAGGGCCACCGCAAAGCTTCTCAGCTTTTCGTCTCCTATGGCCCCCAGTAAGCTGGGGGAGGCAGTGACCAAGCGTATGCTGTCCACATGGGTGGCAGACTGTATCGCCCTCGCTTACAAACAAGAGAGACTCCCACTGGAAGTCCGAGTCATGGCGCACCATGTCAGGGCCATGGTGGCCTCGGTGGCAAACTTGTGCTCTGTCTCGATGCTGGACATCTGCTGGGCTGCCACCTAGTCTTCAGTCCATACCTTCGCAGCCCATTACTGCCTGGAAAGAGTCCCAATGGGACAGTGCCTTGGGCCAGGCTGCCCTCTGTAACCTTTTTGGGGTTTAGGCAACTCCTACCCTCCGACGTGTTCAGACTACCGGAGTTCTGGTTTATCGGACACAGGGGTCCTACTGTGTCTGTGGACACAGATTCAATTGCTGCTGCTTGCGGCTCCCCATGAGGGAGGCCTATTTTTGCTATGGGCTTTCGGTAGCCTGTAGCTGGGGAGTCCCATATTTGAGAAGTGACTTCCTGTTTGTTCCCGGAGAAAGTGTAGTTACTCACCTGTAACAGGTGTTCTCCGGGAACAGCAGGAATCAGTTCTCACAACCTTCCCTCCTCCCCTTGGAGTTGCTTCTTTACCATCTTTTATTTTTGCTGTCTTTTAGCTATGTCATCTGACTGAGCAAGATGGCACCCTTGAGCGGGAAGGGGACCATGCATGCATGGTAGCATCTCCCAAAGACTTTCTTTGAAACCTAGAGGGATGCTTCCATGGGGGCTCTGTCCAGCACCACCGTTGCCCATATGTGAGGACTGACTTCCTGCTTGTTCCTAGAGAAAAGGTGTTACTATTTAACAGCCTAAGTGTGTTTAAGATTTCCTCCCACTTCCTATCTGAAAATAATCTGTTCTCACTGAAGCAGAAATTCTTCTGTTAGTGGTAGTTTAAAGAAGCAAATGTAGGGCTTAGTAGTGAAGTCTGGGGTCAGCCTATAGCGAAAATGTACTTTTTTTTTCAAGCAGTAGATAAAATTAACTTATTTAATACTTAAGCTCTAACATTGCTGGTTAATTCCTTGACTTAGAATCTAAAGATAAGTTTGTACCAATTGATATTTTGCATTTACCTTTGAATAAAGTATGTATTCTTTTCTATCAATTATCTGTGTTCCTCACTTCTACCTCTTTAGGATTTCGAACCATACTTAAGTTTCTGCAACATACAGAGAAAATGAAGTTTTTCTTAAATGTGCTAAGCACCTTTCAGTGGAAAGCTATATAACACCTATGCTGTGACACAATAAGGGAAACCTCGGTATCGTCTGTGCCAGGCAGGGCCTGCCCAAGGGTTTCTGCCATCACCCCTGCCAATTCTGTCTTCTGTGGTCAGCAGCAGCAGTTTAAAAGCAGCAGCTTCGTGCTTCGGTGCACAACTATGTGTTTTGGCGCACATGGCCTGCCGCCTCTGACCTCCCTCCAACAAGAAGTTAAGTTGGAAGGGGGGGGGGTGTCAGAAGTAGATTGTTTACGTTATCAGAATATAGAAAGACTAGGGGATATGCAATGAAGCTACAGGGTAAACTATTTAAGATGAATAAGAGAAAATATTTTTTTACTCAACGTGTAATCACATCTCTGGAATTTGTTACCGGAGGATGTAGTAAAGGCTGTTAGTGTAGCTGGGTTTGGACAAGTTCCTGGAGGAAAGGTCCATAAACCATTATTAAAAAGGGACCCAGGATATCAATGCTTGACCCAGTACAAGCATTGTGGAACTTGTGTCTCTTGGGAAAACTGCTAGGTACGTATGACCTAGATTGGCCACTGTTGGAAACAGAATACTGGGCTTGATGGACCTCGGTCTGACCCAGTATGGCATATCTTATGTAAGCGGCAGGACGTGTGCTGAAGCACATGGCCAGCTGTGGGCATCAAAGTGGCAGCATAAGGCCATCGGGCCACCCAGCAAGGTCAGTTACCCTAGTGCCAGGGCAGCTCGGTCACATAAAAATT
This sequence comes from Ichthyophis bannanicus, assembly GCA_033557465.1. Taxonomy (NCBI): domain Eukaryota; kingdom Metazoa; phylum Chordata; class Amphibia; order Gymnophiona; family Ichthyophiidae; genus Ichthyophis; species Ichthyophis bannanicus. The sequence continues at coordinate 38,450,472 of CM066043.1, read as the reverse complement.
TGCCCTAATCCCAGCAAAGTTGTGTGGTTTTTTTATCTGCAGAGGCTTCTGCCGCTCTCAGATTCCCCTCAGGAAAAAGGCTGCAAATTCCGGCTTTTTATGGTTTATTTAATATTTGACATGTTGCTTTTAACCAATGGCAGCAAAGCAGCTCACAAATTAATAGTAATAGTACTAGTAAAATTAGAAATAATCAAAAGAAATAAAGGGTAGAGCAGAATACCAGAGGAGCAGCGACTCAGGGAACCATCTCCCTACAAATTACCAAAGGTTTGTTAAAACAAAATAGGCTTTTAGACCTTTCTTATAAGATTTCAATGAGTTGTCTTGCCGGATGTAGAAGGGTAATGAATTCCAAAGAGGTGGGGCCAGAAAATAGAATGCTGCTGCCGCATGGACTCGTGGCAAGCAACGTTATGTTCTGGAACCACTAGACGGCTGTGGCTTTGAGAGCGGAGGGTTCTAGTTGGTACATATGGGATGAGAGAATCCGAGAGGTAACGAGGGAGACCTGAGTAGAATGCTTTGAGTCATTAGTAGAACTTTAAATTAATTTTGGTAAGATACTGGAGGCCAGTAGAGGAATAACGTGATCGTATATTTTGGAAGGAGTAAGGAGTTTGATAGTAGTGCTTTTCACTCTCTGAAGGCATCTAATCGACTAAAGCGGCAGGCTATTATAAAGGGAGTTACCGTAATCTAGTTTACCGATTACCAAAGAGAAAATGAGTATAGTAAATGCCAGTTCATCAAGAAATGACTGGAGGGCCCTTATGGTACATAGAACATAAAAGCAGGATTTGATAGTGCCTGATATACCAGGAGCAAAAGTCAACTCAGGGAGTCAAAGGTACAACCCAGGATTTTTAATCTGGGAACTAGGAGTAAGGAAACACCCTCCAAGATTGGTATGACAGCTATGGAAGAGGCAGCAGCTGAGATCCACATAGCCTTGCATTTGTCTGGCTTTAGTTTTAATTGGTTGGAAAACGGCTGTAAATCAGGAGTTTAGCAACCCCAGATCTAAGGAGAATCTAGGGAATACTTTAATGGGATGAGGAAGCGAAGCATTTATGGGATATGGAGGCTGGCAGATAATTGATTAGATTTTTGAAAGAGAATATGAAAGAATAAAGGAGGTAGATTTGGATAATTAGCTATTATAAAAATGGAAATATAGTTTAAATAATTGCTTTTTTAAATTTCCCCTGGCCCAATATAGGGCCATGTTTACTACATGTTCGTGTGTGCAACAGCCGTGTTTATCACTATGGGTATGGAGGCAGCACATGCTTAACATTTAATAAACAAAGATCCGGTGTGTTCTCAGCAGATTTAGCAGAGTTACCTAAAAACAAAGGCAATAATCGTAATAAGAGAGAGAATCATTAACACCCAGGGATGCTGGTGAAAGTGGCAATACCCATACAGTAAGAAGACAGCATTAACGAGCACTGTCTTCTTTTTATATTTTACATATTGAATCTTTCCGCTTTACTATGGATATTTTTGTAAATTTCTTGTAGAAAAGATGATCTAGAAATTGGCAAATATGAAGATAAATGCTTGATACCCAGGACTCTTCCAAGTTCTCGTAGTAATCCCCCCAGATACTAAATTTTAATGAAACTGTTTAACTATCCCTGCCCAG